>CM068956.1:182195635-182218787 GCA_035128595.1 Eptatretus atami | reverse complement strand
GATCTCACCTCTCCTCTTGTGAAAAAGATTGATGTGCAAGGTTGGAGTACTCCTCTGAATACTCCATTCTATGAATGAAACAAGCCAAAGTTCACGTTTGGCAATAAATAGGACAAGTTGATGACATCACGGAAATGAGAAAACAATGGGTTTTTTTCAGGTGTGTCCCTCAAAGGAAATGAGTCACATTTTTGCTTTGGGCGAGGGAGCTTCGTTCATCCTTTCAAAATATCAACTGGGTTCAAAATAAATATCATGCTTTCATAATATCATAAATTATGTTAAATTTGGAGAGACTATGAAAAATATAAGGAATCGACAAAATGACATGTGGCTCAGGAGGTGGTCAAACAAGAGCATTAGAGAAGTTTTTCATTTCATCTCATGCTCAACAAGATACTTAAATGAAAGAACCCAAGCTTCCAAGTTATTCTTTGTGAATATACTTGATGGAAATGAATGTAATAAGAAAATTAAGTTATTCCCTAAAGTAGAACATGGTCAAATATTCGTTGGTTCACTCTTTGAGTGTCATGAAAATATGAAAGGACTGTGATTATGTTGGGGGAAAGAAGTGCTTTAATCAGTAAGTCTCAATTTTTCAAAAATTGTAAAAGAACCCTGAAGAAAAGATTTTCCCCGGTAAATTTATAGATAAGAATTTCACTAAAGGCAGTTCGGGATTGGGACGGGATTTTTGTTAATCCCCAAAAACCCTTTTTTTGTGCTTTTTGGGTTGAAGTGTTTAAAAAATGATAAATTTTATTCACTTGAAGTGAAAATTCCAGAAGTGTTATTTCATGGAAAGGGAAATGTAAACAATTTTCTTAAAACAACTGAACAAAATGATGTTTTCATAGAAAAGATGCAGATTTATTTATGAAAATTTAATGTTGATTGGATAGTTGCTTCATCTCTTAATAAACATCCATTGTTGATCATACTTTTATCATAGACTGAGTTTCAGACTTCACTCATGGTGTATTTACACATACAAGCTTGCATTGTGTGCATCGAAAACATGCTCATCAACAAGTGACAGTTGACAACAAACACCTGGAAACCTCGAGTTTAAAACCAAAAAGTGCAAATTATGTCTGAAAAGAGACAAATTCATTTCTTTCGTTGTGAGGATGAACACCTCAGTTTTATTTCATTCATGGATGCCAGAATCTTCACCGCCAAAACATTTTAGTTTTGACGACACATGCCAAGAAGTGGATGCTATTGAGCCTGTGAGCCTTCAGATTCATCGCCTGTCACAAGTAACACCTGAGTGAAGAAATTTTCAATCAATTGAAGAAAGTACTTCAAATATAACAGTATTTATTATATCAGAATTTGCTCTGGGTGTTGGTTATGGTTAAGGGTGGGGGTTGGACCGATGATCCTGAGTTCAAATCCCATTTCAGCCTTTGAAGGAATACGAGGTGGGGTTAACTCTGCCGATCATCTTTCTGAAAGTCGGCAAATGAGTGCCAGGTCGCGTGGCTTCGGAGTGCAACACTTCCAGATTGTATCCAATAGCAAGAGATGCTGTAGGGGGGGGGGGGACAGCACCAACACTCTGCACAGAGTATGGTCCCAATGTTGGATGAATGGAATCATAATCAGAAGGCTGTCTTTCACACATCTAGATGTTCAAAAAGTAGATTAATCCAAATGATATGAATGTACCCCATGATGGGAGCTTGTGTTAGTTGGTGAATGAATGGTGAAATGGCCAAAAATGTAAATAAAAATTTGAACAATTACTCAAAATGTAATCGATTTGAAAATGAAATTTTAACAATTATGTTGAAATGAAACATTATCAACTCAGAAACGAAGATATCAACACCAATATCTTGAGAAGATTGAAATTAAATACAATCTAATTGATTTAAAAAATGACATATTAGTCGTGGATCAGGGATTTACAAGGCTTGCCAAAAAGGGGAAACACTTGGCGTCCCTCCCGAACGCCCGCGTCTTGAAGCCGCCACACAGATAATTCCATGCACCAGTAGCTTGCTAAGCAACCATGAACGCCGATTGGCACGGCCAATCCGGCAGGGTTACATGACTTACGTGATACACTTACCTATGGACGGCCAGTTAATGGTTCAGTGCCCTCGCCGCACACTCACATTATTGCACGAGCATTACAGTGACTGTGCACTGGCTAACAAAGCAACTATTGGGTACGAACGTCCCGTTCTAATATTACTTGAGGCTGGCATCGGACAAATAAAGGAAAAGACAACCGAGGACAGATTGGAAATAGCAACACAATTATTTATACAAATGCCACAAGCAAATAAAGCAATTTAAAAGGGAAGTATGTAGTAACAAGAAGAAGCAAAACGCACATAGAGGTAGATTTTAACTTAATACTTTATTATTCTCCCAATCGTTTACTGGAACCAAAGGACTTGGGCCATCATTCACTAAAGAGCAAGAAATAAAACAGGACTTGAAAATAAATAAAGTAATGAATTGAGAAAAGTGAAAAGCCAGGTCTTTCCTTCTCTCCCTCACCAAACAAATAGGTGGAATGTGGAGGAAAATGGTGGGGAAGATGGGCTAAGTGGCGATGTGAAGTGATGAGGTCATGCAGCCGAGGACCCTGAGGATTCCGACCTAGTAAAGCTGAGTCCTCTTCTGGCATCCTAGATATGCGACTCACCCTCCTTCTACCTCAGATCCTTCCTCCTTCGACCCCCAATCAATGAGGTCCGCTGTTCAGCCTCCTTGTCTTCATGGCTGACAGATCGAGAGGCAGAATGACGCTGTGGAAGGAGTGTTCTTTCCACAGCAAGCTCGATATGAAACTGCTCGTGAACTTTCCTTATTTTCCCTCACAGTATTTTGTTCTTCCCTCACGAGCCTCTTCGTCTGCAGTCTTTCTGCTCAGGTTTGAGTTTGATCCCATTTTGCTGCTTCTTTCTGCTTCCCTCAGCCTTTCTGCATCTGCCTTCTGCCCTCTATTCTGCTTTATACCTTTTGCTTCTTCCCTTTCTGCTTTTTGAGCCAATCTGCCCCAGGAGCGCTTCTTCGTCCTCTGCTCGCAGCGAGCTCATCCACAGTCCTTATCTTGCCCTTTCTGCTTCTTCTTCACATCAGCTTTCTTTCCATCCTCGCACAAAGCCTTCTCCCCCTCCCATTGGTGCAGCCAATGGGGACAGAGCATGACATCACTTGTGGGAAATTGCCACACAATTCTGAGGGTGACGTTTCATCGAAGCCCCCACCCCACCCTTCACACACGCAAAAGCTACAAACAAGAGCTGCCAGCCCGCTCCCTTCACGCGCAAACGCCCAGTCACCCACTATTTTGCACTGTACCATTGCCCACGAGAAGCACTATGCTCACAGGCCATGGCCGAGCCACCAAGCGCCACAAACATGCATGCAAAATGCGACCAAGAACATGTATTTAGAGAGCATCTTGATGGTTCCAACAATGCGTGGATGGGAGGGAACACGGAAAGGCCCTACATGACTGAGGGGATGACCACGGCTTGGGATTGAAGAATACCAATGGGAGTGAAGAGGGATTGTTGAAAGCGATTTGATCGAGGGGAGATTAATTGGGGACCATTGTTGAACAGGCTGATGGGGGGTTAGGTGGGATGATTGAGTGACGAGGGATTGACAGAAACAATGGTGTTGAAGAAGCAAGATGGAAAGTAAGAGAGATTGAACAGAATGATGGTGGTAAGGAAGAAGGATTGAAAGAAGACGGAGTTGAACAGAATGATTGCGGTGTGAGGAATAAATTATTGAAGTAACAGGAGGGCGAGGGAGAAATGACATGGACAAACACAGCCTAGCCAATGCGTGCCCCACAAATACCTTTGACAAGGAATGAACGGACGTTCCATACAAAGACTAATGAAATAACTGATCCGGTGGTCCAGTCTTCCGTGTCCTGTATGCTCTCACCCCTGGGATAGGGTTTTCCAAAACAATAACAATATAAACCACTTCAAAGCATTTACACCTCTTTGTACCAATCTCATGGTGGGTTGTCAAAAAAGCATGCTTTCGCAGCTACACCCCAGCTTCTTCTGTACCACAAGGTCAAATTAAACAATTGGTGTCAGATAATGGAAACATAACTTCTGGAAGAAAAAAACAAGTAAAAAACAGCATAAAATGTTTCATAGCCCCCTGTTGTTTTAAGAATCTTGTTGTAACGGAGTTTAAGAGCGTAGCCCCATATGGTAGGGACAAACTAAAATCGCCGCAGTTCGGCAATCTTGATCAGATTGCCAAAAATAAATTGAGGCACAATTGTATTGCCATCATGTACTGTGATTGAACCAAGTTTTGTACAATAACTGAACATACATGGCTGAGAAATGGTTGGACACATTTAAGTCACAAAATCGCCACCATTCGGCCATCTTGATCTTGATCTCAAAACAATATGACAGCTTATGTAAACCATCATTCTTTATCAGTCTGCCAGGTTTGATAAACAATCGGTAAATGCATGTCGATAACATGGTGAAACGTGTTCAACATCAGGTTTTTTTTACTACTAAAATGGCTCCAAGTCGGCCATGTTTAATTTCTCGAAAAAAGGAATGACGGCCCATATGCAAGCCATCGTTCCTTATCTGATGTGCCAAGTTTGATGAAGCTCGGCAAATGCATGTCTGAAGATTGAGAATAGTGTTCATAACCGGGATTTTACAACTTGGAAATAGCCGCCAGTCTACCAGTCAGCCATCTTTGATCAGATAACAAAATAAAGTGAGGTGCACATTGTAGGCCATCATGCACTGGGCTTCTTGCCAAGTTTGAAACACGATCGGAAATGCACGTCAAGTAGTTGGTTGAGGACGTGTTCAACAATGGGGTTTTACAACTAAAATAGCTGCCGTCTCCAATTGGATCTGATCTTGGAAAAAAAGGCATGCAAAAAGTAAGCCCTCATTCATTATCTGTGCGCCAAGTGTGAACAACATCAGTAAATGCATGTGCCTAATAAATGGTTGGGACGTGTTCAACATTGGAGTTTTTACAACTAAAAATGGATCCAGGTCGGCATTTTGCATCATGATCTCGAAAGTAAATGAGCATATGTAAATCATATTCTTTATTTGTGTGGCATTCTGAACAAGATCGTTAATGCCCATGAGTAGATATTAAATGTTGCTCTAGGCGCCCATTCAAATGAATTAGAAAAAAGGAGATAAACATTCTGACCCAAGCCCCAAAAGCTCAAATGGGAGACTCATCCTCCCCCTCCCATCCAAGCAAATGAAAAAATTGAACTTACTGATTAAAGCACTTCTTCCTCCCTCAACAATAATCACAGTCCTTTCATATTTTCATTATACTCACAGAGCAAACCAACGAATATTTATGCCATGTTTCCTTTAGGAAATAACTTAATTTTCTTATAACATTCATTACATCAGTAATATTCACAAAGAATAACTTGGAACTTGTTCTTCATTTAAGTATCTTGTTGAGCAGAGATGAAATGAAAAACTTCTCTTAAGCTCTTGTTTGACCACCTCCTGAGCCACATATCCCATTTTTTGAGAATTGTAGATTGTTATTTTCCATTGGTCATTTGACAACCATCAAAGTTTTCAGTCCATGCAGGATATTATTTTTTTCTTTTACATCCTCCAACTTATTTGTCATTAAATTGTATCCGCTTTTGTTTTTATCTACTTTTACCCCGTTATTTCTTCAATAAGACTTATTTTGATATTTCTCACAATTCATTGATGTTTACCCATTTAAATACCATGGCTAATTACATCTCACTCTTTCGTTTGGTTATTGGCTTGGTTCTATCATTTATAAATCAGTAAATCGATGCGGTAGCCGTTAAATCCTCCAACCCAATCTCGTAACACTTAAATATCTTAACACTTACCCTTTTAACCATAAGGAGACTTTTGTTCCCAATTCTTCTAAATAAATATTTTATCATTAAAAGCTCCTGCATGCTTTTTATTTACCTCTCTTATATGAATCTGATGTTTATACTTCTTATTGCATTCATTTTTCCATACTCTTTCCTGTTTAAGGTTACACAGTTGTAATAATGTTTTAAATTGATTGTTTGCTTGATTATATTTTTCTTTTATTCCCTTAATGTTCCTTATCACAACTTTTCAATATATTTTCATCAATATAACTTATAAGAATAAGACTTTGATCTCAATCCTAATAAATTCACTGCATGACCTTCCCACTACCAATTCAGTATTAAACTACCATAACTTTTTATTTCTTGGATGAAAACACACATCACCTGACTTTAATTATTGTATCATATTATGTCAATATGATCATATCATATCCTCATATACATCACTTGTCTTCATTTCTAATATAAAACAATCTGTAAAATCCATTTTTAACAAATGAATACGTAATCCTTATACTTTGTTTTTAAATTCAATTGACAGTAAAGTCATACATTTAATGACTTTGGACAGTCAAGAATTTATGTTCTATATACACAGGTTTATCCATTTCAATACTCTCTTTTTCAAATGAATAGCACAAAAGGTTTTCTGAAAAAACCTCTGTTCGCTTAACACTTTGTCTATTAATTAACTTTGAAGCCTGTTTCCAAGATGTAGCAAGTCATGTTTTTTCCTATTCCTAACATTTTCCATCGTCTTTCCAAATACAGCATTATTCATTAATTTATAAAAGTCCTCTCCAAATCTGTTTTTGATTCTGTTCTCCTTTTTGTATTAAAATCAATATATTTCTCAAACCAATGACTTTGTTTAAATTTCAAAATCCAATGAATTTTCCAAACTCTCATCCCAGCAGATAAATATTGTCTCAAGTTCCTTTGATGCAAAACATAACTTTCTTTATCATTTAATGTCGTAAGTAGTTTTTCTGCAGATTTAGCTTTTATATTAAATGACTGTTGATAATCACTTAACCATTCTTTTTTTGGACTTTCTTATCAGGGGCATGGGAGGTCTATGTGTTTATGAAGTTCCTTCTGGATATTTTAAATCAACCCCAAAATAATATCCAACTTCGCTTCATCCAGATCTTTTTGAGAGGAGATAACAATGCCTTGTAAAACTTTTTCATCATGTTCCTTAACTCATTTAAGTTTTCCATAAGGTAAAGATTGAGACAAAGCCCACCCATACAAATTGTTAGCATCATAATACATCAGGTAAGAGTTGTCCTCATCCTTATTATATCAAGAAGAATTTGTTATTTGATTTAGCATATCTCTTGAAACATACTTGAGATATTCATCCTCTTTTAGCCTTCTCTATATCATTAAAAGAGATACGATATCACTGATTAATTCCAAATACTGTTTTGTCATTTTTAACATGGCACTCCAAGCCGAACCCGGGACTGTGTAATCGTGACCGGGGTCTAATCCATAAGAATTTTTATGATGACAGACTGTTCTAAAAGTCTCAAAACACAATCAGTCAATAATAATACATCAGTTTTGAGATACAAATCGTGATATTCTCCAAGATTCTTTGGTTAAACTTCTCCCAAACCTTTTTAGCTTGTGTATAATCCTACGGAAATATGAGTTTTATTCAACTTGCGATAGAAACCTTCCCTTGATGGAAGTTGTGTTTCTTTAAACCTCTCAAATGAATCATATAGTCATCCGGATTTCTTCACTTTTGTGAAAAGAGATCAAATCTCTTCTTGATTTGAGAAATGTGATTTAGATTCGGAAAGTTTTTAATATTTGATGCTAAGTTCGATAATGGACTTGTCATAAACTTGAATGTGTCAAAAAATCTGATATCCTATGGGGATGTATGAATTGTTTTTGTGGATGAGATGTATTTGATCTGTGTTAGGAATGCAGAAACATCTCCAGATGTCTTTGAAAGTTAATTTATAAATAGATGTGTGTCATAGTGAGCGTTGTTGTAAAGAAAGACGAGAATAAATTTGGGGGCTTGTAATTAAAGATTACAAACGGGAATGACCTGGATCTCTATTACCAGTAAGATGACAATGATCCCGAGCTTTAACCTCTCCCTCAATTTTCTCCTCCCAAA
This sequence comes from Eptatretus atami, assembly GCA_035128595.1. Taxonomy (NCBI): domain Eukaryota; kingdom Metazoa; phylum Chordata; class Myxini; order Myxiniformes; family Myxinidae; genus Eptatretus; species Eptatretus atami. The sequence goes on along the minus strand of CM068956.1, from coordinate 182,210,760 downwards.
TATGGACAGATACTGTTCTTCCTAAATTCCTTTTCTCTCCCTTTGTTAAGACATTGGTTTTATAGGTTTTATCCATTATTTCTCTTCTCTTTTACGTCTTTTTCCAATCATCTTACAAACTCCTCTGAGGCATCTTCTCCTCTATAAAGTTCTAACTGCATTATCACCAACAGAGATTTGATATAATAATAGAAACCACAAGGAGTATGTTTTTGATATTTATTTATGTATGATTTATTTGGATTTGGAGAAACAGTATCTATCTTTTCAAGGATACTTTCAAAAATCAGCATTATCACAAATGGGTGTTGTAAATTTGTTGTAATCTTTGAATTATATTCTTCTCCTACTTTTTAGTTAATATATTTTTTATTTTATGGTATTATTAGGGTGATATGATTACTTTGTATTTTGAATGTTGAATTAATCATTCTTTCGTATGAAAGAAAGTTGAGACATCTCTTGCAGGGATATGTTTTGTTTGTTCTATTGAATACTTGTGAGGTGAATTCATCTTGATAAATTTTTGATATCAGCATAATGTGAATTTTCCCCGAAATATAACAAACAAGGTGAATGTGTGTTTCATCATTTTTATAGTTATTTGAAATTTTTAATATTTGAACTTTGTATCCATTAATTCATATGCATAATAGATAGATTATTCATTTTCTCAAATTTAGGAGTATCTCTCAATGACATTGAAAACTTTAAATCTTTAACATTTAGCGTATTCTCGTATTTCTTATAATGTTCAACCTTTCAGGTTTGCATTGTGGAGGATGTAAAGTGAGCAGAGCAGACCATTGAAAACATTTATTATCTTTGTTTTGAATATTAACAACCGCTTTCTTAAGTTTTATCTCTTTTCGTCATCAATATACGAAGAAGCTTCAAGAGGATCTGTTTTTAAGATGTGTATATCTAAAAAGATTATTTTGGAATCGCAAATCCACTACCCACTACAGTGTTATCAGCATCTTGTTTCTTGTCTCTGGAGTTCATCGTAAACATCATATCTTACAAATCTTGAAATTATGTGATAAAGTGAGGGTTTGTCCTCAATATAGGAGAGTACTTTCATCACCTTCTCTACCAATATTCAATTTCACTCCAATGTAAAACTTAAAAGTTTTCATTTTATTTATGTGTTTTAATTACAGTTTCAATAATTAAGATGGTCCAGGGTCTTCCAAGCAAAACAATCTTATTTTATATGTCTTTAAATGCCCCATCAGTGGTTTTCAAAAGAGAATTTAGTAGCCCACTTCCCTTTTTCATTCTTTTTGTTGTTCGCGTGATTGAATGTGTCCACTATAATTTTTTTAAGAATATCAATATTACATCTATCACAAGGTTTTGTTTCTCGTTCAAATGGAGATATTTGTCTGAAAAATTGAACGTGTGTTTCATGGTTGAAGGTGTTTTTTATAACATTTATATTCATGATTACAAACATCGCAGTACGTGTATTCATCATATATATATCGCAAAACTTTGCTTCAACTAAAATTTTCTTGATGAAAATTCTGTTTAATTTATAGGTGAATCTGTGCTTAAAACCATTTTTATTCACCAAACTTTTCACTTAATAAATACAAATGTATCAAGACACAAAAGACAAGTTTCAATCAATCTCTACATTTGTAAAAGAAACTGAGAAATATGTCGAGGAATTTAAATTTGAATAGATATAAATATAACAATGATTGGATAAAAACAATTATGATGAATAATGAGTTCTTCAATTCCTTCAGTGGGAGGGCTTTTAGTAATATCTGGAAGAACATCAATTAAAGTAGCTCGAACAAAAGTTTCTCCTCTCCTTCTGCATATATTTCAAACCAGAAAAAAGCAATGAAACAAGAAAATATCAAAAAAAGAAAAACCTTATGGATGAAGCTTCAGAAAAGAAAAAGATACGACCATCTGTAGTATGCAAGGAGAAATTTGTATTTTTTTCAACAACCGTAAATATGTAAACCTGATGAAATAAAGGATGTTAATATATCAGGTGAAATGACATTTCGTTCAATAGTAGTTCAGGACCATTTTAAAATTACTTCAAAATCAAAAAAGTCGTAGTTGAATCTGTTAATGAAAAATGTATATAGATATGGATGGTAATGTTTTTTCTTCTAATTAAATATGAGTCATTATTCAAGTGAAGATTTTGAAGATTATGAGAGTGATGACAGTTATGATTTCGAGTTTGTGTTCAAACGATAGTTATGAAAATCGTTTAAGATGATTGTGAAAGCACAATGAAGTACCGAAGATGATTTTATTTGAAGTAAAGTTTGCTTAATAAATATGAATGGTATACTAGATATTGAGCCTCTTGAATTCCCTGATGCTCCATATGACAAAAATTGAGAATTGTCCTGCATGTGATAGAGTGGCATTAAAACACAGAGTCAGAAGTCCATAACAAAGTATATTCTGTGATTATCTTCTAATAATGAAAAATAAAAAATATTAAAAAGAACATGACTTTCAAAATTACATCAAAAATGAATTACTTTCAAGATTAACAAGAGAAAATGTATGTAAGTACACGGGTGATAATACACCTTTTCTTACAAGAGAAGAGACTGAACAAAATGACGGTAAGTTTCATGGATTGATGATTTCTCTTTATTAACGATTGTCATTTTTCAGGGAATATCAACACAAAGATATTGTATAAATAAAATAATGGATTATCTTTCAATTAAACCTGAACTTAGGATAAAAACATAGAGTTTCTAAAAAAGCCAATAAAATATTAAATAACCTGTTTCCAAATTGATAAATGAATGATTTCTTACTATTTGGGGAAAATAAGATAAAATTTAACAATAAAAAATCTTCCAAATTCATAAAGATGTCTCATAGTTGGTTCAAGTGGATGTGGAAAAACCTGCGCTGCTTTTAAAGATGCTCCTCACTCCCAACTTTTAGATTATGATAATTTAATAATTTTCACAAAGTCAAGTTTTCAAACCTGAGTATCAACTACTCTCACAAGGTTTTTAGCAGGTCTTCAAAAAAGAAGATATATAATCGTTTAGTTAAACTTCAAAAACGAACTAAATGATTACAACATTGAAGATATGATACAACTATTTTGTGAGACACAGAATGTAAAAGAAATCAAAACCTATAACTGTGTATTCTTAATGATAATACAGATGATCTACCTTCACCCCAATATTTGGATAAATCAATAAAGAACCTCGTTATCTTTGATGATTGTGTTAATGAGAGAAACCAACGGTAATGGTTTGTAACATCAGGTTTTTTTCCTACTAAAATGGCCTGCAGTCGGCCATGTTATAATTGATCTCGAAAAAAAAGGAATGACGCCCATATGCAAGCCATCGTTCCTTATCTGCTGTGCCAAGTTTGATGAAGCTCGGCAAATGCATGTCTGGGAAATGGTTGAGGAAGTGTTCGATACCGGGATTTTACAACTGAAATAGCCCCAGTCTACCAGTCAGCCATCTTTGATCAGAAACAAAATAAATGAGGTGCACATGTATGCATCATGCACTGAGCTTCTGCCAAGTTTGAACACGATCGGGAAATGCACGTCCAATAAATGGTTGAGGACGTGTTCAACAATGGGGTTTATTAACTTCTCTTAATCTCTTATTAACTTCTCTTATTCTACGACACAAGAGGGAGACATTCTTCTTGTAATTGTATTTATCTTAGTCAATCATACCTTCAAACTCCCTCGTCGCTCAAAAAGAAACAATGCTAATACTTTCATTTTATTCAAGTTAAATTAAATAGATAAAACAATTTTTGGAGAGACAATTGTTCTACATTATGAAGTTAAAAAGGAATTGGGGATTATATGAAAGCCACGACTGAAAAATATAAATATATGTTGTGAAACAAGATGAGATATGAAGGGATTATTTCTTAATTTATAAACAATTACACATAAATGGCAACTATTATTATTCATCTTGAGGGTAAATCTGCTCTGGAAAAAACTTTCATAAATCAAGGTCTTGAAGAGTAAAAATGGAAAATATTGTAAATTAAAAAAAAAAACACCATGTGATTCGTGTTGCATCAACAACAACCAGAGCAATGTGACCAGAAAGTAGAAGGTGAAGATTATTACTATATTCAGGAGAGGAACATATGTGATTGAGGAAATGAAGGTGAAATATTTGAGGAGGTCTCTCTTGGTACAACAAAATGATTCACATTGTAAGAGTGAGTTAAAGAAACTAAAATCTGGGTCTTGAGATATTAGAAACTATCCAGAAGGAATGAGGCAAAATTATTAATATCGAGTGTAATGGGAGTTAAGATTTTATCATTTGTTTTGTGTTGATGAAGGAAACTCAATGCAAACGATATAAAAAAACGGAGATACAACTATTCGTGAAGAAGAAATTACAAACTCGTATAAATGTTCATAAAGAATTTGGTGAAATATTTAAAGAAAAGGATTATTTGAACACATCTACTTTAATGATGAAGAAAGGAAAATTTCCCTGTTGACCTTCACAATTCAGAAAATGATATTTTCCAATAAAAAATGGATGTGAAGAAAAAGAAGAAGATTTAAGGAACATCAAGAGGGTTCAAAAGTTGTAAAACAATAGGAAGACAAAAAGAAGAAATGCAGACAGAAACTAATGCGTGAAGAAGCATTTAAAGAAAACAAGAGAAATTTTTTTAAACCACTTTTAAAAACTTCCCCAACAAAAAATATATACATGCTCCCAGTTCCCACAATAAGAAATACTCTGAAAAAACTTCAAATGTTAAAAGATTTCAGTCAAATGACAGAGGAAGAATTAGAGAATAAAGGAGAATTAGAATATGATGATGAAGGATTATAACAACAACTGGAAGAGATAAATCAACCCCCCTGATTATATTGTGAAGACTCTTCAAAACGATGAATATTCAGCAGATTCAAAAACCACAGCAGGACTCATTCCAACAGAACAACCAGAAATTTCATCTTGTTCAATAAAAGGTATTGATATTTAATGATGAATTAAGGTTCTTGAGTCTGCTCAACCCTTGTTTAATTAACTCTGAGATAATGTTTCTTTCCAAAAGACGGAAGACAAGGTTCAACTGTGAGAGGATGAATCAAAGTATTTTGATAAACATTGGATTTAAAATAAGATGATGGGTATATATTGATTGCTGACTCTCTTAATTATAGGGTCAATATATCTGGTAAAAGTAGGAAGTATTGAGAAGGAGAAAACACATTATTTCAGGCTTAAATAGCTTGGTTCCGGTGTTAGTTTTCTTCCAAATGACCCATCACAATTAGTTAATCTGTGTTAGCAATCTGTGTAATTCACATTTAGCAATAGACTGCTATTGTTGTTAGGTAGTAAGAAGGCTGGAAAAAACAATTGTTTTTAATGAAGCATCAGCTATTTAAGACCAGTTGATGAACATGAAAATAATTAATATTCCAATAAAAGACATTTTATCTCATATTAAATAATATGGAAGAAGCACAATCCTTAGTTTTTATTTTCACAAAACAAGCGACCACACATCTCATTTCCCATACCCACTACAACTCGATGCAACAAAAGAATATGAGGTGTCTTTATTTTCTATGGAAACTATATAATACCTTGTTTAATATCACAGAGAAAAACGAGAAGTTTAGTTGTATCCGGGAAGTGGATGCAAAACGATAACAGTTTCACCCGGAACATATGAGATTTCTCAAATATCTTTGAAATTGCTCGCCTTATGAAAGGAACAGGGTGATGAACCAAACCATATGTTTATCGATATAAAACATACTTCAGAACCAGTGATTAACTAATAAAATAACTGCAAGGTTGATTTCACAAATGATAATTCATTTTGAGAGTTATTGGGTTTCTACTCAAAGATTGAACTAATGGGATGTTTTACAGTGATAATGTCATTCAAATATCCTCAGCCATAAATTCGGTATTAATTCACTGTGATTTGATTGATGGTGCTTATAATAATGAATAAGAAACAAATACAATATTTCATTCAGTGCACACTCAACCCAATTGGTTATAAATCAGTATGGAACCAAAAATCTGGTTTATCTTCCCGTGTCTGGAAAAACCATAAACAGAGTAAATTTTAGGATAACTGACCAAGATAAATCGCATGATTTCTTTTTATGGAGATATTATATCCATCAAAATTCACCGACGTGAAAGTTTCCAATAAATGAATACGATGGTTATTGTGAAGAAACACGAGTTGGGAAAACATCTAAATTGACAGGGGATGGGATGTTCCTTTCCCCATATACAAGGTGAAGGTATGTGTCTGGTAGAGGATATTATAAACCTAAGAGACAAAGCGGGTTCGGACATCAATTTTAGAAAAAAAGGAGATGGGATAATTGATACTCTTATGGGTATAGGTTCAACTATTCTTAAACATAAAGACTAATTGGTTCAACTGCTTCTGCTGTGGGAAATGTATCGGGTGCTATAAAGAGTATAAAGATGCCCAAAAGGAATCTCATAAATTACAAGCAATAAAATAAATTAAGAAAGGCAAAACTCAGTTGTCTCCCAAGAATGACGAAAACTAATTCAAATACTTGGTCAGGGTTTCAAAAGTTTTAACATCTTTTTTCCAAAATATTATACAAGATGGAAGCAATTGATAGTATCTATGATTTGGATGATACCATTGTCATCTCAAACTCCACTAAAACGAAAACTACTTCAGGTAATGCTATAACTGGAACAACTGGGAACAAATGGAACAAAAAAGTTTTGAAATAAGTCACCAACTTATTTGAATCTAGCCGAAAGTTTCTTGTTGTGTAAATTTGCATTCACTAAGGTGTGAATAACACAACGCTACACTCGTAAATGACTTCTCTGGAAATGTTTGAATGTGTTTCAATTGCATATTGGAACACAAGAATTTGAAGCGGTTGATAATGTCTCCTGCTACGTAGGAAATGATGGAATTTACACCATATTCATTTCGTGATAGAATGGGAAAGGGAGCTGTCGAAGGTTTTATTCCTGATAGTCAACGGGAACAACACAGACCCTGGATATAGTCAAAGAAAAGGAATGTGTAATGATGATACAAAAGCAGGTAATAGTTTTACTGTGGCAGTTCCTCTGAAAGGTATATTTGGATTTTGTGATCATGCTAAAATCTTGTATGGACTTAATATTACATTTCAACTGCAAAGGAATGATAATGAAAATAGATTGCTTTTAGTCGCTCAATGCTTTTGGTGCTCAGAATAAATTTGTTATTGATGAAATTAGTTGGTATATCAGTCAATATAATCTCCTATCTTAAAACAGAAGAGATGTGAATGGAAGACTTAACTCAAAGAAACCACTCAATGTATCATACCTTAAATAAGATGTCAACATTGTTAAAACTGAAGCAAACCACTTACACATGGAATTTGGGGTCTGGAAGGAAAAGCCATGACACCTGTGGCTCATTTTTGAAAAACCAGATGGTGATACTGCTACTGAAAGAATATTGTGGTTGAGTGATAGTGCTAAGGTGAACAACTTCACGTTTCTCCAGATGGAACATTTATCCACGAGATAGATTGGAAATTAATTGGGAAAAAAATGATTTTACTGAAGCATACAAGTCTGACCAAAAAGTGTGTGAAAGTAATGGAAATAAAGAACCCATTTTGATATGACAGCATTAGCCTGTAACAATCTATGCGATTGACCTGAGTGCTCAAAAGGAAACTATAAAAATATAAATCGAGTGGATACTTCTCTATACATTGAAAGAGGAGAGAGTGAAGACATATTGTTTGCTTTTGGAAGAAACAGAGATTAATACAGATAATGGTGTTATGATTAGTCTCACATAATTTTTTTTGATAAATAAAGAGTAGTAAAAGTGGCAACTGGGGTATAGTTAATCAAATCTATCTGCATAAACTATCATCTTGTATTCAAAATCAAAAGCCTTGTATGATTAACGTTAATGCAATTCAGAAAAGGAGCGGTAAGAATTGATGTTTTGCTCACAAGAGAACAAGTGAAAATCTTGAGTGATACAGCTCACTTAAAATAAAATGTCAAAACCAATGTTGAAGAAATATTCAACAAGAGAGACGAGTGGAGGATTTCTCCCATTTCTAATTCCTTTATTTGCTGGCTTAAGTGCGGCTGGAGCATTGACAGGTGGTATTTCAGCAGCGGTGAAAACTGCCAATGGAAGCAAGGCTCAACTCCGGGCTCAAAAAACAGTTGGAAAGACATAACAAAGAGTTGGAGAAAAAAATTAGTGGAAGTGTGTAATTGTAGATTTTGCTGAAAAACTTGAAAGTCTACCTGATAAAGCGAGATTGTTGGTTGGAGATATGCTTTCTATTGCACAAGCAGGTGTAAATTTAACTAAAAGAGCAATGGATTTTATCTTTCTCATAAATAAATGAGCAATTGATGAGTGGTTTAACGAATTTAGAAAGAATACATCAAATATAGAACTTGCCAATTAATCGTAAAAAATAAACATTGATAATGTGGTTATTTGTCTGAGAGATGAGTTAACAAGCTTGTCTAAATATACAAAGAATATTTATAATGAATTTAGAAGATAATAATGGAAATGTTCTCATTGGGTTTGTATTTATAATAATCAGTTTAAATATTATTTTGATAGTTATGGTCTTCCACCACCTGTTGAAGTCATGAAATTCTTGCAAGATGGTGTCTATCAAACATTTAAAGTCCAAGAATTAAATTCCAAGTGTTGTGGTCAATTATGTCTGTATGTGTTTTTTCAACTCAACAAAAAAAAAAATTTTCTGATGTTATTTAATCGAATATATGACTTATGTTGGAAAGATGGTCTACCTTTGGTTGTATCCCAATAACTGGTATTGATTTATTCAAATTATTACACAAAGGCACAGGCTGAATGACAGAACATAGTATAGCAAAAAAATTAATAGAAAAATGCTTTTAAATCAAAAATTATCCAAGCCCGACTGACGCCAACGACTTGGTGAGATTAAGTGTTTATCACCATATATACATATCCTTAATAAAATGGCTGCGTATTCCAAAGCACCAGAAGTGTTGATTTATCTCCAGTCATACAGAATTCACAGTTCCAATAAAATTAATTTATAAAGAAGGACATATGTTTGCATGAGAATACAACATTGTGGATATGATATTAATGATTTAGGATATAAATGGTCATTTAATATTAACCTAGAAGACCTGGAACAATTACATCAGTCTCATAAGGAAGAATATTATCCACTTGGTGCGAGAATGAGATTTGTGGAAGCACAATTAGCAAACAACAAATAAAAGAATTTAATGAGGGTAAAATCAGTAATGGTTTTCCCCATAGTTTATATTGTTACGGAAATAGCCCTTATGGACTACTAAAATATGATTAGCTCCGTCCCTCATTAAATGCATGTATAGCTAGGTTGTTTGGTAAAAAGGACGTTATATGTGTGTCGGGAGGTGTACAAGACTGTTTTATTGTTGCTGCGGTGGTGGAGGACCGAGAGATCCCTCTTATTCCTACCCCATCCCGAGATAGGCCCCTCCCAGTCGGCTGAGGGGGGTGTGGCCTGGAGAGAGGGTGTGGCTGGAGGGAGGAAGTGACGCGAAGGGGAGGGGTTTTTGGTCAGCTTCGCCGAGAGAGGCGTGCTCGTGAAGGAGAGAAAACGAAAGGAAAATGGACTTCTCAGTTTGGAAAACTGCAGTCGCTGAGAGAAGGCGTCCTCGTGTGTCGAAGGAGTGAACGAGAGAAAAAACAAGGACCTCGTGAAATAACTTCAGTTTGGCAGTTTGGAAAACTGCAGGCGGTTGAGAGGCTGCTCGTGTGTCGAAGGAGCAAACGAAGCGAGCGAACGAAAGCTTCGTGTGAAAGAGAATAGTGTTTGGAAACAGTCGCTCTCGAGAGGGTGCTCGTGTTCCGAAGCGAGCGAACGTAAGAGAGGTTCCTGCATGTCGAATCGGCGATCGACTCTAAGGAAAGAAAAGGTGATTCGACAGAGAGAGAACTGAGAGGATGAAGCGGAAGTCGGGCTTCGGGCAGGAAGGCAGGAGAGGAGACGTCGGAGCCTCTGCGGTCCCTGCTCACACCAACGGCTCGTCACGTTTGCCGATCCGCTTGCCGGAGCCCGGCACCTCGATTTGGGCCTTGTTGGAGAACAGGCCAGGCCGTGATCTGTATGCTGGACCTTGAGAGAGATCGGCTGGGCCCATCGTCGACATTGCGTGGGGCTGGAACGCGCTGAGGAGGGCGTGCGCACGCGTGACTTGAGAAGGAAGAGTACGGCGCCGCCATCTTGCCACACGGCGCGTTTCGAGCTGGGAGTTCGAATCCGTGGACATCCGCCTTGTTGCGAGCGACATTCATGCTTTTGACACTGTCCTCTCGTCCATGAGAACCTCACCAAGTACTCTTCTTGTCTTGCATGCATGCTGTCTGTCTATCTGTCTTTGTCTGCACGTTGTTTAAGCATATTTCGGTAGCGACCCCCTCAAAACCTCTAATCCGTGGTTCCCTAGTTAAGAACGGGTTGAGGATTGTTAATAAAACCATTGTCGAGAATTTGCTTGTGTTGTGATCCCCGATGTTCCCCAATAAATCTGGTTAATTCGTATGAAGTTGCCGCTATGGATTAATTTGAGTGGCGTCGAGGAACGATCCGTTCGATGGCATATAAAACCAAAATGGTTACAGACTGGCAGAAAACGCTCGCATCTGACCACACCAGTCTGTAACCAGGGTTCTATTTCCCCAACTGGCAGGTACAAGGATTAGTTGGTATCGCGATTGAAGACGCGTGACCCGAGGGCTGTGCTGAGCCGGCCGGCGTATAGATCCCGGAGATGGCCGGAGTGGGTTAGAATCCCTCTGTCGCTGAATCCTTAACAATATCATGAAACCACAAAGAACAAGATTACATATATAAAGTAAAGGAATACAAACTGATTTAACTTTGGGAAGATGGGAGGTATTTCCTGTCATTATATTAATCTATCATATATTTCTGATACATTAAATGCAGCAAGAAGGCTTCAAGAAGATTATCATTTTTTATGTCCAAGCATACCTTCAAGAAAAGGGTATTCGGTATTTTAATAAATATGTTCTACAACATAAGAATGGGGTATTTTCAATAAAAGATTGGCTTTATACTGATATTAATAAACAACAAACTTTGGATTTAACTAAAATGTTAAATAATGAAATAATTTTAAGTTAAGAAAGCACAAGGTACTTTGAAACATCAGAAGAAATTTTATTGGTTTCCTGTTGTAAAAATTTTTATTTTGGATGCGAGATATCAAGAAATCCAGATGAATATATGTATGATATTCAATGGGTGAAAGTAGTTCAGAGATAGTAAGGGATGAGGAAGGAGTTGAAGAAACTGAGTCAAGAGAGAAGAAGGAGAGTGAGAAGGAGGAGAGGAGAAAGGAAGAAGGAAGAGAGAGGGAGAAGACAGAGAAGGAGGAGAAGGAGAGGGAGGAAAGAGAGAAGGAAGAAAGAGAGAGGGAGGAAAGAGAGAGGGAGATAGAGAGAGAGGAGGAAAGAGAGGGGGAGGGAAAGAGAGAGGGAGAGAGAGGAGAGGGAAGAAAGAAGAGAGAGGAGGAAGAGAGAGAATGAATAAATATAAAAATATGGAAACCAGTGAGATTATACAAGATCAAAGGTATTACAGAAAATAAATCGATCTCAACGCACTGAGGAGGGAAAACAAAGAATTGACAAGTCGATGAGAAATATATACGGTCAAGAGTATTAACATCGAGTCAGCAAGAAATATTAACGAGAAAGTGGAGATAGAGAAGAGAAAGAAGGAAAATATTATATAATTGATGATGTTGGTGTAATTGACTTTGATTAAAATTTTACATTTTTTTCTTAAATAAATGGAGGAGAGAGTGAAGGCATTTCAAAGGATTCTTTATTTTTAAAAATTAAGATTCAAATGTGCATGTTGGAAACTAAAAAAGTTTTTGCACTCTGTAGGAATTTTCTCATAAATAAATGAGTTATTGTCTCAAATGTAAAAAGAAAACTAAGAGTAAAAATCTCACGGTATGTTTAAAGTTAAAATAATAGGGTTATACAAAAAGGCACATGTTCGGTGTGTGGCTCTAAAAAGAGTAAATTCATCACCAAACACAAATAGAGGGTATATGTAAAAGTTTTTATCAGGAAGTAAATTTACAACAACTGGAATACCAGGGAATTACATCTGTCAGGATATTCTTTCTGTGGTCCAGGAACAAACTTAGATACAAGATTAGATGAGGCTGACAATCCTAAACCTGGTCTCAACCTAAAAAGAGTTGATGAAGTGTGCATGAGGCATGATATTGATTATGAAAATTGCAGGACATTGGAAGAAAAACACGAAGCAGATCAATAAATGTTGTATAATTTGTCTTTGATACAAAATCTAACCTTGTGAGAAAAGTTGATAGGTTCATTGTGAAGAAGATGATCAGTGCTAAATTGAAACTTGTCTTGGAAATTCAAAAAACTATAGGCTCTCATGAATGTCATAAAAAATTGAAGAGCATTCGCTGATGAATTACATAAACCAACAATAGAAAGTTTTAATAGAAGGAAGATTTATTCCAAGCTGTTTTGATTGAACTCAATAATGATAAGGGGTACAAGTATGCTTTAACCGTTATTGATTTGAGGAGTAGATATGTGTGGGTTGTCCTTTGAAAAACAAAACAGTAATACTCTCATGTTAGCCTTTCAACAGATATTTAATAAAAGCAAGAGAAAACCTCAAAAAATTATGGACTGATGACGGTACAGAGTTCTACAACAAACATTTATGAATTTTCTTAAAATAACAGCATGACATCATACAGCATCTTTAATGAAGGAAAAGCGGTTGTTATTGAGCATTTCAATCGCATTTTAAAAGAGAGACACATAAAAAAGTTCACTCAACTCATTTCTCAACAATGGTTATCTTTAATTCAGGACATTGTAGATAAGTACAACGACACGATTCATACCTCAACGAAAACTAACCATCAGAAACATTTACAAAATTAGAATATGAAAAGAGATTAATGTCATAAGCCTACGTTCAAAGTTGGTGATATAGTAAGGATATACAGGTGGACATCTCATTTGAAAAGGGTTATCCTTAGCGATGGACAAATGAACTTTTTAAAATTGTTGATGTAGTCAGTTCGGTTCCTTGGACTTACAAATTGTGTGATTTAGAGGGGGAAGAGATTTTAGGTTCATTTTATTCACAGGAATTACAAAAGACAAAGATAATAAATGAAAAAAAATTAAAAAATTGACTCCACCATTTTTTGACTCCGCCCCTTTTTGACTCCACCCACACAAACCACACCCATGTAAGCCCACACCCACACAAGCCACACCCACACAATCCCCATCCACACAAGCTACACCCACGCAAGCCACACCCACACAAGCCCCACCATTCATCCACACTCTCCTCCCCTTTCCCCTTGTGCACCCCCACCTTTGACCCACCACACCCCCTTCATCCCACCCTCACCTTTCCCCACACATACTCAGGGAGGGGAGGGGGTGGGATGAGGGGGAGTGGTGGTCGGGGGAGTGCAACTACCCCCAACCCTAACCCTAACCCTCCTCCAACCCAACCCTAACCCTCCTCCACCCCAACCCTAAACCTCCCCCACCCCCCTCCCCTTTACACCGCCTTTTTTTTTTTTTTGAAATTAAGAATTAAATAATTGTAAGCAAAGCATATATAATTAAACAAGATTGAAAACATTTAACAAAATCTTCTTTCACAGCAGTCGAGGTTTGTGATTTCAAAAACTCAATCACCATATTCTATTCAATACAAAGAGGGAAAAACCATTAGGGTATATAAAGATAATTATATAATGATATTAATAATATAATAAATAAAACATTACCTCAAGAAGCTTGAGTTTTGTGCCAGGTTCATCCAGACATGCGTTTAAACTGAAAAAAGTTTGAAAATGAGTTAACACTCCGTGGTTCAAAAACAGACAAAAATTAACACCAAAAGAGACAGAGAGAGAGAGAGAAAGAGAGAGAGAGAGAGGAGAGAGAGAGAGAGAGAGAGAAAGAAGAGAGAAGAGAGAGAGAGGAGAGAGAAAGAAGACAGGGACAGAGACAGAGACAGAGACAGAGACAGAGACAGAGACAGAGACAGAGCAGAGACAGAGACAGAGACAGAGACACAAGGATAATATTCTCACCTTTCTTTTGACTTATCCAACGTCAGGGGGTGTGAAAGGTTTTCCAACCCACCGAGACATGATGCCATTTAATACTCTTCGAAATGATTGAAATCTACAGTATAAGGATTTCATTCATATTCTGGTTTCTTTCATGATATTCGTTGGCTTCATTTTCAACATCAGCTATCAACGATGTTGTCATTGGGGACACTGTCAGAAAAAATAAAAAAATAAATTATTAGTCGTATCGTCATTTAATTCTGTATAAAACAACAAATAATGAATCGCGTTTAAGGATTCTCACCTCTCCTCTTGTGAAAAGATATGATGTGCAAGGTTGGAGTACTCCTCTGAATACTCCATTCTATGAATGAAACAAGCCAAAGTTCACGTTTGGCAAAAAAATAGGACAAGTTGATGACATCACGGAAATGAGAAAACAATGGGTTTTTTTCAGGTGTGTCCCTCAAAGGAAATGAGTCACATTTTTGCTTTGGGCGAGGGAGCTTCGTTTCACTTTCAAAATATCAACTGGGTTCAAAATAAAATCATGCTTTCATAATATCATAAATTATGTTAAATTTGGAGAGACTATGAAAAAAAATTAAGGAATCGACAAAATGACATGTGGCTCAGGAGTGGTCAAACAAGAGCATTAAGAAGTTTATTCATTTCATCTCTGCTCAACAAAGATACTTAAACCAAGAACCAAGTTCCAAGTTATTCTTTGTGAATATACTTGATGGAAATGAATGTAATAAAAAATTAAGTTATTCCCTAAAGTAGAACATGGTCAAATATTCGTTGGTTCACTCTTGAGTGTCATGAAAATATGAAAGGACTGTGATTATGTTGGGGGAAAGAAGTGCTTTAATCAGTAAGTCTCAATTTTTCATTTGCTTGGATGGAGGGGAGGAA
>CM068956.1:182167277-182195610 GCA_035128595.1 Eptatretus atami | reverse complement strand
ATTTGCTTGGATGGAGGGGAGGAGAGTGAGTCTCCCATTTGAGCTTTTGGGGCTTGGTCAGATAGTTTTTCCCTTTTTCCCCATTCATTTGAATCGGCGTCCCAGAAGCAAATTTTCGTCTACTTGCATGTCTGAGAAATGGTTGAGGTCGTGTTTGATTCGTGTTCTTTTTTTCCACAAATAACATAGCACTCAGTCTACCAGTTGGCCATCTTGATCAGATCCCAAAAGAAAGTGAAGTGTACATGTTTGTGGGCCATTGTACTGTGCTTGTGCCAAGTTTGAACACCCCTTTTGAAGAGAATTAATGGCCTTGTTTAATTATATCCTTTATCAGACACATCCTCGGTCACCACTCTCAAAGGAATCTTAAGGCGTATCCTTGGTAATGTTGTGGAAGTATTGCCTAACGTTTGATTTGTTCTATTACTTTTAATTAACCGTTTAACCGACTCAATGCAAATCCTGTTATTCAAATCAAAGACACCGATCAATTCACTTGCCACAACGTGAAAGTACATCACATCAGAGAGTTTTATTATACTTGTACTTGGCCAGTCCCAAGGAGTACAACCCACTGAGATGGTATACATCCACACGTGCTTGCACTCTCTTGGAGTACAACCACTGAGATGGTATACATCCTCACGTGCTTGCACTAAAACAAGATGACAATTTCTGGTATTTATATGCTTTTTCATGGAGAGTGGTGTGGGCTGTTAAACATTAGCTAAAGAACTCCAAAATGCAATACTGTCTTCTAGGTGAAAAGCAACTTTGTAATTATGGCCACCAAAGAAAAGGCCACCCTCAAAAGACAAGGGCGCCAGACAGGGCCCGTGGGCCTTTATGGCGTTGGACTTGGCAGACCGAACGATCCCACGAGACCGTTGCAGGTTACCTGCACCCTCGTGGTGCAATGGTGGGCGAGCTATCTCCGGCGCTCCTTGTATGAACGCGCAGGGTCCGCGTGACACAGCTGGCAGTGCGCCGCTCCAGTCCGCGTCCCCTCCGCGACGCCCGGACTCTCCACCGACTGCAAGCTCCAACGAGCGGGTCCGCTCTACGGACCGCTTCTCCAAGACCCGACGGGCAGAAGACCATGAACCGCCGACTGCCACTGACACTCTGACGACCGCCCTGACCTGACCTTTCCAGCGGCGCCTCCGTGCGCCCTTTTTTTCCCCGGCGCCCCGCCCCCTCCCTCGCGGCACGCGGGGGGGGGGGGGGGGGGGGACATTTTCAACAGAGATCGGCTGGAATCAGTAGTTGTTTTCAACCGTCATTCTTGTTTACCGGAGAAATCGGGCGCGGGAGTTGAGTTCCACCGATCATTCTTGTTTACCGAGAAATCGGGCGGGAGTTGAGTTTCCAACCGTCATCGTTTTACCAAGAGAAATCGGGGTGGGAGTTGTTTGTGGTTCCGCTTTTGTGTTCGTTGGAGATGTTTGACGGTTGCCTGGGAGTGGTGAGGATGGGTGGTTGTTGAAGAGGCAGGTGTGGTTGGTGGTTGTTTGTAAGCGGCGTTGTGGTTGTGAGTTGTTGTGTGATGGCCAGGTTAGACATGGTGTGTTCAAAAAAAGATAGAAAAGAAAAAATGGCTAAACTCAAGCAATCGCAGCCCCGGATGAAATCACATAAATTCTCCTCTATACAACGGGTTTGTAACACAACATGTAGCTTACAGCAGATATCTCACCTGCGGCCCATTTATGCGTGTAAATGCGAATTTCCACAACCGTAACAATATACATGCACGTTGTTTTTCGGTTATGAAAAGCTACGCAAGGTTTTTTGACTTGTATACAGTCGTACTGTAGTCGGTTAAATCACACGGACTCCAAACCTGCCGATCCCGAAAAATTGCTGATATCGGCCAAGCTACGAATGTGAGTGTGTGTGGTTGTTCATATTCTCTCTGCGAACTCCCTTCCCCCTCTCTCTCTCTTTGTCCACCCTGTTCTACCCTCTCCCAATACAGATGCAGCACTCTCCCCCACACTATACCGCTCTCATCTCTTTATATCCCTTTCTCTCTTCTCCGGACGGGAAGTTTATCTCCAGACGTGTCCAATGGGGAGTTTGTCTTCTGGACAAGCTTGGCTCTGCACGTGTCGTCGGGGCAGTGTTTTGTCTCTGACGTGGCCGCGGGCGGTATTTATGTCTGGATGGGAGTTTGTCTACCGGACGTGTCCGAGCAGTTTTTGTCTACTGGACGGGCTTAGTTTCCAGATGCGTCTGGCAGGTTTTCCTCTGGACGTGCTGCTGGGTGGTATTTGTTTTCTGGACCGTATTCACAAGTATTGACTGGTTAAAATATTGGATTTCAGAATAATTTTTGTTTCCTTTCACTGTTTTTCTATGTCGAATGATTTTTGTTGAGGGACAGCATGAATCGTAATACATCTTCCACCGTATGTCTGCCTTCCCCTTGCCTCTCACCTCACACTGCCTTCCCTTCCCACCCCTCCTCGCTCCCACACCCGTCCTTGCTTCCCCTCCCTACCTCTCCTTTCCCCTCCACCTCATTCCTCTCCCAACTCTCCTCTCTCCCCACTCCTCCATCTCTGCCCCCTCTCCCCGCCCCCTTTTCTCGTATTCCCATCAGTGATGCAACAGGGTGATTTGCTGGAACAATAATCGAAGAGAAACAGCAACGGATATTACGAGACCTCAGCGAGGACTTCTTTTTGTGGTGTTTTGTGTACTTGTGTGTATACCATAATTAATTACAGACCACAAATCAGTACATTTCAAAGATCACCGCCCCCTGCCCAAAACGAAAAATAACAAATCCTCCAGCGCCGACATTGCTGGGCGCCTCTCGGTGCCTGGCTTAAACAAAAATCCCTTTATAGCAAATCACTTTTATTTTATTTTCTTTGTAACCCTTTTTCGAGGCATCGTAAAGCTAACACACAACGCACAGCAAGAGTGGCAATGAGAACAGAAGGTTGGGGGTGGGAGGACAAAACCAGTGGCGGAACAGAGACATTAGGAGATCTGTGGAAGGGAGAGAGACTAGGCGGGGAACATGGGGAATAAAGAGATGGACATCTACAGGAACTTTCATGAAGGGAAAGCAGGGAATTTGAAGTAAGTGGGCTTAGGGTGGATTACGGGGGTAGAAAGAATCTGAGGATTTGGATGGGGGAATGATAAAGGTCTGGTAACAGCTTATTTGAGGTCTGAGGGAAGCAATGGGACTTGAATAGAGTGAGGGAGATTATCCAAAGCGAGAAAAAAAAGAGGAATGCAAAACGTGAAAGGTGACAGTGATTCGTGATTTTTTGTAGTTTTTACCAGAATGGGTTGTTTGGCGGACCTTGATGCCCCTGCGGAATGATGGGTGGGGACATATCCCAGAGAGAGCAGGGGGGCGGGGGGGGACTGAAGAGAGGAGATGGTAAGAAGAAGAAAGACACCCGAACTGTCGCGGTGAGAGAGTGAGAGGCCGAAAGGCAGCTTCAATCACGGAGAGATGCCAATGATCCGAAATGCCTTGGTTTCCAAGCGTGTTGAAGTTCGAGAAAGTGGGAGAGCGAGAAACCAGCCCAGAGGGGCAGAAGCAGTACTCCATCAGGTTGCAGACGAAAGCTTTGTAAGTGGTCAGGAGCTCAACTGGGCAGAGGAACGGAATTGCACGATGGAGGATGTCGAACGTCAGGCGACGCCGTTGGAAGCCAGTTTGAATGTGGCCTTTCCCAGGACAAGATCAATGGCAGATCCAGGTGAGACCCAGAAGCTACAAAGAAACGACTTCTTCCAGAGATTGTTGAGACAAGTGAGATGGGGGTGGGGAGGGGGGTTCTAAACGGCTCCTTTCGGAGAGACATAAGTGAGAAGTGTGAGATTTGTCCCGGATTGAAAGCACATGTTCCCAACGTGTTGCGACCAGTTTGGTGATTTTACCCAGATTCTCAAGTGAAGTGAGAAGCTGCTGCAAAGCCGGCTCTGAGGGATGACAGATTGGCTACGGCAGACGGTGGAGTCATCAGACAACGAGATAAAAGCGATTTTTCAGATAGTCGAAGAGGATCCTTGATGAAAAACAAAAAAAGAACAGGGCCCAGAACGCCTAACCTTGAGGAACTGCCAGCTGGACAGGACAAGAGGCGGGATGAAAGATCTCATTTGGGCCATGCGTTGACTGCGCAGGAGAGGAAGGTCTGCCAGCATGAGTGGAGATGGCCATGATACCCATAGGAAGAAGAGTTTGGTGAGCAACTCAGGGTTGCCAGACCGTGTCAAAACGCACCAGCAATATGTCTTGGGATATGAGCTGTGAATTTCATGTCTGGCATTGAGGATCTCCAATCCAATTGTTGGGATAGCAGAAGCAAAGCAATATCCAGGGTAGATTGACACTGGATCTGAAATCCAAATTGAATGATCGGAATCAGGGCCATTGCGGAGAAGAGGAAGGATTTAATTGCACAGAGATGGTGAGAACCTTCCTGCAATGATTTGGGAGAAGGCTGATTGGTCTGTAAGTTCCAGGAATCCTGTTTTTGACCTTTTTTATGCAGGGCAGTAGTTTGCTTGATTTCCAGCAATGGCAGATGACTTGAGCGAATAGCGAGGGTGAATAGAACAGAGACGAGGGTGAAGCAAGAAGCCAGAGGAGCAGGTTTTTAGGACACGTGCGGCTGACTGCATGCGACTCCTCTGTGAGTCTCCCATTTTGAGCTTTTGGGGCTTGGGTCAGATAGTTTTTCCCTTTTCCCCATTCATTTGAATCGGCGTCCCAGAAGCAACATTTTACGTCTACTTGCATGTCTGAGAAATGGTTGAGGTCGTGTTTGATTCGTGTTCTTTTTTTCCACAAATAACATAGCACTCAGTCTACCAGTTGGCCATCTTTGATCAGATCCCAAAAGAAAGTGAAGTGTACATGTTTGTGGGCCATCATGTACTGTGCTTGTGCCAAGTTTGAACACCCCTTTTGAAGAGAATTAATGGCCTTGTTTAATTATATCCTTTATCAGACACATCCTCGGTCACCACTCTCAAAGGAATCTTAAGGCGTATCCTTGGTAATGTTGTGGAAGTTATTGCCTAACGTTTGATTTGTTCTATTACTTTTAATTAACCGTTTAACCGACTCAATGCAAATCCTGTTATTCAAATCAAAGACACCGATCAATTCACTTGCCAAAAAATTGTAAAAGAACCCTGAAGAAAAGATTTTCCCCGGTAAATTTATAGATAAGAATTTCACTAAAGGCAGTTCGGGATTGGGACGGGATTTTTGTTAATCCCCAAAAACCCTTTTTTTGTGCTTTTTGGGTTGAAGTGTTTAAAAAATGATAAATTTTATTCACTTGAAGTGAAAATTCCAGAAGTGTTATTTCATGGAAAGGGAAATGTAAACAATTTTCTTAAAACAACTGAACAAAATGATGTTTTCATAGAAAAGATGCAGATTTATTTATGAAAATTTAATGTTGATTGGATAGTTGCTTCATCTCTTAATAAACATCCATTGTTGATCATACTTTTATCATAGACTGAGTTTCAGACTTCACTCATGGTGTATTTACACATACAAGCTTGCATTGTGTGCATCGAAAACATGCTCATCAACAAGTGACAGTTGACAACAAACACCTGGAAACCTCGAGTTTAAAACCAAAAAGTGCAAATTATGTCTGAAAAGAGACAAATTCATTTCTTTCGTTGTGAGGATGAACACCTCAGTTTTATTTCATTCATGGATGCCAGAATCTTCACCGCCAAAACATTTTAGTTTTGACGACACATGCCAAGAAGTGGATGCTATTGAGCCTGTGAGCCTTCAGATTCATCGCCTGTCACAAGTAACACCTGAGTGAAGAAATTTTCAATCAATTGAAGAAAGTACTTCAAATATAACAGTATTTATTATATCAGAATTTGCTCTGGGTGTTGGTTATGGTTAAGGGTGGGGGTTGGACCGATGATCCTGAGTTCAAATCCCATTTCAGCCTTTGAAGGAATACGAGGTGGGGTTAACTCTGCCGATCATCTTTCTGAAAGTCGGCAAATGAGTGCCAGGTCGCGTGGCTTCGGAGTGCAACACTTCCAGATTGTATCCAATAGCAAGAGATGCTGTAGGGGGGGGGGGGACAGCACCAACACTCTGCACAGAGTATGGTCCCAATGTTGGATGAATGGAATCATAATCAGAAGGCTGTCTTTCACACATCTAGATGTTCAAAAAGTAGATTAATCCAAATGATATGAATGTACCCCATGATGGGAGCTTGTGTTAGTTGGTGAATGAATGGTGAAATGGCCAAAAATGTAAATAAAAATTTGAACAATTACTCAAAATGTAATCGATTTGAAAATGAAATTTTAACAATTATGTTGAAATGAAACATTATCAACTCAGAAACGAAGATATCAACACCAATATCTTGAGAAGATTGAAATTAAATACAATCTAATTGATTTAAAAAATGACATATTAGTCGTGGATCAGGGATTTACAAGGCTTGCCAAAAAGGGGAAACACTTGGCGTCCCTCCCGAACGCCCGCGTCTTGAAGCCGCCACACAGATAATTCCATGCACCAGTAGCTTGCTAAGCAACCATGAACGCCGATTGGCACGGCCAATCCGGCAGGGTTACATGACTTACGTGATACACTTACCTATGGACGGCCAGTTAATGGTTCAGTGCCCTCGCCGCACACTCACATTATTGCACGAGCATTACAGTGACTGTGCACTGGCTAACAAAGCAACTATTGGGTACGAACGTCCCGTTCTAATATTACTTGAGGCTGGCATCGGACAAATAAAGGAAAAGACAACCGAGGACAGATTGGAAATAGCAACACAATTATTTATACAAATGCCACAAGCAAATAAAGCAATTTAAAAGGGAAGTATGTAGTAACAAGAAGAAGCAAAACGCACATAGAGGTAGATTTTAACTTAATACTTTATTATTCTCCCAATCGTTTACTGGAACCAAAGGACTTGGGCCATCATTCACTAAAGAGCAAGAAATAAAACAGGACTTGAAAATAAATAAAGTAATGAATTGAGAAAAGTGAAAAGCCAGGTCTTTCCTTCTCTCCCTCACCAAACAAATAGGTGGAATGTGGAGGAAAATGGTGGGGAAGATGGGCTAAGTGGCGATGTGAAGTGATGAGGTCATGCAGCCGAGGACCCTGAGGATTCCGACCTAGTAAAGCTGAGTCCTCTTCTGGCATCCTAGATATGCGACTCACCCTCCTTCTACCTCAGATCCTTCCTCCTTCGACCCCCAATCAATGAGGTCCGCTGTTCAGCCTCCTTGTCTTCATGGCTGACAGATCGAGAGGCAGAATGACGCTGTGGAAGGAGTGTTCTTTCCACAGCAAGCTCGATATGAAACTGCTCGTGAACTTTCCTTATTTTCCCTCACAGTATTTTGTTCTTCCCTCACGAGCCTCTTCGTCTGCAGTCTTTCTGCTCAGGTTTGAGTTTGATCCCATTTTGCTGCTTCTTTCTGCTTCCCTCAGCCTTTCTGCATCTGCCTTCTGCCCTCTATTCTGCTTTATACCTTTTGCTTCTTCCCTTTCTGCTTTTTGAGCCAATCTGCCCCAGGAGCGCTTCTTCGTCCTCTGCTCGCAGCGAGCTCATCCACAGTCCTTATCTTGCCCTTTCTGCTTCTTCTTCACATCAGCTTTCTTTCCATCCTCGCACAAAGCCTTCTCCCCCTCCCATTGGTGCAGCCAATGGGGACAGAGCATGACATCACTTGTGGGAAATTGCCACACAATTCTGAGGGTGACGTTTCATCGAAGCCCCCACCCCACCCTTCACACACGCAAAAGCTACAAACAAGAGCTGCCAGCCCGCTCCCTTCACGCGCAAACGCCCAGTCACCCACTATTTTGCACTGTACCATTGCCCACGAGAAGCACTATGCTCACAGGCCATGGCCGAGCCACCAAGCGCCACAAACATGCATGCAAAATGCGACCAAGAACATGTATTTAGAGAGCATCTTGATGGTTCCAACAATGCGTGGATGGGAGGGAACACGGAAAGGCCCTACATGACTGAGGGGATGACCACGGCTTGGGATTGAAGAATACCAATGGGAGTGAAGAGGGATTGTTGAAAGCGATTTGATCGAGGGGAGATTAATTGGGGACCATTGTTGAACAGGCTGATGGGGGGTTAGGTGGGATGATTGAGTGACGAGGGATTGACAGAAACAATGGTGTTGAAGAAGCAAGATGGAAAGTAAGAGAGATTGAACAGAATGATGGTGGTAAGGAAGAAGGATTGAAAGAAGACGGAGTTGAACAGAATGATTGCGGTGTGAGGAATAAATTATTGAAGTAACAGGAGGGCGAGGGAGAAATGACATGGACAAACACAGCCTAGCCAATGCGTGCCCCACAAATACCTTTGACAAGGAATGAACGGACGTTCCATACAAAGACTAATTGAAATAACTGATCCGGTGGCCACTTCCGTGTCATGTATGCTCTCACCCTGGGATAGGGTTTTCCAAAACAATAAAAGTATAAACCACCTTCAAAGCATTTACACCTCTTTGTACCACATCTCATGGTGGTGTCAAAAAAAGCATGCTTTTCGCATGCAGCACCCCACTATCTCTGTACCACAAGGTCCAAATTAAACAATTGGTGTCAGATAATGGAAACATAACTTCTGGAAGAAAAAAACAAGTAAAAAACAGCATAAATGTTCATAGCCCCCTGGTTGTTTTAAGAAACTTGTTGTTACGGAGTTAAAGAGCTAGCCCCATATGGTAGGGACAACTAAAATACGCCGCAGTTCGGCAATCTTTGATCAGATTGCAAAAATAAATTGAGGGCACAATGTATCTGCCATCATGTACTGTGATTGAACCAAGTTTGTACAATAACTGACCATACATGGTGAGAAATGGTTGGGACACATTTAAGTCACAAAATCGCCACCATTCGCCATCTTGATCTTGATCTCAAAACAATATGACAGCTTATGTAAAACCATCATTCTTTATCAGTCTGCCAGGTTTGAAAACATCGGTAAATGCATGTCGATAAATGGTGAGAACGTGTTCAACATCAGGTTTTTTTTACTACTAAAATGGCTCCAGTCGGCCATGTATAATTGTCTCGAAAAAAAGGAATGACGGCCCATATGCAAGCCATCGTTCCTTATCTGATGTGCCAAGTTTGATGAAGCTCGCAATGCATGTCTGAAATGAGTTGAGGATAGTGTTCATAACCGGATTTTAAACTGAAATAGCCGCATTCTACCATCAGCCATCTTTGATCAGATAACAAAATAAAGTGAGGTGCACATTGTATGCCATCATGCACTGGGCTTCTTGCCAAGTTTGAAACTACGATCGGGAAATGCACGTCCAAGTAAGTTGGTTGAGGACGTGTTCAACAATGGGGTTTTTACAACAAAATAGCTGCCGTCTCCATATTGGATCTGATCTCTGGAAAAAAGGCATGCAAAAAGTAAGCCCTCATTCATGTATCTGTGCGCCAGTGTGAACAACATCAAGTAAATGCATGTCCTAATAAATGGTTGGGACGTGTTCAACATTGGAGTTTTTAACAACTAAAATGGCTCCAGGTCGGCCATTTTGCATCATGATCTCGCAAAGTAAATAAGCATATGTAAATCATCATTCTTTAATTTGTGTGGCAAGTTTGAACAAGATCGTTAATTGCCATGAGTAGATATTATAATGTTGCTGCTAGGGCCCATTCAAATGAAATTAGAAAAAAGAGGGGATAAAACATTCTACCCAAGCCCCAAAAGCTCAAATGGGAGACTCAGCTTTCCTCCCCTCCCATCCTAAGGAATGAAAAAATTGAACTTACTGCATATAAGCACTTTCTCCCTCCCCAACATAGATCACAGTCCTTTCTATTTTTCATTATACTCACAGAGCAACCAACGAATATTTATCCATGTTCTCCTTAGGAAATAAACTTAATTTCTTATAAACATTCATTACATCAGTAATATTCACAAAGAATACTTGGAACTTGGGTCTTTCATTTAAGTATCTTGTTGAGCAGAGATGAAATGACAAACTTCTCTTAATGCTCTTGTTTGACACCACCTCCTGAGCCACATATCCCATTTTGAGATTGTAGTATTGTATTTTCCATTGGTCAATTGACAACCATCAAAGTTTTCAGTCCATCAGGATATTTTTTTTTCTTTACATCCATCCACTTATTTGTCATTAAATTTTCCGCTATTTGTTTTTATCTACGTTTAACCCGGTTATTTCTTCAATAAGACTTATTTTGATATTCTCACAATTCATGATGTTGTACCCATTTAAATACCATGGCTTATTACATCTCCATCTTTCGCTTTGGTTATTGGCTGGTTCTATCATTTAGTAAATCAGTAAATCGATGCGGTAGCCGTTTAAAATCTCCAACCAATCTCGTAACACTTAAATATCTTAAACACTTACTCCTTTTAACCATAAGGGACTTTTGATTCCCAATTCTTCTAAATAAATATTTTATCATTAAAACTCCTGATGCTTTTTTATTTACTCTTCTTATATGAATTGATGTTTATACTTCTTATTGCATGTCATTTTCCGATACTCTATCCTGTTTAAGCGTTGACACAGTTGTATATAATGTTTTAAAGTTGATTGTTTTGGCTTGATTATATTTTTCTTTATTCCCTTAATGTTCCTTATCACACTTTTCAATATTATTTCTCATCAATATAACTTATAAGAATAAGACTTTGATCTCAATCCTAATAATCAACTCATGACCTTCCCACACCATTCAGTATTTAAACTACCAATAACTTTTTATTCTTTGGATGAAAACAACACATCACCTGACTTTAATTACTTGTATCATATTTGTCAATATGATCAATCAATCCTCAATAACATCACTTGTCTTCATTTCTAATATAGAAACAATCTGTAAAATCCATTTTTAACAATGAATACGTAATTCCTAGTATACTTGTTTTTAAATTCATTGACAGTAAAGTCATACATTAAGACTTTGACAGTCAAGAATTTAATGTTCTATATACACAGGTTTATCCATTTCAATACTCTCTTTTTCAAATGAATAGCACAAAAGGTTTTCTGAAAAAACCTCTGTTCGCTTAACACTTTGTCTATTAATTAACTTTGAAGCCTGTTTCCAAGATGTAGCAAGTCATGTTTTTTCCTATTCCTAACATTTTCCATCGTCTTTCCAAATACAGCATTATTCATTAATTTATAAAAGTCCTCTCCAAATCTGTTTTTGATTCTGTTCTCCTTTTTGTATTAAAATCAATATATTTCTCAAACCAATGACTTTGTTTAAATTTCAAAATCCAATGAATTTTCCAAACTCTCATCCCAGCAGATAAATATTGTCTCAAGTTCCTTTGATGCAAAACATAACTTTCTTTATCATTTAATGTCGTAAGTAGTTTTTCTGCAGATTTAGCTTTTATATTAAATGACTGTTGATAATCACTTAACCATTCTTTTTTTGGACTTTCTTATCAGGGGCATGGGAGGTCTATGTGTTTATGAAGTTCCTTCTGGATATTTTAAATCAACCCCAAAATAATATCCAACTTCAGCTTCATCCAGATCTTTTTGAGAGGAGATAACAATGCCTTGTAAAACTTTTTCATCATGTTCCTTAACTCATTTAAGTTTTCCATAAGGTAAAGATTGAGACAAAGCCCACCCATACAAATTGTTAGCATCATAATACATCAGGTAAGAGTTGTCCTCATCCTTATTATAATCAAGAAGAATTTGTTATTTGATTTAGCATATCTCTTGAAACATACTTGAGATATTCATCCTCTTTTAGCCTTCTCTATATCATTAAAAGAGATACGATATCACTGATTAATTCCAAATACTGTTTTGTCATTTTTAACATGGCACTCCAAGCCGAACCCGGGACTGTGTAATCGTGACCGGGGTCTAATCCATAAGAATTTTTATGATGACAGACTGTTCTAAAAGTCTCAAACACATCAGTCAATAATAATACATCAGTTTTGAGATACAAATCGTGATATTCTCCAAGATTCTTGTGATTAAATTCTCCCAAACCTTTTTAGCTTGTGTATAATCCTACGGAAATATGAGTTTTATCAATTGCGATAGAAACCTTCCCTTGATGGAAGTTGTGTTTCTTTAAACCTCTCAAATGAATCCATATAGTCATCCGGATTTCTTCACTTTTGTGAAAAGAGATCAATCTCTTCTTGATTTGAGAAATGTGATTTAGATTCGGAAAGTTTTTAATATTTGATGCTAAGTTCGATAATGACTTGTCATAAACTTGAATGTGTCAAAAAAATCTGATATCCTATGGGGATGTATGAATTGTTTTTGTGGAGAGATGTATTTGATCTGTGTTAGGAATGCAGAAACATCTCCAGATGTCTTTGAAAGTTAATTTATAAATAGATGTGTGTATAGTGAGCGTTGTTGTAAAGAAAGACGAGAATAAAATTTGGGGGCTTGTATTAAAGATTACAACGAATGACCTGGATCTCTATTACCGTAAGATGACAATGATCCGAGCTTTAACCTCTCCCTCAATTTTCTCCTCCCAAATATGGACAGATACTGTTCTCCAAATTCCTTTTCTCTCCCTTTGTTAATGACATTGGTTTATAGGTTTTATCCATTATTTCTCTTCTCTTTTACGTCTTTTTCCAATCATCTTACAAACTCCTCTGAGGCATCTTCTCCTCTATGAAGTTCTAACTGCATTATCACCAACAGAGATTTGATATAATAATAGAAACCACAAGGAGTATGTTTTTGATATTTATTTATGTATGATTTATTTGGATTTGGAGAAACAGTATCTATCTTTTCAAGGATACTTTCAAAATCAGCATTATCACAAATGGGGTGTGTAAGATTTGTTGTAATCTTTGAATTATATCTTTCTCCTAACTTTTTTTATGTTACCATATATTTTTTATTTTACTTGGTATATTAATTTAGGGTGATATGATTACTTTGTATTTTGAATGTTGAATTAATCATTTTCGTATGAAAGAAGTTGAGACATCTCTTGCAGGGATATGTTTTGTTTGTTCTATTGAATACTTGTGAGGTGAATTCATCTTGATAAATTTTGATATCAGCATAATGTGAATTTTCCCCGAAATATAACAAACAAGGTGAATGTGTGTTTCATCATTTTTATAGTTATTTGAAATTTTTAATATTTGAACTTTGTATCCATTAATTCATATGCATAATAGATAGATTATTCATTTTCTCAAATTTAGGAGTATCTCTCAATGACATTGAAAACTTTAAATCTTTAACATTTAGCGTATTCTCGTATTTCTTATAATGTTCAACCTTTCAGGTTTGCATTGTGGAGGATGTAAGTGAGCAGAGCAGACCATTGAAAACATTTATTATCTTTGTTTGAATATTAACAACCGCTTTCTTAAGTTTTATCTCTTTTCGTCATCAATATACGAAGAAGCTTCAAGAGGATCTGTTTTTAAGATGTGTATATCTAAAAAGATTATTTTGGAATCGCAAATCCACTACCCACTACAGTGTTATCAGCATCTTGTTCTTGTCTCTGGAGTTCATCGTAAACATCATATCTTACAAATCTTGAAATTATTGATAAAGTGAGGGTTTGTCCTCAATATAGGAGTACTTTCATCACCTTCTCTACCATATTCAATTTCACTTCCAATGTAAAACTTAAAAGTTTTCATTTTATTTATGTGTTTTAATTACAGTTTCAATAATTAAGATGGTCCAGGGTCTTCCAAGCAAAACAATCTTATTTTATATGTCTTTAAATGCCCCATCAGTGTTTTCAAAAGAGAATTTAGTAGCCCACTTCCCTTTTTCATTCTTTTTGTGTGTTCGCGTGATTGAATGTGTCCACTATAATTTTTTTAAGAATATCAATATTACATCTATCACAAGGTTTTGTTTCTCGTTCAAATGGAGATATTTGTCTGAAAAATTGAACGTGTGTTTCATGGTTGAAGGTGTTTTTTATAACATTTATATTCATGATTACAAACATCGCAGTACGTGTATTCATCCTATATATATTCGCAAAACTTTGCTTCAACTAAAATTTTCTTGATGAAAATTCTGTTTAATTTATAGGTGAATCTGTGCTTAAAACCATTTTATTCACCAACTTTTTCACTTAATAAATACAATGTATCAAGACACAAAAGACAAGTTTCAATCAATCTCTACATTTGTAAAAGAAACTGAGAAATATGTCGAGGATTTAAATTTGAATAGATATAAATATAACAATGATTGGATAAAAACAATTATGATGAATAATGAGTTCTTCAATTTCCTTCAGTGGGAGGGCTTTTAGTATATCTGGAAGAACATCAATTTAAAGTAGCTCGAACAAAAGTTTCTCCTCTCCTTCTGCATATATTTCAAACCAGAAAAAAAGCAATGAAACAAGAAAATATCAAAAAAGAAAAACCTTAATGGATGAAGCTTCAGAAAAGAAAAAGATACGACCATCTGTAGTATGCAAGGAGAAATTTGTATTTTTTTCAACAACCGTAAATATGTAAACCTGATGAAATAAAGGATGTTAATATATCAGGTGAAATGACATTTCGTTCAATAGTAGTTCAGGACCATTTTAAAATTACTTCAAAATCAAAAAGTCGTAGTTGAATCTGTTAATGAAAAATGTATATAGATATGGATGGTAATGTTTTTTCTTCTAATAAATATGAGTCATTATTCAAGTGACAGATTTTGAAGATTATGAGAGTGATGACAGTTATGATTTCGAGTTTGTGTTCAAACGATAGTTATGAAAATCGTTTAAATGGATTGTGAAAGCACAATGAAGTACCGAAGATGATTTTTTTGAAGTAAAGTTTTGCTTAATAAATATGAATGGTATACTAGATATTGAGCCTCTTGAATTCCCTGATGCTCCATATGACAAAAATTGAGAATTGGTCCTGCATGTGATAGAGTGGCATTAAAACACAGAGTCAGAAGTCCATAACAAAGTATATTCTGTGAGTATCTTCTAATAATGAAAAATAAAAAATATTAAAAAGAACATGACTTTCCAAAATTACATCAAAAATGAATTACTTTCAAGATTAACAAGAGAAAATGTATGGTAAGTACACGGGTGATAATACACCTTTTCTTACAAGAGAAGAGACTGAACAAAATGACGGTAAGTTTCATGGATTGATGATTTCTCTTATATTAACGATTGTCATTTTTCAGGGAATATCAACACAAGATATTGTATAAATAAAATAATGGATTATCTTTCAATTAAACCTGAACTTAGGATAAAAACATAGAGTTTCTAAAAAAGCCAATAAAATATTAAATAACCTGTTTCCAAATTGATAAATGAATGATTTCTTACCTATTTGGGAAAATAAGATAAAATTTAACAATAAAAAATCTTCCAAATTCATAAAGATTCTCATAGTTGGTTCAAGTGGATGTGGAAAAACCTGCGCTGCTTTTAAAGATGCTCCTCACTCCCAACTTTTTAGATTATGATAATTTAATAATTTCACAAAGTCAAGTTTTCAACCTGAGTATCAACTACTCTCACAAGGTTTTTAGCAGGTCTTCAAAAAAGAAGATATAAATCGTTAGTTAAACTTCAAAACGAACTAAATGATTACAACATTGAAGATATGATACAACTATTTTGTGAGACACAGAATGTAAAAAGAAATCAAAACCTATAACTGTGTATTCTTAATGATAATACAGATGATCTACCTTCACCCCAATATTTGGATAAATCAATAAAGAACCTCGTTATCTTTGATGATTGTGTTAATGAGAGAAACCAACGGTAATGGTTTGTAACATCAGGTTTTTTCCTACTAAAATGGCCTGGCAGTCGGCCATGTTATAATTGATCTCGAAAAAAAGGAATGACGCCCATATGCAAGCCATCGTTCCTTATCTGCTGTGCCAAGTTGATGAAGCTCGGCAAATGCATGTCTGGGAAATGGTTGAGGAAGTGTTCGATACCGGGATTTTACAACTGAAATAGCCCCAGTCTACCAGTCAGCCATCTTTGATCAGAAACAAAATAAATGAGGTGCACATGTATGCCATCATGCACTGAGCTTCTGCCAAGTTTGAACACGATCGGGAAAATGCACGTCCAATAAATGGTTGAGGACGTGTTTCAACAATGGGGTTTATTAACTTCTCTTAATCTCTTATTAACTTCTCTTATTCTACGACACAAGAGGGAGACATTCTTCTTGTAATTGTATTTATCTTAGTCAATCATACCTTCAACTCCCTCGTCGCTCAAAAAGAAACAATGCTAATACTTTCATTTTATTCAAGTTAAAATTAAATAGATATAAACAATTTTTGGAGAGACAATTGTTCTACATTATGAAGTTAAAGGAATTGGGGATTATATGAAAGCCACGACTGAAAAATATAAATATATGTTGTGAAACAAGATGAGATATGAAGGATTATTCTTAATTTATAAACAATTACACATAAATGGCAACTATTATTATTCATCTTGAGGGTAAATCTGCTCTGGAAAAAACTTTCATCAATCAAGGTTCTTGAAGAGTAAAAATGAAAATATTGTAAATTAAAAAAAAAAAACACCATGTGATTCGTGTTGCATCAACAACAACCAGAGCAATGTGACCAGAAAAGTAGAGGTGAAGATTATTACTATATTTCAGGAGAGGAACATATGTGATTGAGGAAATGAAGTGAAATATTGAGGAGGTTCTCTTGGTACAACAAAATGATTCACATTGTAAGAGTGAGTTAAAGAAACTAAAATCTGGGTCTTGAAGATATTAGAAACTATCCAGAAGGAATGAGGCAAATTATTTAATATCGAGTGTAATGGGAGTTAAGATTTTATCATTGTTTTGTGTTGATGAAGGAAACTCAATGCAAACGATATAAAAAAACGGAGATACAACTATTCGTGAAGAAGAAATTACAACTCGTATAAATGTTCATAAAGAATTTGGTGAAAATTTAAAGAAAAGGATTATTTGAACACATCTACTTTAATGATGAAGAAAGGAAAAATTCCCTGTTGACCTTCACAATTCAGAAAATGATATTTTCCAATTAAAAAATGGATGTGAAGAAAAAGAAAGAAGATTTAAGGAACATCAAGAGGGTTTCAAAAGTTGTAAAAACAATAGGAAGACAAAAAGAAGAAATGCAGACAGAAAACTAATGCGTGAAGAAGCATTTGAAAGAAAACAAGAGAAATTTTTTTAACCACTTTTAAAAACCTTCCCCAACAAAATAATATATACATGCTTCCCAGTTCCCACAATAGAAATACTCTGAAAAAACTTCAAATGTTAAAAGATTTCAGTCAAATGACAGAGGAAGAATTAGAGAATAAAGGAGAATTAGAATATGATGATGAAGGATTATAACAACAACTGGAAGAGATAAATCCAACCCCCCGATTATATATGTGAAGACTCTTCAAAACGATGAAATTCAGCAGATTCAAAAACCACAGCAGGACTCATTCCAACAGAACAACCAGCCAAATTTCATCTTGTTCAATAAAAGGTATTGATATTTAATGATGAATTAAGGTTCTTGAGTTCTGCTCAACCCCTTGTTTAATTAACTCTGAGATAATGTTTCTTTTCCAAAAGACGGAAGACAAGGTTCAACTGTGAGAGGATGAATCAAAGTATTTTGATAAACATTGGATTTAAAAATAAGATGATGAGGTATATATTGATTGCTGGACTCTCTTAATTATAGGGTCAATATATTGGTAAAAGTAGGAAGTATGAGAAGGAGAAAACACATTATTTCAGGCTTAAATAGCTTGGTTCCGGTGTTAGTTTTCTTCCAAATGACCCATCACAATTAGTTAATCTGTGTTAGCAATCTGTGTAATCACAAGTTTAGCAATAGACTGCTTATTGTTGTTAGGTAGTAAGAAGGCTGGAAAAAACAATTGTTTTTAATGAAGCATCAGCTATTTAAGACCAGTTGATGAACATGAAAATAATTAATATTGCCAATAAAAGACATTTTATCTCATATAAATAATATGGAAGAAGCACAATCCTTAGTTTTTATTTTCACAAAACAGCGACCACACATCTTCATTTCCATACCCACTACAACTCGATGCAACAAAAGAATATGAGGTGTCTTTATTTTCTATGGAAACTATATAATACCTTGTTTAATATCACAGAGAAAAACGAGAAGTTTAGTTGTATCCGGGAAGTGGATGCAAAACGATAACAGTTTCACCCGGAACATATGAGATTTCTCAAATATCTTTGAAATTGCTCGCCTTATGAAAGGAACAGGGTGATGAACCAAACCATATTGTTTATCGATATAAAACATACCTCAGAACCAGTGATTAACTAAAAATAACTGCAAGGTTGATTTCACAATATGATAATTCATTTTGAGAAGTTATTGGGTTTCTACTCAAAAGATTGAACTAATGGGATGTTTTACAGTGATAATGTCATTCAAATATCCTCAGCCATAAATTCGGTATTAATTCACTGTGATTTGATTGATGGTGCTTATAATAATGGAATAAGAACAAATACAATATTTCATTCAGTGCACACTCAACCCAATTGGTTATAAATTCAGTATGGAACCAAAAATCTGGTTTATCTTCCCGTGTCTGGAAAAACCATAAACAGAGTAAATTTTAGGATAACTGACCAAGATAAATCGCATGATTTCTTTTATGGAGATATTCATATCCATCAAAAATTCACCGACCGTGAAGAGTTTCCAATAAATGAATACGATGGTTATTGTGAAGAAACACGAGTTGGGAAAACATCTAAATTGACAGGGGATGGGATGTTCCTTTCCCCATATACAAGGTGAAGGTATGTGTCTTGGTAGGGATATTATAAACCTAAGAGACAAAGCGTGGTTCGGACATCAATTTAGAAAAAAAGGAGATGGGATAATTGATACTCTTATGGGTATAGGTTCAACTATTCTTAAACATAAAGACTAATTGGTTCAAACTGCTTCTGCTGTGGGAAATGTATCGGGTGCTATAAAGAGTATAAAAAGATGCCCAAAAGGAATCTCATAAATTACAAGCAATAAAATAAATTAAGAAAGGCAAAACTCAGTTGTCTCCCAAGAATGACGAAAACTAATTCAAATACTTGGTCAGGGTTTCAAAAGTTTTAACATCTTTTTTCCAAAATATATACAAGATGGAAGCAATTGATAGTATCTATGATTTGGATGATACCATTGTCATCTCAAACTCCACTAAAAACGAAAACTACTTCAAGGTAAATGCTATAAACTGGAACAGACTGGGATACAAATGGAACAAAAAAGTTTTGAAAATAATCACCAAACTTATTTGAATCTAGCCGAAAGTTTCTTGTTGTGTAAATTTGCATTCACTAAGGTGTGAATAACACAACGCTACACTCGTAAATGACTTCTCTGGAAATGTTTGAATGTGTTTCAATTGCATATTGGAACACAAGAATTTGAAGCGGTTGATAATGTCTCTGCTACGTAGGAAATGTGGAATTTACACCTATTCATTTCGTGATAGAATGGGAAAGGAGCTGTCGAAAGTTTTATTCCTGATAGTCAACGGGAACAAACACAGACCCTGGATATAGTCAAAGAAAAGGAATGTGTAATGATGATACAAAAGCAGGTAAAGTTTTACTGTGGCAGTTCCTCTGAAAGGTATATTTGGATTTTGTGATCATGCTAAAAATTCGGTATGGACTTAATATTACATTTCAACTGCAAAGGAATGATAATGAAAATAGATTGCTTTAGTCGCTCAATGCTTTTGGTGCTCAGAATAAATTTGTTATTGATGAAATTAGTTGGTATATCAGTCAATTATATCTCCTATCTTAAAACAGAAGAGATGTGAATGGAAGACTTAACTCAAAGAAACCACTCAATGTATCATACCTTAAATAAGATGTCAACATTGTTAAACTGAAGCAAACCACTTACACATGGAATTTGGGGTCTGGAAGGAAAAGCCATGACACCTGTGGCTCATTATTTGAAAAACCAGATGGTGATACTGCTACTGAAAGAATATTGTGGTTGAGTGATAGTGCTAAGGTGAAACAACTTCACGTTTCTCCAGATGGAACATTTATCCACGAGATAGATTGGAAATTAATTGGGAAAAAAATGATTTTACTGAAGCATACAAGTCTGACCAAAAAGTGTGTGAAAGTAATGGAAATAAAGAACCCATTTTGATATGACAGCATTAAAGCCTGTATACAATCTATGCGATTGACCCTGAGTGCTCAAAAGGAAACTATAAAATATAATCGAGTGGATACTTCTCTATACATTGAAAGAGGAGAGAGTGAAGACATATTTGTTTGCTTTTGGAAGAAACAGAGATTAATACAGATAATGGTGTTATGATTAGTCTCACATAATTTTTTTGAATAAATAAGAGTAGTAAAAGTGGCAACTGGGGTATAGTTAATCAAATCTATCTGCATAAAACTATCATCTTGTATTCAAAATCAAAAGCCTTGTATGATTAACGTTAATGCAATTCGAGAAAAGGAGCCGGTAAGAATTGATGTTTTGCTCACAGAGAACAAGTGAAAATCTTGAGTGATACAGCCTCACTTAAAATAAAATGTCAAAACCAATGTTGAAGAAATATTCAACAAGAGAGACGAGTGGAGGATTTCTCCCATTTCTAATTCCTTTATTTGCTGGCTTAAGTGCGGCTGGAGCATTGACAGGTGGTATTTCAGCAGCGGTGAAAACTGCCAATGAAAGCAAGGCTCAACTCCGGCGCTCAAAAAACAGTTGGAAAGACATAACAAAGAGTTGGAGAAAAAAATTAGTGGAAGTGGTAATTGTAGATTTTGCTGAAAAACTGAAAGTCTACCTGATAAAGCGAGATTGTTGGTTGGAGATATGCTTTCTATTGCACAAGCAGGTGTAAATTTAACTAAAAGAGCAATGGATTTTATCTTTCTCATAAATAAATGAGCAATTGATGAGTGGTTATAACGAATTTAGAAAGAATACATCAAATATAGAACTTGCCAAATTATCGTAAAAAATAAACATTGATAATGTGGTTATTTGTCTGAGAGATGAGTTAACAAGCTTGTCTAAATATACAAAGAATATTTATAATGAATTTAGAAGATAATAATGGAAATGTTCTCATTGGGTTTGTATTTATAATAATCAGTTTAATATATTTTGATAGTTATGGTCTTCCACCACCTGTTGAAGTCATGAAATTCTTGCAAGATGGTGTCTAATCAAACATTTAAAGTCCAAGAATTAAATTCCAAGTGTTGTGGTCAATTATGTCTGTTATGTGTTTTTCAACTCAACAAAAATAAAAATTTCTGATGTTATTTTAATCGAACTATATGACTTATGTTTGGAAAGATGGTTACCTTTGGTTGTATCCCAATAACTGGTATTGATTTATTCAAATTATTACACAAAGGCACAGGCTGAATGACAGAACATAGTAATAGCAAAAAATATTAATATGAAAAAATGCTTTTAAATCAAAAATTATCCAAGCCCGACTGACGCCAACGACTTGGTGAGATTAAGTGATTTATCACACATATATACATATCCTTAAATAAAATGGCTGCGTATTCCAAAGCACAGAAGTGTTGATTTATTCTCCAGTCATACAGAATCACAGTTCCAATTAAAATTAAATTTATAAAGAAGGACATGATGTTTGCATGAGAATACAACATTGTGGATATGATATTAATGATTTAGGATATAAATGGTCATTTAATATTAACCTAGAAGACCTGAACAATTACATCAGTCTCATAAGGAAGAATATTATCCACTTGTGCGAGAATGAGATTTGTGGAAGCACCAATTAGCAAACAACAAATAAAAGAATTTAATGAGGGTAAAATCCAGTAATGGTTTTCCCCATAGTTTATATTGTTACGGAAATAGCCCTTATTGGACTACTAAAATAGGATTAGCTCCGTCCCTCATTAAATGCATGTATAGCTAGGTTGTTTGGCTAAAAAGGACGTTATATGTGTGTCGGGAGGTGTACAAGACTGTTTTATTGTTGGCTGGGTGGTGGAGGACCGAGAGATCCCTCTTATTCCTACCCCATCCCGAGATAGGCCCCTCCCAGTCGGCTGAGGGGGGTGTGCCTGGAGAGAGGCGTGTGGCTGGAGGGAGGAAGTGACGCGAAGGGGAGGGGTTTTTGTGTCAGCTTCGCCGAGAGAGGCGTGCTCGTGAAGGGAGAGAAAACGAAAGGAAAATGGACTTCTCAGTTTGGAAAACTGCAGTCGCTGAGAGAAGGCGTCCTCGTGTGTCGAAGGAGTGAACGAGAGAAAAAACAAGGACCTCGTGAAATAACTTCAGTTTGGCAGTTTGGAAAACTGCAGGCGGTTGAGAGGCTGCTCGTGTGTCGAAGGAGCAAACGAAGCGAGCGAACGAAAGCTTCGTGATAAAGAGAATAGTGTTTGGAGAACAGTCGCTCCGAGAGGGTGCTCGTGTTTCCGAAGCGAGCGAACGTATAGCAGAGGCTTCCTGCATGTCGAATCGGCGATCGACTCTAAGGAAAAGAAAAGGTGATTCGACAGAGAGAGACTGAGAGGATGAAGCGGAGTCGGGCTTCGGGCAGGAAGGCAGGAGAGGAGACGTCGGAGCCTCTGACGGTCCCTGCTCACACCAACGGCTCGTCACGTTTGCCGATCCGCTTGCCGGAGCCCGGCACCTCGATTGGGCTTGTTGGAGAACAGGCCAGGCCTGTGATCTGTATGCTGGACCTTGAGAGAGATCGGCTGGGCCCATCGTCGACATTGCGTGGGGCTGGAACGCGCTGAGGAGGGCGTGCGCACGCGTGACTTGAGAAGGAAGAGTACGGCGCCGCCATCTTGCCACACGGCGCGTTTCGAGCTGGAGTTCGAATCCGTGGACATCCGCCTTGTTGCGAGCGACATTCATGCTTTTGACACTGTCCTCTCGTCCATGAGAACCTCACCAAGTACTCTTCTTGTCTTGCATGCATGCTGTTGTCTATCTGTCTTTGTCTGCACGTTGTTTAAGCATATTTCGGTAGCGACCCCCTCAAAACCTCTAATCCGTGGTTCCCTAGTTAAGAACGGGTTGAGGATTGTTAATAAAACCATTGTCGAGAATTTGCTTGTGTTGTGATCCCCGATGTTCCCCAATAAATCTGGTTAATTCGTATGAAGTTGCCGCTATGGATTAATTTGAGTGCGTCGAGGAACGATCCGTTCGATGGCATATAAAACCAAAATGGTTACAGACTGGCAGAAAACGCTCGCATCTGACCAACCAGTCTGTAACCAGGGGTTTCTATTTCCCCAACTGGCAGGTACAAGGATTGTTGGTATCGCGATTGAAGACGCGTGACCCGAGGGCTGTGCTGAGCCGGCCGGCGTTATAGATCCCGGAGATGGCCGGAGTGGGTTGAGAATCCCTCTGTCGCTGAATCCTTAACAATATCATGAAACCACAAAGAACAAGATTACATATAATAAAGTAAAGGAATACAAACTGCATTTAACTTTGGGAAGATGGGGAGGTATTTCCTGTCATATATTAATCTATCATATATTTCTTGATACATTAAATGCAGCAAGAAGGCTTCAAGAAGATTATCATTTTTTATGTCCAAGCATACCTTCAAGAAAAGGATTCGTATTTTAATAAATATGTTCTACAACATAAGAATGGGGTATTTCAATAAAAGATTGGCTTTATACTGATATTAATAAACAACAACTTTGGATTTAACTAAAATGTTAAATAATGAAATAATTTTAAGTTAAGAAAGCACAGGTACTTTTGAAAACATAGAAGAAATTTTATTGGTTTTCCTGTTGTAAAAATTTTTATTTTGGATGCGAGATATCAAGAAATCCAGATGAATATATGTATGATATTCAATGGGTGAAAGTAAGTTCAGAGATAGTAAGGGATGAGGAAGGAGTTGAAGAAACTGAGTCAAGAGAGAAGAAGGAGAGTGAGAAGGAGGAGAGGAGAAGAGGAAGAAGGAAGAGAGGGAGAAGACAGAGAAGGAGGAGAAGGAGAGGGAGGAAAGAGAGAAGGAAGAAAGAGAGAGGGAGGAAAGAGAGAAGGGAGATAGAGAGAGAGGAGGAAAGAGAGGGGGAGGGAAAGAGAGAGGGAGAAGAGAGGAGAGGGAAGAAAGAAGAGAGAGGAGGAAGAGAGAGAATGAATAAATATAAAAATATGGAAACCAGTGAGATTATACAAGATCAAAGGTATTACAGAAAATAAATCGATCTCAACGCACTGAGGAGGAAAACAAAGAATGACAAGTCGATGAGAAATATATACGGCAAGAGTATTAACATCGAGTTCAGCAAGAAGAATATTAACGAGAAAGTGGAGATAGAGAAGAGAAAGAAGGAAAAATATTATATAATTGATGATGTTGGTGTAATTGACTTTGATTAAAATTTTACATTTTTTTTCTTAAATAAATGGAGGAGAGAGTGAAGGCATTTCAAAGGATTCTTTATTTTTAAAAATTAAGATTCAAATGTGCATGTTGGAAACTAAAAAAGTTTTTGCACTCTGTAGGAATTTTCTCATAAATAAATGATTATTGTCTCAAATGTAAAAGAGAAACTAAGAGTAAAAATCTCACGGTATGTTTAAAGTTAAAATAATAGGGTTATACAAAAAGGCACATTTGTTCGGTGTGTGGCTCTAAAAAGAGTAAATTCATCACCAAACACAAATAGAGGGATATATGTAAAAGTTTTTATCAGGAAGTAAATTACAACAACTGGAATACCAGGGGAATTACATCTGATCAGGATATTCTTTCTGTGGTCCAGGAACAAACTTAGATACAAGATTAGATGAGGCTGACAATCCTAAACCTGGTCTCAACCTAAAAAGAGTTGATGAAGTGTGCATGAAGGCATGATATTGATTATGAAAATTGCAGACATTGGAAAAAACACGAAGCAGATCAATAAATGTTGTATAATTTGTCTTTGATACAAATCTAACCTGTGAGAAAAGTTGATAGGTTCATTGTGAAGAAAGATGATCAGTGCTAAATTGAAACTTGTCTTGGAAATTCAAAAAAACTATAGGCTCTCATGAATGTCATAAAAAATTGAAGAGCATTCGCTGATGAATTACATAAACCAACAATAGAAAGTTTTAATAGAAGGAAGATTTATTCCAAGCTGTTTTGATTGAAACTCAATAATGATAAGGGTACAAGTATGCTTTAACCGTTATTGATTGAGGAGTAGATATGTGTGGGTTGTCCTTTGAAAAACAAAACAGGTAATACTCTCATGTTAGCCTTTCAACAGATATTTAATAAAAGCAAGAGAAAACCTCAAAAAATTATGGACTGATGACGGTACAGAGTTCTACAACAAACATTTATGAATTTTCTTAAAATAACAGCATGACTATCATACAGCATCTTTAATGAAGAAAAGCGGTTGTTATTGAGCATTTCAATCGCATTTTAAAAGAGAGACACATAAAAAAGTCACTCAACTCATTTCTCAACAATGGTTATCTTTAATCAGGACATTGTAGATAAGTACAACGACACGATTCATACCCTCAACGAAACTAAGCCATCAGAAACATTTACAAAATGTAGAATATTGAAAAGAGATTAATGTCATAAGCCTACGTTCAAAGTTGGTGATATAGTAAGAGATATACAGGTGGACATCTCATTTGAAAAGGGTTATCCTTAGCGATGGACAAATGAACTTTTAAAATTGTTGATGTAGTCAGTGTCGGTCCTTGGACTTACAAATTGTGTGATTTAGAGGGGGAAGAGATTTTAGGTTCATTTTATTCACAAGGAATTACAAAAGACAAAGATAATAAAGGAAAAAAAATTAAAAAATTGACTCCACCATTTTTTGACTCCGCCCCTTTTTGACTCCACCCACACAAACCACACCCATGTAAGCCCACACCCACACAAGCCACACCCACACAATCCCCATCCACACAAGCTACACCCACGCAAGCCACACCCACACAAGCCCCACCATCATCCCACTCTCCTTCCCCTTTCCCCTTGTGCACCCCCACCTTTGACCCACCACACCCCCTTCATCCCACCCTCACCTTTCCCCACACATACTCAGGGAGGGGAGGGGGTGGGATGAGGGGGAGTGGTGGTCGGGGAGTGCAACTACCCCCAACCCTTAACCCTAACCCTCCTCCACCCAACCCTAACCCTCCTCCACCCCAACCCTAAACCTCCCCCACCCCCTCCCCTTTACACCGCCTTTTTTTTTTTTTTGAAATTAAGAATTAAATAATTGTAAGCAAAGCATATATAATTAAACAAGATTGAAAACATTTACAAAATCTTCTTCTCACAGCAGTCTGAGGTTTGTGATTTCAAAAACTCAATCACCATATTCTATTCAATACAAAAGGGAAAAACCATTAGGGTATATAAAGATAATTATATAATGATATTAATAATATAATAAATAAAACATTACCTCAAGAAGCTTGAGTTTTGTGCCAGGGTTCATCCAGACATGCGTTTAAACTGAAAAAAGTTTGAAAATGAGTTAACACTCCGTGGTTCAAAACAGACAAAAATTAACACCAAAAGAGACAGAGAGAGAGAGAGAAAGAGAGAGAGAGAGAGAGAGAGAGAGAGAGAGAGAGAAGAGAGAGAGAGAGAGAGAGGAGAGAGAAAGAAGACAGAGGACAGAGACAGAGACAGAGACAGAGACAGAGACAGAGACAGAGACAGAGCAGAGACAGAGACAGAGACAGAGACACAAGGATAATATTCTCACCTTTCTTTTGACTTATCCAACGTCAGGGGGTGTGAAAGGTTTTCCAACCCCCGAGACATGATGCCATTTAATACTCTTCGAAATGATTGAAATCTACAGTATAAGGATTTCATTCATATTCTGGTTTCTTCATGATATTCGTTGGCTTCATTTTCAACTCAGCTATCAACGATGTTGTCATTGGGGACAACCTGTTCAGAAAAAATAAAAAAATA
Source organism: Eptatretus atami (assembly GCA_035128595.1). NCBI lineage: Eukaryota > Metazoa > Chordata > Myxini > Myxiniformes > Myxinidae > Eptatretus > Eptatretus atami. The sequence goes on along the minus strand of CM068956.1, from coordinate 182,168,549 downwards.
AATTATTAGTCGTATCGTCATTTAATTCTGTATAAAACAACAAATAATGAATCGCGTTTAAGGATTCTCACCTCTCCTCTTGTGAAAAGATATGATGTGCAAGGTTGGAGTACTCCTCTGAATACTCCATTCTATGAATGAAACAAGCCAAGTTCACGTTTGGCAAAAAAATAGGACAAGTTGATGACATCACGGAAATGAGAAAACAATGGGTTTTTTTCAGGTGTGTCCCTCAAAGGAAATGAGTCACATTTTTGCTTTGGGCGAGGGAGCTTCGTTTCCTTTCAAAATATCAACTGGGTTCAAAATAAAATCATGCTTTCATAATATCATTAAATTATGTTAAATTTGGAGAGACTATGAAAAATAATAAGGAATCGACAAAATGACATGTGGCTCAGGAGTGGTCAAACAGAGCATTAAGAAGTTTATTCATTTCATCTCTGCTCAACAAAGATACTTAAACCAAGAACCAAGTTCCAAGTTATTCTTTGTGAATATACTTGATGGAAATGAATGTAATAAGAAAATTAAGTTATTCCCTAAAGTAGAACATGGTCAAATATTCGTGGTTCACTCTTTGAGTGTCATGAAAATATGAAAGGACTGTGATTATTGTTGGGGGAAAGAAAGTGCTTTAATCAGTAAGTCTCAATTTTTCATCTTGCTTGGATGGGGGGAGGAAGTGAGTCTCCATTTGAGCTTTTGGGGCTTGGGTCAGATAGTTTTTCCCTTTTTCCCCATTATTTGAATCGGCGTCCAGAAGCAACATTTTACGTCTACTTGCATGTCTGAGAAATGGTTGAGGTCGTGTTTGATTCGTGTTCTTTTTTTCACAAATAACATAGCACTCAGTCTACCAGTTGGCCATCTTGATCAGATCCCAAAAGAAAGTGAAGTGTACATGTTTGTGGGCCATTGTACTGCTGCTTGTGCCAAGTTTGAACACCCCTTTTGAAGAGAATTAATGGCCTTGTTTAATTATATCCTTTATCAGACACATCCTCGGTCACCACTCTCAAAAGGAATCTTAAGGCGTATCCTTGGTAATGTTTGTGCGAAGTTTATTGCCTAACGTTTGATTTGTTCTATTACTTTTAATTAACCGTTTAACCGACTCAATGCAAATCCTGTTATTCAAATCAAAGACACCGATCAATTCACTTGCCACAACGTGAAAGTACATCACATCAGAGAGTTTTATTATTACTTGTACTGGCCGAGTCCCAAGGAGTACAACCCACTGAGATGGTATAATCCACACGTGCTTGC
>CM068956.1:182123681-182139154 GCA_035128595.1 Eptatretus atami | reverse complement strand
TATGCGCTGAAAGGGACCTCTATAGGCCTCTGATATGCGAAGTTACAAAAATTTCAATGATAACTGTGCTCTTGCAGAGTGATTTATACGTGATTACAAGACAAAAACAAACAAACAAAAAAAAAACATATGAAGGTCAAGGCCAATCGCCACCAAAAATTAATCAGCTGAGCGCCAGACCATGAACTATATTCCATGAAGTTTGAGACGATCCGATCAAAATTACTCAAAAATAAGGGTTTTGTCGACTCCCTGATTGCGACAAAGTGACCTTGACCTTGACCTTGACCTTCAAAATTTTATGCGCTGAAAGGGACCTCTATAGGCCTCTGATATGCGAAGTTACAAAAATTTCCAATGATAACTGTGCTCTGCAGAATTATTTATACGTGATTACAGACAAAAAAAAAAAAAAAAAAAAAAAAATAAAAAAAAAAAAAAAAAAAAAGACTACAAGCTGACTAACATATCTGCAAAAACTTCGTTTATGCAAAGATAAATGAAAATTGCTCGTTGAGCAAGGAATTGCCGGAATAACTTTGTCATATCTCCATGATCTCTGAAAAAACAAAAACTGGAAATCAATTTGGTTCTTATAAGTCGATAGTGCTATTGTTTAATGAGTTATAGCACTTAGTTTTGTCATGATCATAACTTGGAAGTCAATCGGACTTGAAATGGCATTTTTATCGCAATTTGAAAGTTTTGACCCGACCCCGACTGCTAAGAAGGGTGTTGGTGTGACACCCAATGAGACATATGGTGGATGTAGTATTGGAAGATGCACATTTTGGATTTGGTTTGAAGTCGATAGGACCATTTTAGCGGACGTTATGCGAAAATATGAATTTCGGTTTTTCTATGAACTTGACCTTTGACCTAGATTCACCAAAACGACAAGTGTCTAAGTTGGACCATGGCCTATGTCTGTACCCAGTTTGGTCATGATCGCTGAAACGGTGTGGCTGCTACAGGGCAAACAAACACACAAACAAACAGACAGACAGACACACAGATGACACACCAACCGACCAACATAATTGCCGAAATCCGAAGGATTCCGGCAATTAATAAGAAAGAAAACAAACAGAGTAAAAACTGAGTCCTCCTTCCTTCGTTGCCCGGCGATGACGTCATGCATCGCTTCAACATGGAATTGGGAAGGAGTGGTGGACAATAAGTATAACTGCTGGCAGTGTTGACCGGGTACCAAGATGTCCCACTTTGATGCAACCCGCTTTGCTCGGACACTTGACCTGACCCATGACGTTTATTATTATTCAATCGAATTCAGAATGGGATAAAATAAATTCAAATCAAATCAAATGGAAGACCAAATACTGCATTGGAGTCATGAGAAGGAACAAAATACAAGCAAAAATTGAAGTCATCAGGAGTAACCTGGATAGATTTGGGTTTCAGCTGCAACTCTAACCTCAAACCCAATCAGGCACAGCCAAGTGAGCCTTATTCAAGAAATAAAAGAACCCAGCTTCAAATCATTAATAATTTTCCTGGATTTAGGTCGCTTCACCAGAAGGGAATTGATGGTTGACAGTGTAGGCCCTACAGAGACCTGGAGTGGTGGGGTGTTAAAGTGTGGAAAGAGCACAGAGTGCAAGACGAGAAAGGAGGCAGTAGAATACAGAGAGGGACCACCGACCTGTCTGCAATGTGGAAGTGATTGGCCCACAGACGCAGCTTCATCACGGGAGATCACTGATCTTAAAGGCCTTGGTTTCCATGGCGTCAAGCTGAGCAAGATGTGCAGTAGGGGAGCCAGGCCACAGTTGAGAGCAGTACTCCATTAAGCTGTGGATGTAAATCCTTGTAGGTGGATAGGAATTCAGGTGTGCCAAGGAAGGACTTTGTATGACGGAGGATGCTCACATTCGGTGGCTGGCTTTGTGGGCCAACTTTAACATGTGGTTTGCCCAAGAAAGCTCATGGCTGATTGTGAGACCCAGGAGTTTGAATGAATTAACTTCCTCAAGAGGATTGTTAAGAAGGTTGATAGGAGGGTTTGCCAGATGGTCCTTTTGGAGAGAAATAGTGAGGGTGTGAGATTTCACAGGATTGAAAGACATATTCCAAGTATTTGACCAGTTTGTTAATTTTTTTTTCAAAATCTGAAGAGACGGGAAGAGTCTGCCTGTCTGAAAGATGAGTGATGTCACAGCAGAGGGTGGAGTCATCAGCAAATAGATTTAGAGGATTTTCCAGAGAGTCAGAGATATCATTGTTGAAGATCAGGAATAGGACTGGGCCAAGAAGAGGCAGATAAATCCCAAACTGCTGGGTGTATTGACCTGCACCTGCAATCTAGATACTCGGAGGCTGTGGTAGGATGATTGCTTGAGGACGGGGCCCTGCGTTGTGCTGTGCTCATACATGGGACAAAAGCAGCCAGGCTGATACGGTGGCACCCAACCCTGATTGTCAGGCCAGACCAGATCTGTGGCTTGCTACGGGTATCATGTAAACCTGTTGTAACGTGTTCATGGTCGAGTATTGGCAACCAAACTGGCTCTCCCCACCAGGTCTCCCTGATGTGGAAGGTGTATGGACGTTGACACCCAGCAGGATTAAATACAAAACCTGCAATGGTCTGAGGAGTTCCTTGTGAGCCAAGGCCATCCATATCTGGTGCCAAATGCATCAGCAGATGTCCTCCTGCAGTGGTTATCTACCCAAGGAGGTTGGTGGCAGGATTGGGGCTCCAGTCACCGCAAAACACACTGTAATGTGTGTCGGGGTGGTGCTGAGGTGTCTTCCACCAGATGGTGGTCTCTTCGGATTAACCTGAAGCAGTCCCTTAATGTCCTGGATGTGCCTGGAATGTCCTATACCGAAGAGATGGGGATGGTCAGATGGAGGCCCTGAGTACTGCTGGAAAAGTGGTACGTAGTGACGTGCTGTGAAGTGCATGTGTCCCATGTATGTATGTATGCAAGTAATGTATGCATGTACTGGGCCAGAACACTGCCTTTGGGTACTCCAGACAGGGAGAGTGGATGAAAGGATTCCATTGAGTGCCACACGTTGGTTATGAGTACATCAAATCAGTAAAACCATGTATCAAATCGTTATCAAAAACTGTATCAAAAACTGTATATGCAAAATATCCCCCCCCTGTGGTTTTGAGTTGGGATATTCCTTGTGGACCTTCCCGATGCCATCATTGGAGCCACCTGTCATAGCCCATATCTCGCCAAGCGCTGTTCCACCATCTCCCGAACCATCCATTCCAGGTTTCCGCTCTCGGGGCAACCCTCTCCCCAGACCCACCATGTTTGCAGGGCCCACCTGCCTCACGTCACCAGATGACACTCACCTCCATGCACCAGGACCCTCACTGCCTCCTAAAGGGCTGCAGTGTCGGCCTCCTTACTCATGGTGGCCGGTGCCAAAAGGAAAGGTGTGCCTTGAGGTCTGGGTCCAGGAGGGCCTGGATGAAATGGTCCAGGGCCAGGTTTTCCTAGCCAACGCCCCCATGCCCGCATGCATGATCCCCACTGTGCAGTGAATATCGTCTGCCAATTCCCCAATAGTCTCATGGGGATTTTGTTTTTGTACCTCAAACTGAGCTTTAAGAAGCTCGCTCTGTTTCACTCTAAAATTTTGTTTTCGAGGCCGCAATGAGGTTCGGTACTGACACCACACAATCGAGTATTGTGTTTAGAACCTCTGCCGCTGCACTGCGCAGTTGCCTTCAGTCATGCACTCACACTGTGCCAAAAACGCCCTCAAGTTGCTCTTACCATCATACGGGCCAATGGCACCACTCGCTTTCTCGGGATTTGAATCCCGCATGGCAGTCCTTGTGGGTCGATGCATAGGCGAACCCTCCGAATCCTCATGGTGTTGCGTGCATGGGGAGCTCACCCCTCCTGTCAGTCAAGCTAATGGCTACCCTCATCTGTTCGGTGCATGTTCTGCGTTATCCTGCTTGCTCACCATTCCATACCACTCATTGCTGCACGCACTCTGAACACACTCACTCTCTGACCACTTGGCACACACTCCATGCCTCTCATTGCTCCAAAAACCCTGGGTTCTTTAGTTTCCCAAGCTTGACATTCACCATTCGCACCATGCAACCATGTCGGCTCACACCATCTTACTTTGACCAAACTTACCTCATTCTGGTTCGCCTCAGGTTTTGTATCCTCTCCACCCGTCCTGTACCTGCAATGTGTTATCTTGATCTTTAAGCCTCATTTCAACACATTCCATCAAGTCTGCCTCAATTTGTGTACCCCTCCCCTGTCTCCACTCGTTCTTCCTTCACTTTATTTATCTCTTCCCCACTTGGCTCCCTTTAAGTTCCTCTTATAGAATTACTTTCGTGTCTTCTCCACTCTTTCATTTTCCGTTCCCTCGTCACTATATGTTCCTTTATCTGTCATCCCTTAGTCTTCATTTGTTCATTCTCTCCCGTTCTTTTGTCTCTATCATTTGTCCTTCTCCCCTATTTTCTGGATTACCTTGTCATGTTTCACCTTACATTCCTTCTTGACTGCCATCAGTTCCCCCTTGGTTTTTTTTTCTGGACCTTTTTTGATTCTTTTGTCACCTCCATATTACTTCCGATTTCTATTTTTAATTGTTCCTGCCCTTCCTTAAGTCCTTTTTATCTCCGTCTGTATTTTAGATATTCTGTCATTTTGACATGACCCACCTTCATCTCTTCCCGGACACCGTCCACACACTGCCTTACTACATTCATCTCGTTCCATACAGCCTGAAATTTCAATTGCAGGTTATCACCCATTGCCTTTATGTCTGCCTTGGCTTCTGCTTGTCCTGCATCCACTTTGCCAGCCATCACTTCTGTTTCATGCCTTAAGCCATCGCCTTCGACTCTGCCTGTTTGCTTCCATTTTGCTGCCCATCGCTTCCAGCCCTAACTACATCTTTGCCATCATCTGTCTCATGAATAGCATCTGATCATTGCCAGACTGCGATGGTGATGCCAATCTGCTATTCTGCACCATGTTTTCTGGGGAAGGGGGTGTGGGGTCTTCGAGCTCTGTTGTATTTCCATGGTGCCCCGACTGTGCCCTCTCCCTCAATGTCATTCTCGTACACAATTTTCTGGACCATAGGTTCCTCCTCCATATTGTCACTCTCCACCAAGCCCACATGGATGATCTGCTCACCTTGGTCCGACATAGCTGCACAATTACTTTTTAATTAAAATTTGCACCCTAATCACACTCCGTCTCAATTTGGAACTTGCACAATCCTGACTCAAATGTTACTCAGCAAGGCGTTCGAAAGATCCCACGCCAAGACACCAAATTGCTACTGCCCGGGTTTTGAGGTTCGCCACAAGGGGAAGCACTCGAGTTTCTCCGAACACCCTGTCCTTAGGCCGCTGCCCGCACATAACTCTGGTCCAAAGGGCTGTAGTTTTTATGCAGCTGTTGCCACTTGACTTAGACGACTGGACTAGCAGGGTTACACTTCGATGTTTCTATGCTACCTTTCATTTGGCACGGCAACCTAACTGAAGGCCATGTTCTCGGTGCCACACCTGATGATGTTCTACGAGCGGAACAGATAGGTGCAGCACCAGCTAACAGAGCAAATCATGTGGGCCCAACTTCCCCGATAACTATGCTTGTACACTGTCTCGGACCAATGAAGGAAAGGGCAACTGAGACAGATTTGAAATAACAACCAACAATTACTTATTTACATGACAAGCAAATAATTTAAAAGTGAGTATTTACAGGCAAAAGCACAAAAGAGCAGTTTTTAAGCCGAACACATATTCTCATGTAATATTATTACAGAAAAGACGTGGCCATCATTCAGTCTGGGGAGAAGTTGAAGACATGAAGAATTGAGAAGAAAAGAAAAGTTATGGAGTGTGGGGTCTACTCCTTCCTCACCTCACACAGCCCAACAGGGCTGTGCTAGTGCAAATATACTGGGGAATGGGGGGGGGGGGAAGGATGGGGAAGATAGGCAGTGGAGTGGCGATGAGAGGCATAGCCATGCCTTTGATGTGTCCAGGCTCAGTCGGCAACTTCTCTCCGTCGTGCAAGATATGTGATGGCAAAGCAGCTCACTCCGTTTCTGCTGGGCCCCGTGTCCAGCAGTTCCCCACAAACCAAGCCACGTTCTGGTTTTTTTTAATACTGCCCTCCTCCACACCATGAGCTCCATCCCTCTCTCACAAACTCTGCGCACACCTCTGCCCCTTGCCGTACAAGCTTTTTGGCATCTCTGTCTGCCCACTCTCAGCTTTTTCTCCCTTTCAGGACATCACTTGCTCCGTTTCGTGCAAACCTCCTTCCCATTGGTGTGCATCCGATGTGGGTATATCCACGACGCAGCGTGTGGAAAATGCCACTGTTGCTGAGGGAAAATTTCACCACAGCCCCCTCCACACCATTGGTGTGCAAAAGACATCATGGGCGCCCTCTAACCCCCTCCTCGCATGCAAATCTTCTCTGTGCAGTGCTCCACTGTATCACGCAAGAGGTGCCATCCCGCAGGCCACGAACATGCATTAAGCGTTGTGCCTTGTGCCACGAACGTGCGAAACAAGAAAATGCGTGGATGGAGTGGCAACGAGAAGGATGCCGATGGACCGAGGTATGAAGGAGGGACTGTTGACTTGAGATTTGGTGTAGGTGGTTATTGGGGGATTGTTGAAACGGACCGATTGTATGAAGGAGGGATTGTTGAAAGGAGCAGGGGAAAGGGGGGGGACTGATGTTGAAAAGAGGAGTGGGGGTGAATGGACTGATGGGGCACTGAAAGAAAGATTGAAAGGAACAGAAAGGGGGGGGGTGGGGAGACATCACACCGGGGAAACACAAACTAACCTCAATGCATGTCCCCCCCAAACCCCTAAACGAGGGGCAAAGGTCTACCTATACATAGACTACAGAAATAACTCTTCCTCGTGTCTCCTACAGTATGCTCTCCCCTGGGGTACATCATACCCCATCAGTAATCACAATATGTGTGAGCGAAGGTTCAGAGGATTGGAAGACGGATAATTGTGCCAATATGGAAGGGAAGGGCGATGTTCAATATCTGGGGAAGTGCAGGGGCATTACGCTCTTAAGTCATGTAATGAAGGTGCTGGAGAGGATTCTGGTTTGGGGGATAAGGAAGAGTGGAGATGGAGATCAGAGAAGAGCAACAGGGGTTTAGAAAGGCTCGGGGGACGACCGATGGGAAGTTCACGCTGAGGCAGCTGGTGCAAAGAGGTTGGAGATGCAACGTGGGATGGCATTTGGATTTGTGGACCAGGAGAAGGCCTACAACACTGTCCCAAGAGAGAATGGTGATGGCGACATTGAGATGGATGGGAGTGCCAGAAGCAGAAGTCAGGTTTGTGAAATGGAATTATAAGAGAACGAAGGGAAGAGTTTTGGTTGGTCCTGGGATGTCTGAGGAGGTTCGTGTGAACATCGGTTTGAGGCAGGGAAGCTCTCTCAGTCCCACTCATATTTATCATGGTGATGGGGGATGTAATCAGGAAGGTGAGTTTGAGGGGTAGTATGGGAGGATGTATTCGGATGATCTGGCTGTTCTGTTTGACAGTAGGTGGGAGATGCAGGAAGTACTGGGGAGTGGAAGGAGGCATTTGGGAAGCATGGGCTGAAGATGAGTACGGAGAAACTGAGGTGATGTGGCTCGAACAGCAGAGAAAAGAAATGAATATCAGGTTAGAGGGGAAGGCGATCAGCCAGTGAAATAGGTTTGAGTATCTGGGGGAACAGGTAGCGGGGATGGTAAGTCCGAGGCAGAGGTGTGGAGGAGGATTCAGGTTGGTGCAAATATGTGGTGTACGGGTGGGGCTGTCATGGCAGACAGAAAGATATCAAGAAAATTGAAAGGGAGGGTTCTGATATCATACTGTTGCGAATTCGCGCCGCCGGCGTGCGATCGACCGCGTGTAGCAAAAGCGGCCGCCTCGCCCACCGGAACGGACAATTCAGTCGTGATCCTCTGGGAACTACCGCCCAGAGCCAGTCACGGGTGGGGTTTAACCTCACCACAACCAGTCCGCATTCTACCCGCGCGAAATAGGGTCTGATCGCCGAATGGTCGATTTACCTAAGTACTCGCGCGAGTAGCGTACCGAGGAGTTGTACCACGCCACAGGCCGACTCCGACACGAACCGCTTAAGCGGTTCGTTCCGTATTACAGGGATAACCGAGCGGAGTTATCGTCGGTCTTGACGGTTCCGATTAATTACCGGGATGTTGAAACCCACTACGAATCCCTTACGTGATGCAAGATGGAGATTCAATAAAAGGAAGGAGACGAAGCAAAGCGGGAAACAGTTCAACAAGCAATGCACATTTATTACGGAAACACGGAAGGCACGTATATTACAGTCAAGACAAGATGCAACAAAAGCAAATGCAATACGACCGAATAAAAGGGCAATTATTTACAACACTTATACAGTTCTACTTGTCGGGACTCGGCGCCACATCACTCATACAAAAAGCAAAGGAAAGAAAGCCACCCTCACAGGCAAGGAGGCAGACAGGTCCGTAGACCAAATGTGCGTGGATCCTGGAGGAGCGGCCAGGTCCACGAGACCGAGAAGGTCTTACCCGCGTCCCGTGACGCGATGGCGGGCAAGCTGCAATGTTCGCGCAGCTGCGCCCCGACTCTGTGCCCCTGGCGTGGTCGGCGACCCTCTCCGGCGTGCTCCGCGCAAGCAGTTTGGTTGGCACAACGTTTAGGGTGGGGGAGGAACGGGGCCCCCCGGCACTATCTCAGCGCGGATGGGGGGGGGGGGGGGAATTGCTGATGCTCAGGAGGGGAATGGCTGGCTGGCTTGGACCCGCGACGAGACGAGCGACCCCCCACATCGCAACCTCGTTGCCGACCGCCGTCTTCACTTGACTCGAACTTGAACTCTTCACTTGCCCGACCAGCCGCCTGCAACTCAACCGCGCGAACTCCGCGAGTCGCCTTATGCTCGCGTCTTTATAGGCCGGAGGAGGAGCCTATATGCAAATTTCAGGATCAAAACGCGATTGGAGGCGGGGCCACGCCACCCTCTGTTCAGCCATTGTGCGGCAAAAAGGGGGCGTGAAGCCTTTTGATCCGAATTCCTCTCGTAAATAATCCACGTTCATCGCGCTTGAGCGGGGCCATACCGCCCGACGCTCGCCCATTGGACGGAGAAAAAGGGGGCGTGAAGCCTTCCTGATCCGAATTTCTCCTCGGAAAGGCCGTCATTCGCCGCTCGCGGCTCGATGCGTTCGGCACCAATCGCCGAACGGGCCCTGGACAGCACGACGTTTGGTGTTGACTGGTGGTGTGGTCGATGGTTGTAGAAGGAGATAGGCGAAGGTGGTGGGGGGTTTTCTGTGGTGGTTTGGTGGTTGGCGGGCGTCGTTTGGGAATGGCGGTGAAGCGATGTTTGCGGATGGAGTTGTGAAGGTAAAGGTAGTGGCTGTTTGCGTTGTTGGCGGCTTAATGGTCGAAAATAACAATAGAGAAAGAAAAATGGCTAACTCAAAGCGTCGCAGCCCGATGAATCACACAATTTCCCTCTATACAACGGGTTTGGGCTAACTACACATGAACTTATTACCGATATATCTCACCTGAGGACTCTTTATGGTGTAATGCGAATTTCCACAACCGTAACAATACGTTACGCCGGCCTTCCTTTATGGTCTGGAGACGATGGCACTGACAGAGAGACAACAATAGAGGCTGGAGGTTTGTGATAACAACTGGGTCAGGAGGATTGCGGGAGTGAGGAGGGTAGATAGAAGGAGGATGGATGAACTGAGGGAGGAGATTTGTGTGCAGATGAGCTTTATGGGGAGATTGGTAAAATGCCACCTGAGAGGGGCTGGACACTTGGTGTGGATGGGGGAAGAGAGAATGGCAAAGGGCGATCGGATAGATTGAGGAAGCAAGGTCGTAGGAAAAAAGGTAGACCACGGTTGAGATGGGAAGATTGGGTGAGGAGGGATATCCGTATGGTAGGGGTGGTTGGAAAGTGGAAGGAGTTAGCTGAGGGACCAGAGGGGGGTGGTGGATTATCGTTATCAAGGCAGGCAGAAGCTTGGTGCCATCGCACCTCACCCCTCGTAAAGGGAAGAGGAGAACAACTACGAAGGGATACAAGGCAATTAACCAGTGTTCTGTGTTCTCTATCTCCCGTAACATGTGCCAGTTGGGACAAATACAGAATTGACCACACAAGAAGGATAGAACTAACCATCCATATCCCATAGACATCACCGAGGATTATTCTTTTGATTTTTACTTCTTTTGTTGTGGGAATGAGTAACAGGATGGGGAAAGGGGAGATGGGAGTTGGAAGGAAATGCAAGTTGTAAAGAGGTGAGGAAAAAAATAGGGAATAAAACATTTGTGGAAGAAGGGGAATCTGGAAAACACACTTAGAAGGAAAGGGCAAAGCAGGGAAGGGGATTTTTAAATGCAAGCACCTTGAGAGAATAATGGGGAAAATCATGGCTGCAAAAAAAATACAGGAAAGGAATTGGGGTGGGTGAGTGGAGCTTCCACGCCCCAAGTAATCCTACCTATCTCGTCCATCCATCGACGTTCAGTTTAACTTTCTATTCCTTCTACCTACCATTTCAAGTGCTTATCAAATGATTGTGCAAATAATCAGCTTTCCTTACTGTCACCCTGGTACTTCACGGGCAGGGTATCGCATCATTAAGTGTGCCATCTTTCGGAGCGACGTTGAGGCAGATGTCCCGCCTGTTCATGCTCGGTGGAGGATGGAGATCCAGAATGCCCTTAAAAAGAGTAGGTCATTGTGTGCCATGAGCCTGGCCAAATTTCCAATACTAGCTTAACTTACAGCACCTTGTGACAGGGTGGTATCTTATCAAGGGTCGGTACTCAGTCACAGAACTGCTTTGGTAGAACCCATGGTCTGGAAACAGAACATGGTCTTGGATTATAGGGGATGCACAACTTTGAGTGACGAAAATAAATTGTTCTTTATTTCCAAGATATCCCTTAGTACTTTTTCCTACCAGTAGCTCCGTAATACATGCCTTCATTTACTTCGTCATTTTGCTCATTAATGTCTACTTTAATTTGCTTAGTTATTTCCTTTTCATTAGTGCTCTTCAATTAACCTCAACACATGAACACAAGTTGCAGTTTAGTTGAACGGTACATCGTATGTAAGAACCACAAACCGTAACAATTTTGTCAACTCTGGGTGTACTGTACTGTTGTGTACTGTAGTTGTCACAAATCCAAAAAAAGGAATAAATTTGTCTTTTGTTATCCTGTTGTATGAGTATATCAGTATATTGTTGTGGTTGTGGAAATTCACACGACACCATTCAGGTTCCCCAGAGATCAGTTATTTCGATAAGTATGTGTTTCAGGTTAGGATCCCCCACCGATGTATAACGGGCATTGTTTGTGTGCCGGGCTGTGAATCTTAAGGTAGTCATTATTCTTTTCTCTCTTTTATTTTAAAACATCTCAACAACGCCATCTCCGCAACACCGCCATCTCCTCAACAACGCCATCTTCGCAACAGTAAAGGCCACGCCACACCAGCCGTTTGCTGTGGCGTGAACCTAATTTGCATAAACGGATCAAACGCGGGTTTCCCCGACAGCACTCGGTGACGTCAAGCACGGGGTTCCCAGCGAGGCTTACTCGGGGTGAGAGGTCGGAGGTAAGAAGTGGGCGGAGCCCCGGCCTCGGGTGAGAGTTCAAGGGGCGGCTCGCCCAGCCCAATAAAAGGGCGGAGTAGAGTCGCAGAAGCCAGAGTCGGTCGGTGTCGTGTCACGAGTGTCGGAGAAGTCGAGACGCAGAGGTGTGTGTTCACGTCGGAGAACAGCCTGAGAGGAGCGTGCGCCGGAGGTCCTACCAGCAGTGGTGGAGGCGAGCAAGCTGCGTCGCGGTCCAGGTGAACGGCCCTGAAGGCGGTCGAGCGACGTCGTCGAGGTGGTGGACGGGTCCCAAGGAGCATCAACCTAAAAGAGCAAAAGACCCGTTCGCTCCTCCGGGCGCGTCGCTGGCCGGACGACTGAGGGGAACCGAGCAAGCTGCTCGCCAAGCTGCTCAAGCGACTGGTGTGTTTGCGACGCACCAGACCAAACAGAGACACCAGGGGTCACCGTCCCGAAGACCTTCGAACCGTCACAAGGGGCAGCCAGGTAACCTGCCCGGCCTCTTCGAGCCCCTCGGTCAACCAGGCTCCGAGTACCAATAAAGGCTCACGAGCCCTATTCTTTTCCTGGATTTTGTATGAAAGTCTGTGGCGCCTTGTCTTTTTAAGTAGAGTTGTTGGTTAAGTACGTGCATGTAAATAAATAGACATCGGCTGTAGGCTTTTGCTCGTGTCATGTCCCTTTTCCCCCATTGAATGCTTATTTGTAAAATAAATGCCCCCCATTGTTTGAATGTCGATCTGCTCGTTGCGTCATTTTCCTCCCATTGACTGCCATGGCGCATTCGGGAAATTAGCTGGCTATTAAAGCCGATAAACGTGGTCATTCGGCGATTTAAAACCACTCGGCTCGCACGCGGAACGAGCACGCTTAACGGCTCGTTTCCGTACGAGTTTCGTCGAGGTATAAATTCTCGGTATTTCTGTCTGCGCGGATAGTTAGGTATATCGAGATTCGGCGATTGACCCTGTGCCACGCGGACAGAATATTGACAGTTTATGGTGCGTTAAGGCACCCGTAGCGGGTTTCCAGGGTTGTCCGGAAAGCTACGACTGGATTCCGGCCTTCCGCGGACGCGCGACTGCGGTTGGGCCACAAGCGGTCATGCGTGCCGTCGAGCCGGCGGGAAATCTGTAACAATATGTTCAATGACTCTTTCGACATATTTGCTTAAGTAGCAAATTCACATCCAAAACGGATCTCTGCCTAAAAACGAACAATCCATTAACTTGAACGGGTCCAAAGCTTTCATGAACCTCTTTTTATCCTGAACACACAAAGTGAAAAGCAGGGTTAAGCACTTGGTTCACTCTATATCGGTGTGTCTGTCTACAAACATCATATTATGATCAAGGAACAACTTCATTTCAATTGAATGTTTTATTTTGAGCATGAATATGAAAACAAACCTGAAGTTTAACACTACTTTGGCTCTGAATTTGTCCCAATCGTGAATGCTCAGACAGGGGTGAGATAATTTTATTTACTCTGAGTCTGTCTGGCAGTCAAACAGAATTGAAAATCATTCCGAACAGGAAACATTGTTTCTTAAGGATGTCATTAAAAGACACAAACAACAGGCATGGAGAACGAATGTAACGTGTTCAGTAAGGTGGTGCAATAGATGCACCAACGGTGAGAAACTTCAAAAAAAATTTTTTTTTTAAATAAAACGTTTAAAAATCTCTTTATTTCAATTGAATTATATACTTGAACACTGCAGAACAAAATCGCATTTTTTTTGCACTTTCAAAACCCCTTCCATTTCGCAGTACTTCCTACCAATCCAATTTGCAGTTCGCAGACCCTGCCCACGTCCTTGTTTCTCAAGACTGAACTGGGTAAGGTGTTTTATGAACTCTGGTTTTATTTTTGTTGCTGTCCATTTTAGGTTTAGACCCATTTAAACTCAAATTATTAAGACCCATTTAAGAGACCCATTTAAGACCCATTAAGACCCGTTTAGACCCATTTAAACTCAAATTATTACAAATTATTAATTATTATCTGTGATCACAGTGATCGCCAAGAATAAGCCTTACAACTTCTGAACTGTATCTCGGAAATTATAAGGCTCACTCTTGGCGATCTCCCTTGACTTGCATTTCGCCCACACATCCAATGATGGCAGTATTTTTTTTCAGACTACCATTTGACCTTGGCTTTTAACTTGGTGGGGTATGATGTAAATTTAATGTAAATGCGCCTTGCTCTAGAGTCTAGGCTATCTGCAGAGGACAATTTCATTCTGATCGGATAAACCTTAGTCAAGTTGTGGTGAAAAATGTTAAAAGGTGTACAATTAGGTCATGACCTTAAAATTAGGTCAAGGTCAAAAATATGTCACACCCATATACTTTCTGTACACATTATTGGTGCAAAATTTCATTCCGAAAGTCCACCAAGCTCTGAGATACAAGTTTGGAAATTGAGGTGCAGGAAATTTTTTTCTTCCAAATGGTGGTTAAGTACATCTGTGGGTGGGGGGGGGAGGAGGAGGGTCTAAGAAACTCTGAGGTACCAATAAAAATTGGGGGTGCTAATTTTAGAAACAAACCCTACAACAGCAATAAGCCTTCCCCTATCCTGTCGGGGGAGGCTTATGACCTCCGCATATGAATGTTATGTTTTAATCTCTGTCCGTCTGTGAGCGGGGAAATTATGGACGGACTCGGGTAAAACTTAGTGGACAGGTTGGGTGTGTGACAAGACCGAATCGATTATATTTTTTGTGAAGATCCAGATACAAGAATTTTTATGCCTCCGCCGACGAAATCGCCGGAGGCATTATGTTTTCAGGTTGTCCGTCCGTCCGTACATCTGTGATTTCCTTTTAATAATTTTTTTCTGCAACGCTTGTCCGATTGACATGAAATTGCCGCCATAGTGCTCATGTAGAATGTTTTTAATGATAATTATGACATCAAAGGTTGCGTGTGTGACAGCCATGTTGGAAAAAAGGAAAAAATTGGACCTCTGTATCTCCGAAATCACTCCATGGAAAAAAAAATTGAAACTTGGCACGTGTCAAGCACTCCCTATGGGGGAACATGTTTTGTTAACCATGATGTCATCGGTGAAGTGGTATCCAAGCCAAAATCGACATGTATAACGCTTTATCTGATCAGTATGAAATTTTTGAGGGTCATCTTGGGATAAATTGTTCGACAGAAAAGAAAGATGATGACGTCATTGGTCACGTGATTCGGCAGCCATATTAAAAAATAAAAAACCTTTTAAAAATCTTCTCCAGAACTGCTTGACAGATCGAGGGCAAACTTCACACACATGTTCCCCAATCCTTGGGGATACCAGAGTGTTCATGAATAATTGATAGGTCACATGGTTTGACAGCCATATTGGATTGAAGGACAGTATTAAAAAAAAGTTTTCTCTTGAACTGCTTCATCGATCGAAGTCAAACTTCACAAATATCATCTCACACCATTGCTGCATATCGTGTGAAAATGATGACATTATAAGTCATGTGGTTTGGTAGCCATCTTGGATAGAAAAACACACCTTATCCGATTACAAGGAAGGAAATTATGTGCAGGAGGATGCCATTCAGCCCATCATGCTTGCACCACACCAATAGCAGATTTTAATAAATCCGTGAATACCCCTTCCCTTCGTGTGCTGCCTTTTTTGGCTGCTGGTTGCATCATTGGTTCGGGGCGTGGATGTGCCGCTGATGAAGTGCCCCTATTACCAGTACGCTGGTACTCATTTCGCCAACCTCAGAAGGATGACAGGCTGAGTCAACCCCCTGGTATTAATTCAGCGGCCAACGG
>CM068956.1:182044756-182069333 GCA_035128595.1 Eptatretus atami | reverse complement strand
ATCCGAAGAAATTTCGAAGATCGGATCACAAAAGGTGTTAGATTTTGAAAATGGACGATTTCGCAACTTTGGAGTGGCCTTGACCTTGACCTTCAATCGTGTCAAAAAGTCATACCGTCGTGCATCACTCATCGACCCCTACCTACCTACCATGGTTCATCAAGATCGGGCGAATTTTTTTTTGACCGTATCACATCGACGATTTTTCCAACTTTGAAGACACGTGGCTCGATAACCAGGATGAATTTCAAAAAACCGGCCCGATCAAATTTAGATATTGTTCCATATTATCAGAATCCGAAGGAATTTCGAAGATTGGATCATAAACGGGGAGGAGATAGATTTTGAAAATGGACGATTTCGCAACTTTGGAGTGACCTTGACCTTCAATCGGGTCAAAGGTCATTACCGTCGTGCATCCTCATCGACATCTACCCACATACCAAATATCAAGAAAATCGGAAGAACAAAATGGGGACGTACGTACGGACGGACGGACATTGAGACTGGTTTTATTAGGTCATCTCGTTAGAGATGACCTAAAAAGGGGCATTATAACAAGGGACAGACAAATTCACAGATGAACATGATCACTGCAAGCCAAAAAAAGGCTGAACCATTGACATTGTGCACGTGATATATAAACAAATAAAGACGAATGTGCATTAGAACGACCTGTTACATGTGCACACTGAGGAAGGTCGATCACAAAGAATGCAAACTATTTGCATTGTATAGTAACATTAACATAAGGCAGGATAGACACTGAAAGAGGGTGAATAGAGTACAAAGCAAAGGAAGGAGAGAATAGGTGCAATAGCACATCACAAGGCGGAAACAAAGATGACGTAAACATGACAAAAGGGGAGAATCAGGGTGAGTGGGATTAAAGAAGGGAAGAAGGAAAACTCGGCCTCGGAGCCAGGTTGTATAAGGTTCAAAGAAATAGGGAGCTAAAAAGTGTGAGCTACCTGAGACCAAAAGGCAGGGACGGGTGTTCTCGTGCAAAATTAATATCTATCTATCTATATCTTCTATATATTACTAAAACTCTCATATTGTATATATGTATGTATGTATGTATGTATGTGTGTGTATGTATGTATGTATGTATGTATGTATGTATGTATGTACCCGAAATACAGCCAAAACAGTACATGATAGCGCAAACATTTTCGGCCCACCTTACTCACTATTCTCCTGCGGTGTGCAGTATCAAGTGTCGTTCATATCGGGCAACAAAAAAATTATTTAAAAATCAATTCCCGATTCAGTCAAGTACTCTTCGGGAGAATTTGATCAATGCAAACAACCTCAGCGGTATAGTTCGCTGGAGCCATATTTTTTTTTTTGAAATGATTTTTTTTATCAACCGCTATCACAACGGGAACCCAACGGGTTCACGGGTCGTCTAGTAAAACATAAAAAGGACAGCAGCTACCTTGTATCTCAAAGATCAATTGGAATTATTATCAAAATCAGCAGTATGTTATTAAAAAGATATAGTCGAGGAAAATAATGTGGTAAAATTACATCGGTGGTGCCTAAATGTTACAAGCTGTCCTCCAGGCCAGGGATAATAATCGTTGACCTTTACCCATCACAACCAGCCTGGAGGACACTATGTTGTGATTTTTTTTTTTTTAAACCAAGCTGTGACCTATTTTGCAAAATTCGGTGTACGTGCATTATACCGATTTTGAAAATATGCATGATTGGCCATAAATCCATGAATTGTAGTGATACATCGCTAAATTTGGAATCAAAATCACTGGATTAATGAGGTCTATATTAATAATCAATGCCTATTGAGGTGTAGAGGCAGAACAAAAGGGTGTAAGAGACGTTGTTATGGAACAATTGATCACCTACTACTGAACAAGGCCGTACCGAAAATTGCAAAATGCGAAGAACCAAGTTGTCCACCGCCTGGATAGACAAGGCTATAAGAAAGCTTTCGACAGTGTACCACACGTTTGTGGATGATAAGATGCATGCAAGTATACAAAAACAATCTCCAAATAATCAAACTGATTGAGAAAGCAATGGAGCTCTGGAATACCACTTTGATATTACAGCACTCAGAAGGAAATATCATAGTACCAGATGTGAAGATACACTGTGGGATCTTCCAGGGAGACAATCTTTCCCCCCTCTTGTTTTGGTCAGCTCTGGACCCACTGAGTAACCTCATCAACAAACAAGGACACGGATACTCCCAAACAACCAATATATGAACATCCAAAGAAATAGGAAAGATGACATCTACTGCACATGGATGATTTAAAGCTCATCAAGAAAAATTAACAGAACAACTAAAACTAGTGAAATGATTCTCAGAGGACATTCAAATGGAATTTGGACTAGATAAGTGCACCAAGTGCACATCTGTACAAGGTAAACCAACAAAAAACAAACATAAAAATTGACCTTGAAACAACAATACAGTAGTTAGAAAACGAAGCATCATACAAATAACTCAGAGGAGAAGAGGGCCACCAAATATGGCACCAACAAATGCGCAAAACAATAGCAAAAGAATACCTACATAGAACGAAGTTGATCCTGAAAATGTACCTCTCCCCAAGAAACAAGATCAAAGCCATAAACCAACTTGCAGTACCGGTGTTTCAATGCAGCTGTGGAATAATAAACTGCCCCACATCAGAAATCAAAACAAGAGAACTGCTTACCATGCACAAAATGGTCAACAAAAACCAGTGCATCACGAGAATGTACCTGCCAAAACGAGAGGGAGGGAGCGGCCTGATGGAACTCAAGCAAGTGCACAGAGCAACGAGTGTTGAACTAGCTGAGCATATGAAATGTTCAACAGACTATCGGATTCAATATGTAAACAAAAATGAACACAATAAACCTGAAAAAGTATCCCGAAGTCACCTTGCAAAGAATTTCCACAAACGGGTGTGAATAGAAGATGCCACACAGGAAAATGAAACAGCAACAAATACAGCCCCAAAGATTGAAAAAAAGACACAAAATAAATGCAAAAATAAAAAAGAAATATCAACAAATAAACACCAACAACTGGGAGAACGATAAAAGAGCAGGAAATACAAAAAATAATTGGACAGAGTGGGAAGGCTCATTGGAATGGCTAAGAAGAGGTCAACTCAATTTGTATGGAGAACAAATCATAATAAATGCCCAAGATCAAGGACACTGAATGGACTTAAAATTATTATGGCGGGACTGAGCCAGATGGACAAGGGTAGGTTCTGCAAGACAGAAACAAAGTACTAGTCACCTGCTTTTGGGATGCAAAAACACTATTAAAAGAACAACTTTACACACAATGGCACAACAATGCATGCAAAGTGATTCCTTGGCATATCCACAAAAATTTCAACATCCCAGTTCCAGAAAACTCATGGAAACATGAACCAAGGGCAATCACTGAAAATGAGGACGTCATGCTCACGTACGACCTGATGATCCCATTAAGCGTGAACATAGAAAACAAAGCACTGTGACCGTACATAGTACTCAGGTACAAAAAGGAAAAGACAGCATTGCTGATTGAGATATCAGGACGCAGAAATCAAGAAAATGACCAAACACCGGGACCTCAAAAATGAGATCAAGAAATCTTGGAAGGTGATCAGCGTCAAGATTCCACCAGTGATAAATAAAGCAGGACAAATTATGAAAAAGAACCTCACTGAGACTTTAAAAACCATCCCCAGGAATATTACCACAAACAAACTACAATTGGAGGCAGTCCGGAGTTCGGTGGCGATCCTGAAAAGAGCCCTCGGAACAAAACTTTGAGAACAACAAAAGTTGAACAGTTTGGTCCATGAACCATGATCCCTTACCAAAGTGGAGGTGGATACTTTGAGTCCTGGGAGGACTCCGTTCCACCTCCTGAAACCCGCAAATGGAGATAACAACCAACGGCACATACATACACCAGTGTTGTAATCCGAGTCCTTGGCGTTCCCGAGTCCATGTCTTTGGCGTTCCCGGGTCCGAGTCCCTTGGCGTTCCAAGTCAAGTCCAAATCAGAGTCCTGTGCTGAAAGTGTATTGTAAAGCAGCAAAAAAAACTAGCGAATTTATTTGTGCTTATGTATTATGGAAAGACAATAAAATATCAAAACTGACTAACAGTGGAAAGTGTTACTTGCATCAAGATGTTATTCCATATGGCCCTCTTGCTGTACTTTGCTTATTCTTTTTCGGACTACAAAGTTTGATAGCATACGAATCTTGTCCAGAACATATGGTAGAAAAAATTTGCAATTATTTGGCAACTGTCAAAGTGATGAAATTCCAAAACAGCATCACACAAACATAGCTCAAATTATATGGTTGCTTTTCTCCTTATTACACTCGTTACCCTCACCGGAGGAGAGGGAATTGCATTTGGATCCGTTTGTCTGTCAGTTTGTCCACAGAGAACTTTCGTGTTTTTCTCTACAACCACTTGTCAGATTGACACGACGTTTTCACCATTGGAGCAACGACTCGTGTAGAATGTGTTATTGATGATTATGACATCATAGGTCATGTGGTGTGGCAGCCATGTTGGAAAAAAGGGAAAAAATTGGACCTCTGCATCTCTGAAACCACAGTAAGGAAAAAATTGAAACTTGGCACATGACAAGTACATTACTCCACATGGGGAATAAGTGTGATTTGTTTGTGATTGCAGAGGTGCCTTCATTATGATGTCATAATTGCATACGTAGATCGCTACATCCGTTCAGTATGAAAAAAAAATTTGGGTCATCTTGGGATAAATTGGTTCACAGAAAAAAAAAATTGATGATGTCATCAGTCACTGGATGGCAGCCATATTGTTTTGTTAATTTTATTTAAACCTTCAAAAATCTCTGAAACGGCTGAACAGATCGAGGTGAAACTTTCCAGGTACGACTGCCTATCCACGAGTAACAAAACACACCTATGACATCATCGGTCACAGGGTTTGGCAGCCATATTGGATTTACCAGAAAACCTTTAAAAATCTTCTCCAGAATGGCTGGACAGATCGAGGGGAAACTTTCGCCACATATGTTCCCCAAGCCTTGGGGATACCAGGGTGTTCACGAATAATCGATAGGTCACATGGTCTGGCAGCCATATTGCATTGAGGGAAAATCTTGTAAAAATTCTTTCTGTTGAACCACTTCATCGATCGAAGCAAAACTTCACAATTATGATCTGGTAGTGATGAGGAACACAGGTTTTAAATTTCAACTTGATTGGATGCATGGACTAGCAGCCAGAACTATTAATTTTTTTGATGTGGGATATTTTTGATTTTATACAATTTTTTTTTTGAATAAGGCTCACTGGGCGGCCCTGACTGAAGTTGAGGGGAGAGGAGTAGCCGCTGAAACCCAAATCCTATCCAGGATCCTCCTGATCACTTCATCTTTGCATTTTGCTTGTTCGGGTTCCTTCTGATGACTCCAGTGTAGGACTGTTCCTATTTGATCTTCCATTTGATATGAATTGAATTCATTTTAATCCCATTCTGAATTCAACAACAAACGTCATGGGTCAGGGTCAAGTGTCGGATCAAAGCGTGGTTGCATCAAAGTGGGACATCTTGGTACCTAGTCATCACTGCCAGCAGTTATAAAGTGGCAGTTCCAGTTATGTCTATTATTAATTGTCACACACCAGTACACAAGATACACGAAACAAAACTACACAAGCACCACAAAAAAGTCCTGGTGAGGGTCTGCAATCTCTGTTCTTTTTCTTGTTTTCGTTGCGTTTCCCCTTATTACCTCCACTACCAAAGGTGAAGGAGGTTATGCTTTCACCCCTTTCTATTTGTTTGTCTGTATGACTGTGTACAGGATATCTCAAAAAGTTGCAGACGGATCTGGATGAAATTTTGTGGAGAGGTTCGGTGAGTGACAAGGACAAACTGATGAGATTTTCGTGAAGATCCGGATCCAGATCTGACTACCAGAATTTTTTAAGTGATTCTTCACCATTGAGAGATAGGGCCAAAAACGATGTATAGCATGCTATTTCAAAAATGTATTGGACCAGATATGTTCTCGTGGATGAGGCATTGCGTATGCGCTCCACCGAGTGCCCTTCTAGTTTTATGTGTGACAAGTTCATGCAACCACACGTTATTCACGGCAATGTTCCATCAACACTGTGGTGTCAGTAAATTAGAATTCCATGTCGAGAAAAACCTTCATAGAATCAAACAAATAAGATTCATCGGATGTCTGTCTGTCTGTCTTTCTGTTTGTTCGGGCTTTTTACAAGGACCGCTGGACTGACAACCACAAAATTTGGCACACAGCCCAAGTCTGATCCTGGGATTGTCCTATGGGTATTTTCATCCACCACCTGAGCCTTCAAAGATCACTTTTCTGGCTTTTTCTTTTATATGCAATCTCATTGGTTTTTGTTTTGTCCTCTCTCCCAACCCTCTTATCTCCTACTCCCCTTGTTGTACGTTGTGTTAGCTCTCATACGAGCCTCGACATTGTAGAGAAAAAAAAGTCCCAAAAAGTCCCCGAGGACCCAAAAGTTCCAGAGTACCCAAAGTACCAAAAAGTCCCCGAGGACCCAAAAAGTTCCTGAAGACCAAAAAGTCCAAAAAGTTCCTGAAGACCAAAAAGTCCCAAAAGTTCCCGAGGACACAAAAAGTCCCCAAGGACCCAAAGCCCCAAAAAATTCCTGATGCCACAAAGTCACAAAAGTTCCCGAGGACCCAAAGTCCCAAAAAGTCCCTGAGGACCCAAAGTCCCAAAAAGTTCCCGAGGACCCAAAAAGTTCCTGAAGACACAAAAAGTCCCTAAAGCTACCGAGGTCCAAAGAGTCCCAAAAAGTTCCTGAGGACCCCAAAATATCCCCAAGACTGTACATCCTGTAGACCCTTTAAGACTCGACTATACTCCAAAAAATTCTGTTAGAATTCCGATGTTTTAAATGCACGCCATGTTAAAGTATATAAAGCAGCTTAATATGTGGCATGGCATTTAATCTAATAAATAAGGTTAATCGATGTGTGTGTGTCCGTGTGTGTGTGTGTGTGTTGTGTGTCTGTGTGTGTCTGTGTGTGTGCTGTGTGTGTCTGTGTGTGTCTGTGTGTGTCTGTGTGTGTCTGTGTGTGTGTCTGTGTGTGTCTGTGTGTGTCTGTGTGTCTGTTTGTGTCTGTTTGTGTCTGTGTGTGTTCTGTGTGTGTCTGTGTGTGTCTGTGTGTGTCTGTGTGTGTCTGTGTGTGTCTGTGTGTGTCTGTGTGTGTCTGTGGTGTGTGCTGTGTGTGTGTGCGTTTTTTGCAAAGACCACTGGGCGCCAATATAACCACCAATTTGGCACACAGACCAAGTCCGAGTCGGGGTTATCCGAAGTGTATTTTCATCCACAACCTCAGGCTTTAAAGACAAGAACCACAAGACCTTTTTTACATGCTTGAGAGATTAGAATACCTGCTTGAGAAAACTTTTTACATGCTTGAGAGAAGACTTTCTACATGCTTGGGATATAAGACCCTAAAGACCATTGAATTCCCGAACACAATTAAGAAACTTTAAAACCCCGAATACCCCAAGACCTTTAGGACCCCAAAGATGGTTAAGATCCTGAAGACTCCTAATATCCAAAAGACCCTCAAGTGTTTTGAAGACCCCTTAGAGCCAGAAGACCTCGAAGACCCTTAAGACCCCAAAAACTTTTAAGACTTTGAAGACCCTTAAGAACTGTAAGACCCCAAAGACTCATTAAGACCTTAAAGACACTTAAGCCCCAAGACGCTTGAAGACCCTGAGGAGCCCTTTACCCACTGGTGTTCTGGCTCTCCTGCCTCCGACACAACTCCTCCTCCCACTCTCATCCCGTCAGTTCTCCTGCCCCTGATCCACTTGCCCATTCTCAGCCCTGCCAGATCTCCTGCTTCTCCCACTTCTCAGGACCACCCCCCCCCCAAAACCTGGGAAACACCAGGTAACCTTGCTGGTAATAAATAACAATAAAAATTTAAAATGGTAAGAGTTTGATTCCTGACGTCTTGACATAGTACAAGGCCTTGCTGGGACTTTAGTTTTTTCTTTTTTTTAATCATTGGATTAATTTAATTAATCGTATAAATGTTCAGCTGCAAATGATTGTGACATACAGAAATGAAACGCACGTGTCAACTACATGTCCAGAGATTGAAGTTTGAATTGAAAATAAAAGTTTAATGAGGAATGAGAGAGAAATTTGGTTGTATTTTATTGAAAAAAATCAACATCATTTTAAGTGCTTCATAGTCAACAAACATTACATTTTTGGTAACCGGAGAAATGGGAGACGTATCTATCAACCATCACAGCTAAGAAACAAAAAGGGCTCTTGGTAGAACGCATACCTTCGCCACGTAATACCTGATCCAGTCGAACATATTGAGCCCAATAAGTTTTTGAAATATCATGCCATATATCATTTTTGGCTCCATCTTTCAATGGTGAAGAATCACTTTAAAAATTAAAAAGATTCTCATATTTGAATCTGTGTTCAGATTCGGATCTTTGACAAAATCTAATCAATTTGTCCTTGTCACACACCCAAACTGTCCACCAAATTTCGTCCAAATACGTCCATAACTTTTTGAAATATTGTGAAATATATTAGTTTTAGCCCTCTCACTCAATGGTGAAGAATCACTAAAAATGATCAGATTCAGATTTGGATCTTCACCAAAATCGAATCAATTCGTCCTTGTCACACACCCAACCCGTCCACCAAACTTCATCCGGATTAATCCACAACTTTTTGAGATATCCTGCACAAAAACAGACAGATGGGGTGAAAATATAACCTCCTTCCATCTTAGGTGGCAAAGGTAAAATGGACATTGCCCCCATCCCCTCGCTTTCAAGGACTGAAAAAAAAAAATTGAAAACATTTAAGCAAGTTGTCCAATATTACGTACTGCTTTAAAGAAAACTATAAAAACATCCTCAGGTCAAACACGAAAGTGAGAATTATTACATTTTCGGCAAGAAGAGATAAATGCGATCTTACATGTTAACTTTCATCTATCTGAGTTTAAATAAAGAAGCTTGACTGTGAAGTATTCAGTCACAAGAAAAATGCAGTAAAGTTTGCACAGATTTCCAAGAGCAAATTTGAAAAATAATAGCATACAAGACCCGTCGGACGGGAATAGCAGTCTTTGCTGCAATGACTAATCGATGGGGTAAGAACAAAAAAGGATTCCTCAGAGATCCTGCCCTCCGTGCAGGGATAACCAGCGTCGCAGATTGGCGTTTGCAGTTTCACCACGTGTTCCCATGTACCCATAAACAAACCATCCTTTTTTTTCTTCTTTTTATTTTGCATCACAAATCTTCCCGGGAGTTCCTTGAGTCCGCCATCGATGGATTCATTGAAATCTTTTAATCCGTTCTCAAGTTACAACATGACAAATGGACAGACAGACAGACGGCTCCTTTTATAATAATATTGTTTTTAAAAATTAATTTTTATTTCAAAAGACATTTTTGGGTTACTGTCTGTCAAGGAAACTGATTCTAACCAATTTATGCTCTAATTTGTTTATTTTTTTGTCGTACAGGTACATATGATGACTCTCTGTACTCATACAAACCCCACTCACATTGTAATATCATTTTTTGTATTTTCAATTGCACCTGAATTACTTAACCCTGACCCGAAAATTTACCCACCCAAACAGCGATGATCTGAAATCGAATTGATATTAAAATATACATTTTTGGGTAACTGCATGTCATGTACACGACACCAAACATATTGTCGCGAGTCTGGCGGTTCAGGTTAATCCCCCCCGACCCAAATTGTGGTGAGGGGCGATTAACACCACCAGCCCGGATAGCCGAGCGGTTTTCCTTCGGAAGCGGACACGTTGATCCTCGGAGATTATAACGCGTGCGGGAGGGGTAGGGCACGGCACTGGCGGAGCGACGGATGCACAAATGGACGTACAGGGGGGTTTATACTCGAACCCCATGACAAATACACGGACAGATCAACTGAAAATAAACACAGAAATTTAATGACAATAGAAATATTTACAAGGGGCTAATGCAAAATGCAATAATAAACATGAGATAAATTAAACCTAAAGTTGGGACACCTCTACACACAGACTGAAATACAGACAAGGTGGAAACAAAATAAAAGAAAATCCTTCCTTTATTCTGGCACTTAGCTTGGTCCAGAGATGGTCTCTGGAGAACTTTGGAATCGAGGCACTTCGTCCTGCACGTGTAGACGCGCCCAAAAAATGGTGCCAACCCGCTCTCTCGCAGCGGAAAAAACGTACGTCAGGCGTGAGTGGTATTCCACACCCGGGCTCAGAGACCCTGTGCGGCTTCTTCGTGCGTCGATCGTCCTCACCAACCCACTGCTTTTCAGAATGGCGCCGACCCCTTCGGTGACATACATGAGGCTTCGGGGTCCATCTCTCACGACCCAACCAAGAGCCAATGGTCAGCGTCTTGCTCAGTAAGCGAGCCAATTCACCTCAGCATGGATACGAGAATCGTGCCGTCTTCTTCATGCGTCGAAGGAAACCCAGCTGTAAAGCCCTTTTCTTACAGGCCATCTCCTCACTTCTGATCTCTCCTGACGTCAAACCGAAAAACAGTTCCACCTCCGGGGCATGGCTTGCTCGCACGAAACCCGGTAAGGTGGGGACCCTGCCTGCTCGGCATGCCTGGCTCGCTTGTAAATCCAAAAACGTAGGAATAGGTCACAGGGGGCAATCGCATACTAGGGAAACTTATCCTTAATCCCTATCTAATAGCACCGCACCACCCCCCCATGTGGTGACAACAAACACTTAAGCTCACAGTCTCCCTACTTATTTACACCGAGATGTCTCCGACACGTCCACGGACCAAACAACTCTATACAATCCTATCTTTCCGATGAAATTCCTCCATCTACCCCCAAAACCGTAACAATACTTAGAAGATCCGTTGGCTTATTTAATCCGTGAATCATGGTTAAAATCATTAATTTTTCTCCATATTTGTGCTCCATTTCGTTTATTTTTTTTTGTCATACAGAAACATGCGACCACTTTCTGTACTCATATCAATCCCCTTCACACTGTGATACAATTTGTTTTAAAATCCCACGTGGAATAATGTAACCTTAACCCTAAACTTAACAAAATTACAGTTTCCATCCATGTCATCGAATTTCAATTGTTGTATAATTTCAAAACTTTCTTAAAATTTTTGGAAACACTCATCCTAACCCTAACTAACCTGAAGCCTAACCCTAATCGTGATATATAAAATAATGTTTTTTGGTTATGCACGTAAATTCCTAACCCTAACACCTTGGCCATGCAAAACAATCCCGAAAACTAACAAAGAATAAAGAAAATATTATGTATAAAATTGAGAAACCGAATCAGCTGAATATAAATTCATTTACAGTACACACCTGTCACTGTTTCTCTCTGTTTAAATGTTCGCCATGCAACCCCTTGCAAAACGACTCTGCTCGCCGTTTATGATCGCATGACCTCTTTGACCCAACATCCGTGGGACTTTTCTTCCTGATAATATAAATGGCGTCCCTTGTTATTTAGAAGGTATTTTCACACCTCTTTTGCTAACTTAGTACGACTAGCAGAGTACCTGCCCTACGGGCAATCTTGTTCCCAGCATGCAACACGTTCTTCTGACGCATACCTGTATTTGGACGGTGTACAGGCAACTGACAGTTTTGTATACACACAAAAAAATAACCAGGGTTATGTACATGAAGCAAAAACATACCCACTGCTTATAATTCAAAACACTGAACTGCACAGGAAAACATGAGGACAGGGCTACAGTACTGCACTGTAAATGGTGGAGACTTGTAATACCCTCCCACACCTGGAGGCGGCGCTACACGATACACATTTACAGAGAGAATTTGCATTCCTCCCCCCCCCCTCTCTCTCTCCACACTCCCACCCCCCAAGACTACCGGCAAAGATAAAAAGACCCATATACATTAATTGGGGTCATGCCGATCCTATGTAGCAAGTGGATGTAATCAGCCCAGTACCAGTTCTGTAAGAGGAGCAGCACGACAAACAAACATACACACAAACACTGGTCCGTGAATTATAGTAAGGATAAAGGATGTATGGTGTTAAAAGGTTGGAGTACGGTGTGGAAAGGATGGTACAAACGACCATTTTACTCTTCTTTCTCCTGTACACTAAAAGTTTTACCATACACTAAATTCGAGTCCAAATCTTTGGCATTCCGAGTCCGAGTCCCCAAAAAATGGGCTCGAGTCAAAGTCCGAACTTGAGTCCGACATCACTGGCGTGCGCGCACGCACACACACACACACACAGACACACACACACACACACACACACACACACCTCTGTCTCTGCTGCGTGGTGGATGGGCTAACTATTCTAAAATGTATAGAAATTAACTAATGAGACGTGCCAAGGTTTTGAAGTGTCGTAAACGAACACGTGTGAAAATGTAATCACCTTTAAAATCTGAGCAAATCACAATTAATTGATAACCTGCACTTCCTTCTGATAATGTCTCATCTTGCCATGCAAGTAAAGATCCAAACACTGAACATCCAGATAAAAATCCTTATATACCAATGAACTTACCGGCTTCTCTTTACTCAGAGAATATTTCACTTCCAAATGCAGTTTCTGCAACTTCTGCTCAGTGGAATTTTCAGCTACAAAACAAGGAAAGAAGGTAACTCCCTTCACACTGTGATATCACATCAATAAATAGGCCAAGTATAACATCGTGGAAACATAATGGAATTGCCAACATCACAATTTCATTAAATACCTCGTTTCTCCTCAATTTTTTTTAGTTGAAGCTTTTCCTGCTTTTTTCTCTCTTTTTCTTCTTCCTTAAAACGTCTGGACATCAAAACAACATCACAATCAACAAAATAATTTGCAACAGATTTGTGATTTTGGGTTCTTTACAACAACATTCACTAACTTTTGGACACGTCAATAGCAAAAGCTGTATGAAAACAAATGGATTACTCAAATGATAAAGTAATACCTTCGTCGCCGAATACAATTTGAGAAATATATTGCCTTTGTGTCACAAATAAATCTGTGTGTAGGGGTTTTAAGCCATAGCTTTTTGTTGTCTCAACACCCCCCCCCCCCCCCACCCCCCCCCCGCCGCCTTATCCGCCCAACCCCACAAGATACACTAGATACCAAGATACCAAGCCCACATTCCCCCAAGATACCAAGCAGAGAGGTACGCATACTTGCCTCTGAGCTGTCTAGCATGGGTTTGAATCTCGGTCCAGCTATAAACTGTCACCTTAATGTCTCACAGGCAAGGCGAGGCATCAATGTGTCCGCCATCACTCGGATGTAGTAAAACTGAGCACCCCGTCTGTCAGCATTTTGTTGGTAGATATTAAAGATCCAATGGTGTCCTTCGCGAAGAGTAAGCAAGCCATCACTGGCACCCTGAATAAATTTAAAAATTCCTGCTCTAACCTGCACAACAGGGAGCACTGTAATCAACAGCACATTTGCACTCCCATTCATGATTCAACCAGCAGAAATAGGCTGCAGACAAAATGAAATGACTAACTTCTGCCGAACCCAAAAATCAAATCCAGGGTGTTTCAAAAAAGGTGGACTACTTGAGCAGCCTGATATTGTCGTTTTATTGCTATACCCTTCTCTCTTGTAGGTTATGATGGTGGTGATATTGTTG
Organism: Eptatretus atami; assembly: GCA_035128595.1. Taxonomy (NCBI): domain Eukaryota; kingdom Metazoa; phylum Chordata; class Myxini; order Myxiniformes; family Myxinidae; genus Eptatretus; species Eptatretus atami. The sequence continues at coordinate 182,055,622 of CM068956.1, read as the reverse complement.
CGAATCTGAAAGCCATGAGCATCCAACATACAGGTCCTATAGCTCAGTTATTTCGATAAGTAAATGTGGATAGATCACTCCCCGTCCCATGTCTAATGGGTAATTAAATGTTCATGCGCTGTGAAGTTATTTTAATAGTCAGGGTTCTCTTTTATTTTTACACTGCCATCAACGCCAGCATCACCTTCAGCTCGCTCTGGCCGACGCCATCGCCTACGTGCGTGTCAGCACGTACGTAGGTGGAGCCAACGCAGAACCATGTTGCTCAAACTTCCTGTTGGAGGGGCGGTCCTTTGGAAGAAGGCGGAGTTCAAGGAGGGGCCTCGTGGCGGCCCTCGACCAATCAGCGTGCTACGGTGGGGTGACCGCCGTTCAGCCAATCAGGCCGCGACAAGGGGGAGGGGTCCGCATGACGTCACCACACCCCGGGCCAATCAATGGACTTGCCGCTCGTTTTGGCCAATGGCAGGGCGACGAGCAGTTCTGCGCGTCAAAACCGTCCAGTCAGGGAGAGCAGGAGGGCGGAGCGTTCCCCCCCCCGGAAACCGGTGAATAAGGCGCAGGCACGTCCGGACTGAGCGGCTCTTCCTCTTCCTCCTACTCCTCCTGATGATCCAGAACTTGAGAGCTTGAGAGACACGATCCCCCACGAGAGCCGCGAGGGTTGCACGCCGCGTCCGGGCCGCTGGATTCGGCTCGTCTCTCGTTGGTGTCCTGTTCGACCCTGCGTGAAGACCACACGAGGTGACAGGTCCGAGGCAGAGTCTGGCTTCAGCTCGCTTTCCCTTCAAGCTGGAGGCCTCAATAAAGACTGCTTTGGGTCCGATTCTTTTGTTGGTTTGTGTGTGTGTGTGTGTGTTGTTTGTGTGTGTGTGTGTGTGTGTGTGTGTGTGTGTGTGTGTGTGTGTGTGTGTGTGTGTGTGTGTGTGTGTGTGTGTGTGTGTGTGTGTGTGTGTGTGTGTGTGTGTGGCGCCAGTCAATTAAGTAGGAAATTATATAAGTGCCTTGCTGTACATACGTGCCTCTTATATTCGGATAATCTAACTCTGCCCTTACGTGCTCCCCTCATTTCCCTATTGTTCAATAAATATCCCCATTTGTGAAATGTATCAGCTAGTTTGTGTCCTTTCCTCCATTGGCTTAGCGTGTGCGTGTTGGAAAATTAGCAAGGCCGTTGTGCCGCCGTAAGGGGACATTTGGACACGGGACTTTGGTGACCATCCGCTTGGATCACACACGGTTCGAGTACGCTAGCGGCTCGTTCGTACGGGTGCCGTCGAGGGTGTAGAGACTCTGTAAATCGCCACGTGGATATCTATGTATTTTGAAAATTGGCAAATAACCCTGTACCACGTGGTAGAAATATGACGCTTCACGGTCCGATAAGGGACCCGTACTTCTCGGAGTTTTCGAAAAAGTACGATCTAAATTCCGGTGATCGGCGGAGTCGACCCTATGGCTCCATCTAGCGGTCGTGCTCTCGCCGATACCCGGACCCGCAACATTGGTGTTCAGGAGCGGGATTCGAACCCCTCCGTCTCCACGAAATTCACGGATTCGATCAGGGGTGTACGGAGCGAACCCCCCCCCCCCCGTTTTCCCCAAATTATGAGCATTTTAAATTCTCTTCCCAACACAAACATGCTTAACCAAGACGAGCCGAAACAGGTGGAGTTAGAGGTAGATGTAGTGGTAGACGAACCAGAGGCCCAGGACACCACCCCCGTGCAGGAACTTCCCCGCAACCGAACACAGAGGTCGCATTGGGAGTGGCGGGGCAGGGGCGGCGGCGCATGGCCGCCCCAACACAAATACCCCCCCCCCCGGCCCCTGGCAGATCCGACCCGAAAGAAGCAGATCGGCTCCGGCAGGGACATTTAACTTGGACTAGTTGGGGGAAATACTAATGCTGATGAGGAAAGACTCACAACGAATGCAAAACGAAATGAAGGAAAGCGCGCAAAACATGGATGCCAAAATGGACGCAAATGCGCAACAAATGCAGGCGATGGAAAAAAAAGATGGATGCGAGCGCACAGACACTGAGGGCGATATGCAAAACAGCGAGGGTGAGATGCAGAGCATGGGGTTGAGCCTCCAGGTGGGCAAAAGGCAGTGAGGACGGGCATAAATGACTTCATGGCGGCACCACGTGGCGGAGACACCGAACCGACATGGAGTGTGCAATGTGTCCGGCCCGCGATGGAGGCGGGTAACGTCGAGGGGACGAGAGACGCCGTCACGGTAATTGGGGAGACCGAAACGTGTAGGGTGAGACACGAGGGGAAGACGGAAAAATCAAAAGAGGTGACAGGGACGCAGAAAATAAAAGAGACAAAGAAAGAAACTAATGAACGCGAGGGGACGACGGAAAAATTCACAGAGACACAAAGGGAGACGCAGGATTATGAAACTAAAGACGAGCACACACAAGAAGAGCAAAGAGGGGACGATGGGGTTGAGCTTGGGGAATGTGTCGTGACCCGGTTCGAGCAGCAGGATAGCCTCCTTAAGGAACAGGGGGAGGAAATACACTCTCTCGAGGCAGATCGCAACGAGGTGAGTCCGATCGGGCCGAACGAGGTTGAGGGGGTGAGTGATGCAAACGGGTGCACGCGGAGCTTGGGGGGTATGGAAACCCCGGAGTTGCTCGAGTTGGCACAATTCCCCAGTGTGATTGTCCCGGAGTGTGTGCTGAAATGTGTACCAGAAGGTGAGTATGGTGTGAGTGTGATGGCGTGCATGAGTGCATGCGAGGAATTGAAATGTGGACGGATTCAGACGGCAGACGGGTGTGGCGAGCCTTTTGCGCCGTATAGAGCTATTTCGGGAACCGCGCCGGTTTCACGGGACGTCGCGTATGGGGCCCGTTCGGCATGTAGCGAACGGCCCTCGTGTGCGCGTCTTCGTGCAGGGAATCCGGCGCGGAAACGCACCGCGTGGGATTCAACAAGGCCTCACGGACGGCTAAAATGGCGGCGAGTGTTGTTTGAATTGGGAACACGCAGGTTCCCACGTGGGCGAGTGGGCGGAGCATCACGTGCTGCATGCCGCGTGTTCTGTTCGTGGAGCGGGTTTCCAGGACGATGCGCGCGTGCTGGCCTGCACGGGAAACCACGCAGGTTCGGTGCGTGAGTGACGTCACCGGGGATCTCGCGGCACGAATGCCGGGGAAACGGCACACGTTGTCCCACGTGGGGAATCCCGCGAAAGCGAGCGCTTGTTGGGATGTGCAGGGGTGATGTCATGGCTGCACGGATCGGCCATCGGAGGGGACGTTGGTATCGCCCCTAGCGATGAACGGGCAAGCCGTAAACCGCCACCATGATGGTGCAGAAAAAAAAAGAGAGCTTCGCTCCAAGTACACAGCCCGGGCAGGATGTGGCAAGCATCCTGGTTTGGGCAAAGGAAGCACTAGTTAGTGGGATGGGTTAGCGTTAGTTAGACCGGCTTCATGGGGACATGAGTTGTTCCTCATGGAGCCCATGGAATGGGTTAGTTAGATGGATTTTAGGATAGATTTAGAGAATGGATTTTTGGGTTTTTCTGGAAGACATGGACAGACATGGAATGTGTAGTGGGGACGTAGCTTAGCTACGTAGATTAAATGGAACGTGCATTAGTGTAAGGGGTGACGAGGGAGCACGAGGTAGGGGAATTTAGTTAGGAGAATGGCAGTGTGGAGTGTTGGTATGAATTGGTGTGAAATGGATACTGTGTACAATGAATGAGTGAGTGTGGGTCAGCGGGCCCAAGTGTGTGAATGGAGTGAATGTGGAAGGCATGGTGCGAATGAATGAGTGGGGGGAGGAGTGATTCCCACCAAAGTGACCCCGGGGTCAGTTTAATGTTAGTTAGTGGGTTAGTTAAATTTACAAAAAGGAGGTCGTTTTGTTGTTGGTGTTGAGCGAAGGCACGATACCCATTTAGAGGGGTGCAGGAGTAAAATTGACCGACTGGGAGCGTGGCTTGAGAAGGTGAGTACCGAGTAGTGGGCACCCCGGGCACCGAAGTAGTCGGCCAGAGTAGGCAAAGGGTCCAAGTGACCGGGATAGTGTACTGCGCACCGGCTTTTACCTGGACGGAAGCGGGAACCCGGAGAGCTACCAAATATGCCATCGTGGGCATGGAAGGGGGGCAATGACAGGAAGGGGCAACACCCAGCGTTCATAGGGAGCAGGTAGGCTCGGAGAACAGCCTCAGGGCCGCGGGGGTGCCATAGTTTGAGATTCGGCAGAGGGGAAATCCCTGCCAAGTGAGCCACGCTGCCAGCCATGAATTGTGCAAGGGCAGGGAAGAAAATTTGTGGCAGGGCCAATTCATAAATGGACACCAATACAGGCGATGGGAATCATGGTTTCGAGAACCGATAGTTTCAAAATGAACAGGCGTTTTGAAAAGCCCCGGGTAGTTTAAAGTTTCATAATAAAGGATGGGTAGTTAGGAAATGTACCCCCTTCGCACCATCCATCGCTTCGCTCTCTTAGGGCCGCTGGACCACCTTGGGAAAGATTGCTGAAATCTGAGGAGGCCATTCTGAGGCTTCGTTGGGCTCGAGACAGGACGCTAGTCTCTCCTTATTCCCCTCCAGAAAGGGATTTTAGGAGTTGGGAGTAGGCTAGGTGATAGGATAGGTTAGCCGGACAAAGACAGTAAGGGGGTTAGGGAGACGAAATTATAAGAAAATAAAAAAAAAAAAAAAAAGGGCTAAATTTGGTTGTTTCATTATTGCAAATTAAGGAGTGGGTATGGACAGAGACAGGCAAATTGATAGGTTGGGGGAGGACAGTGGGTAGGTCCGAGCCCGTGTTCAGAGCGGCCGGCACCACCGCACTCCCTCCAGAACCACCAGCGGAACGAGACCAGAGGCCAGCCAGCTTCACCTGCCGGCCTGTTGGTGCTGTATCGCCTGGTCCACATTGCCTTGCCTTGCCATGCCTCGTTTGCCTGCTCTGCCATAACCCATGCCTGCTAGCCCTTATTTTGCATTGCCCTGTGCCACCATCAACCATGTGCACCAGGACCATCTCCAGTGTTCGCAAGGACTGCCCTGCAGGCAGCGGCACCATGGGGACTGGCATTGTGCAGCCGTGCACCCATTTTGTGTTTTTGCATCTTCATCCATTCATTTCAATGAGCCAGAGAATGCATTGAGCAGCCTGGCTACCTCTTCAAATGCGCTGTGGGATGGCACATGGCATGCGTGTTAGGGTGAGTTGCCTCCAGCAGCTGGGGGTAGGGAAAGAAAGAAAAAGAAGAAGGTTCACTGCTGGAATACTCAGGGGGACTTTTGAGCAGGCCCTGAGGATGACTGACCTTCAGCTGCGGAGCACTCACACACACAAAAAATGACTAACGTTGCCATGACTTCTTTCCCACTTTCCCACAGTCCCTAGACCGGTCCTAGGCTATGGTTAGTGGAAATAGATAAGCTAAAATTGTAAATAAGTTTGCAACCCACCTGGAGTTTGTCGTAGCGCCGGCAATGTAGTTAAGTCGTCCGTGTGAGTCTGCTAGTTAGTTACGCAGCGCATTAGGTTATTTATTTTTTGGGACAACGTATAAAAAAAAATGTCGCACTCAGGGATCGAAGGTAAATGTACTAGGGGAGAACTTACACATGCTGGTCACACGCAAATTTGACGACTCGGGGACGAGTCTGTAAAAAGGGAGGAGGGTAGTGTGAATCTGGAAGCCATTAGCACCCAACATACAGGTCCTATAGCTCAGTTATTTCGATAAGTAAATGTGGATAGATAGCTCCCCGTCCCGTGTCTAATGGGTAATTAAATGTTCATGCGCTGTGAAGTTATTTATATAGTCAGGGTTCTCTTTTATTTTTACACCGCCATCAACGCCAGCATCACCTTCAGCTCGCTCTGGCCGACGCAATCGCCTATGTGCGTGCTGACACGCACGTAGGCGGAGCCACGCAGAACCATGTTGCTCAACTTCCTGTTGGAGGGGCGGTCCTTTGGAAGAAGGCGGAGTTCAAGGAGGGGCCTCGTGGCGGCCCTCGACCAATCAGCGTGCTACGTGTGGGGTGACCGCGCGCTCAGCCAATCAGGGCCCGCGACAGGGGGAAAAGGGGTCCGCGTGACGTCACCACGCCCCGGGCCAATCGATGGACTTGCCGCTCATTTTGGCCAATGGCAGGGCGACGAGCAGTTCTGCGCGCCAAAAACCATCCAATCAGGGAGAGCGGGAGGGGCGGAGGCGTCCCCCGCCCGGAAACCGGGTGAATAAGGGCGCGGCGCATCCGGACTGAGCGGCTCTTCCTGTTCCTCTCCTCCTCCTGATGATCCAGAACTTGAGAGCTTGAGAGACACGATCCCCCACGAGAGCCGGGGGTTGCACGCCGCGTCCCTGCCGCTGGATTCAGCTCGTCTCTCACTGGTGTCTGGGTTCGGCTCGCCTCCCGCTGGTGCCCGGTTCGACCCCGCGCGTAGACCACACGGAGGTGGACAGGTCCGAGGCAGAATCTGGTCTTCAGCTCACTTTCCCTCCGAGCTGGAGACCTCAATAAAGACCGTTTGGGTCCGATTATTTTGGGTGTGGTGTCGTGTCGTGTGTGTGTGTGTGTGTGTGTGTGGTGTGTGTGTGTGTGGTGGTGTGTGTGTGTGTGTGTGGTGTGTGTGTGTGTTGTGGAGCCAGTCAATTAAGTAGGAAATTGTACAAGTACCTTGCTGTACATACGTGCCTCATATTCAGATAACTCTGCTCCTTACGTGCTCCCCCATTTCCCTATTGTTTAATAAATATCCCCATTTGTGAAATGTATCAGCTCGTTCGTGTCCTTTCCTCCATTGGCTTAGCGTGCTGCATGTTGGAAAATTAGCAAGGCCATTGTGCCACCGTAAGGGGACAATTTTGGACCGACGGAACTTTGGGTGACCGTCCCCTCGGCGTCAGCCACGGTTCGAGTACGCTAGCGGCTCGTTCCGTACGGGTGCCGTCAAGGGTGTGGAGACTCTGTAAATCGCCACGTGGATATCTTGGTATTTTGAAAATTGGCAAATAACCCTGTACCACGTGTTAGAAATATTGACGCTTCACGGTCCGATAAGGGACCCGTACTTCTCGGAGTTTTCCGAAAAAGTACGATCTAAATTCCGTGTGATAGGTGGAGTCGACCCTACGGCTCCTTCTAGCGGTCGTGCTCTTCACCAATACCCGGCCCCCGCAACAATATGTCATGTCCAACAAGTAGTCAGCAGACCCTACGTCAACTACGGTGTTCACAGTGGAACAAAAAGTTAAAAGTCTTGACTTTGTGGTTTGAGACAAAATCCTATGTGCAGGTGTGTCAACAATACTGTCAGTATTACAATGTTCACACCCATAATGGACCGTCCAATGGGAGCATTCAGCAATTTGTGGAGCACTTCCAAGCACATGGAAGCATGAAAAATCGAAATAAAGGCAACAGTGGCCACCCACCAACTGTTACCAAGGACCAAGGGAACATTGATCTTGTGAGAGATTTTGCTATCGAAAGACCTAAGAAATCCCACCGTCAGCGTTCCCAAGAATTGTCGATCTCAGCCTCATCTGTGTGGCGCATTCTCACTTCTGAACTCAAGCTCTACCCCTATATCTAACAGCATGAACTAACTCTGAATGACAGGGCAAGCTGAGTACCAATGTGCGATTTGTTCAGTGACGGAATGAAAGGTACACAAATTAGATGAATTCATTGGGGTTCTGTGATGAAGCACATGTTTATTTGAATGGGGCTCACAACAATCTCAACATCTTCTGGGGTGCTGAGCCTCCTGAGATGGTGTCTGAGAGGTCTCTCAAGGGCCCCCCAAGTCCACTTGTTTCTGTGCATTGAATGCCAGAGGGGTATGCTAGGACCGTATTGGTTCGAGGATGCCAATGATAAGACAGTCAACGGCGAGCGATACAAGGTCTTACGCCGATTCCATGCTGATCGCGCTCAACTACTGTCTCCAAACGAACTCAGACTTGCATGCTTCATGCAGGACGGTGCCCCACCACACACTGCAGGTGAAAACATCGACTTTCTCCACCAGCTGTTTGGAAATCGTGTCAGCAGCCTGGAAACAGCGCATGAGTGAGCGCCCCACAGCCCGGATTTGAATCCATTGGATTTTTTATTTTGGGGTGTTTCCAAAGATCACGTTTACACCAACAAACCTCGAACGCTGGCTGTCCTGAAGCAGGAGGTGGAGGACAACTGTTAGGCTACCACTCCAGCCACTTACAGACAAGTTGTGGAGCATTTTGGAGTCAGGATCAAAGCCTGCTTGAACAGAGGTGGAGCACACATTGAAAATATCAATTACAAGCAGTATAATGAGCGATTTGAAAACGGCATGATGTATGCTTTCAACTTGCTTTATCAATGAACTTGCTACCTTTTGTAATTTTTCTACAATAAAATGTTAAAATAGTTGAAACACTTTTTTTGACCACCCCTGTACATGCATGAGACACAGAAGGCAGAAACATTTTTTTCAAAACCAATAAAAATTTACAAACATGCAAGCACACCTTTACAAAGGTGCTTCCTTTGGCTGACAGCACAGCTCAACTGTTGAAAAGCTGCAAAGACTATGTCATTGCGAGCCAGCCTGTTGAAAAGAGTATGTCGCTGTTTGCCAGCCAACAGCCGATAGGGCATGGTCGGCGAACTTCGCAGACAACCAGCAATGAAAGGTTGCCCTAGCCAGAGGCGACCAGGTGAAAAGAAGCAGGAGAGGACTGCCACATTCCCAGATTCATGGGATCAATGTAAATTAGTTACATAATCCATGGATGCTACAACACTGGTTGTTGAACTTATGAGTAGCTGAGATTAAGCTTTCTTGTGTTCCTCAATGCATTACCATTTTTTGGTTTTCATTGTCGAGGCTCGTGGAAGAGCTAGTATGTTGAATGGATCAGGACATAACATGACAAAAGGAATAGCAGAGAGGAAAGAAAAACTGAACATTTGGAAGAAGGAGGGCTTGGGGTAGGGAGGGGAGGGGAGAGGGGGTAATGAGGATTAAAAAAAGAATGATCATGGTTTGGGATTGGGAACAATCTGAAATGGAGGTGAACAGCTGTTTTTTTAAGACCTGGAGGTAAGAGTGGGACTGAAGAGAATGTGGAAGTTGGTGCCACAGGTGAAAACAAGGGAAAGATGAGTGGAGGTGAGGATGATCCTGGACTTAGGCAGTTTCACAGAAGTGGTTGATGGTGGACCGTGTGCACCATGCAGAACCTGGGGGGGGGGGGGGTGAGGGGAGGACCATCAACCTGTCTACGATGATAAAGTCTCAAGACCCGTAGACTCGGCATTCGCGAGAGAGATTCGATGCTCTTGAATGCCTTGGTTTCCACAGCGTCAAGCTGACCATGGTTGTACTCCATCAAGCTGCGGATGAGGCCTTGTAGGTGGAGAAGAGTTCAGTTGATAAGAAGGAGTGGACACACACTTGTACGACAGAGATACCAAGTCAATGACTGGACTGGGGGCAGGACGCGGGGGGGAACGAGAGGGCAGGACGAAGGGGGTAACCGAGAGGGGGCAGGACGAGGGGGGAACGAGAGCGGGCAGGACGAAGGGGGAAGCGAGAGGGGCGGCGAGGGGGGAACCAAGGACTGGCGGACGAGGGGGGAACCGAAGGGGCGGCGGAAGGGGGGAAATGAGAGGGGCAGGAGGGGGGAACCGGAGGGGGCAGGACGAAGGGGGGACGAGAAGGGGGCAGGAAAGGGGTAACGCGGGGGGCAGGACGAAGGGGGAACCGAAGGGAGCAGGACGAAGGGGGGAACGAAAGCGGCAGGACAAGGGGGAACCGAGAGGGGGCAGGACGAAGGGGGAACGAGAGGGGGCAGGACGAAGGGGAACCGAGAGGGGGAGGACGAAGGGGGAACCGAGAGGGGCAGGACGAGGGGGGGCCGAGAAGGGGGCAGGACGAAGGGGGAACGAGGGGGCAGGACGGGGGACGAGGGGGCGGACGAAGGGGGGACCGAGAGGCAGGACGAGGGGGAGGACGAAGGGGACAGAGGGCTGCAGGACGAAGGGGGGACAGAGAGGGGGCAGGATGAAGGGGGGACCGAAGGGGCAGGACGAAGGGGGAACGGAGGGGGCAGGACGAAGGGGGGACGAGAGGGGGCAGGACGAAGGGGGAACCGAGAGGGGGCAGGACGAAGGGGGGAACGATGAGGGGCAGGCGACAGGGGGACGAAGGAGGGGAGGCGAAGGGGGACCGAGAGGGGCAGGACGAAGGGGGGAACGAGGGGGGCAGGGCGAAGGGGAACCGAGAGGGGGCAGGATGACGGGGGAAACCGAGAGGGGCAGGACGACGGGGGTATCATCAACGGAAACATTGATGGGTGGGTGGGGGAGCTTGTGAGGGTGGTGTGAGGGAGAGCAGTGGGATGCAGAAAGGAGACATGAAGTGGAGGGATGCTGAAGAGGGGACACACAGAAGGGTTGGGGGGTGCGGGCTTGCAGGAAATAGTGGGGAAGGGTACTGACACGAGAGGTTTGCATGCCAAAGACGAGAAGACATTTGCTTGTTGTGCACAGATAACCGATGCTAACTGGACTTTCAACATACCCATGTTTAGAATTCTGAGATAAAGATCATGGGATGGGTGGAAGGAGTTGTTGTTGAGGCAAGGAAAAAGGTCGCGCTGTGGGAAACGGAGTTTTGATGACACGCCTGGTGTTTAGGTGAGACAGGTTTGTAAAATATGCCTTGTGAAGAAGAAGAAGAGGAAAAAAAGATGGTGATTAAGAACAACACATGGTGCGCTGATGCCAGAAAAAGAAGGGAATTTAATCATGTAAATCCATTTTCAAAACCTTTTAAAGGAAGAAGCAATTTCTTCAGTGAAGATATTGAG
>CM068956.1:182032488-182044746 GCA_035128595.1 Eptatretus atami | reverse complement strand
AGGAAAAGGAGCGATGAACAGGAAGTACAGGGAGAAGGCAGAGTAAGATCATGTTCGAGTGAAAAAAATTTTGAGTTAGCTTTGTTTGTTTTTTTTGAAGCGAGGAGGAATAGGATAGTGTTGAAAAGGCAGAAAGGACAAAAATTTTGAAGAAAAAACAAAACAAAAGAAAGCAGCCAGGATGACAAAACAACCTCAAAACCGAGATGAGAAAGCTCTCGGCTATCCGAGAAGGCCAAGGTTGCATGAAAAAAAAATGGAATTCTACAAATATCGACAACAACCTACAATTTCGCAATCAAAATTTTTCGATAAAAGTACAAACAGCACACACAGCCAAAAATATAACAGAAAAACATGACAAATCCGGTTTGCAAAACTTAATTAGGTTCAGAATTCTTTTTTTCGATTAAAATGTTGTTGTGGTTCTGCAAAACTGCATGCCGCCTCAAAGGCAATGGCACCCAACACAGTGATCCCCAGGCAGATATTTGATTAGTATTCATGCAGTTAGTCCTCCCCTCATGTCCAGTGGGTTAACAGGACGAAGTGCGTTGCGTGGGTCTCGTCGTTGGGTCTAATAAATATCTCTGATTCATACTCTGACCCCTCCTCTAACCCTGTCCTTTTAGCCATAGTACATAACAAGCATGCAAGCACACACGCCATTCAATAGACAATTGTTAATAAGCACACTGCGATGCCTCCCGTGGCTTGGATCATCCCCATCCCCGTTGCACACAAGACAACCTGCCCCGGGAATTTGCGCGCCATTATTTCATTCAAATCTGCGCGCCATTATTTCATTCAAATCTACGTGCCAATTCCCAACTGGCAGCTCACCTTACCCCGCACCTCGCTCACAAAATCTCACTACTTCGACCACAAACACCTCCCGCACACGGGGAAAATATTCCCACACCCCCTTGTACATTTGCATCGCTACAATTCACCACTCGATTTCGAGGAGCACCACGGATTGTCCTTGGCGCCACGCAATGCTCGACCATGCAACAGACGCCAATAGCTCCATCGCATCTCACCAGGAATTACCCGGGTCAGCATCCGGAATTGTTGCAACACTCATCCAGTCTTCAGACCATGGCAAGACCCAAATTAACGAGGAGGCGATCCGGGAGTTTGGTACGGGCCTGGGTGTGCATTTTGGCTCATGAAGGAGCCCGTGGGTGGTGGAGAAAGTCCGCTGCCATCCGACATGCAGACTACACTCGGTGCACGTTCAGGGCCAGGGTGCCGGCTCGGGGAGTGAGGTTAAGTTAAGTCAGGTGCTCCGAGCCGTGCCGAAGATGATAGGCATCTGAGCTGGTTCCTGTCCCGGAGCCTGGCGGGGCATGGCTTGGGCCGCTGCGGCCCAACAGAGAAGCAGGATTTGGGCAACAGCGTGTCGCTTTCCGGTCCTCGCCCCACCCTTCGCCTGGGGCTTATAAAAAGGGGTAGTGCGGATCCGTTAGAGTGCACTTCTTCAAAAGAGTTTCTTCTTCGAGAAGCTGATCCAAGTGTGACTGCCACCCTTTGAGACCCCCTGCCACGCTGTCGAAATTCCACCACCCCCGCGAAGTCAGACGCACCAGTGCGGAGCACACGTTGCCACGAGCACCGGCGAATAAATAGGCAGGAGATAACGCGCCATATCACGAGGTGTGAATACTCAGGCGGAGCGTCTCATGGAGGTACACGCTACACACACAGACCTTCACACGGCTAGGTTAGGGATTTTCCTTCTCATGCATCTATTCTCCTCTCTCTCATTCTCTCCACCCCTCTATCCCGTCCTCTGTGGACGCACAAAGAAGAACGTTACTGACCTACAATCCCACTTTCCTCTGGCATGACACCACACCTCCTCACTCCCATACCGTAGACACCAGTATCTTTCCAACTACCCCTCCCTAAGCATCCTGGGCCACGTTGGTCAGCGACCGCACCAGGTATTTGAAGGTCGCTCAACCTCACCTTTCTCTTTTGGCTATCTAACTGTGTGTGTGTGTGTGTGTGTGTGTGGTGGTGTGTGTGTGTGTGTGTGTGTGTGTTGTGTGTGTGTTGTGTGTGTGTGTGTGTGTGTGGTGTGTGTGTGTGTGTGTGTGTGTGTGTGTGTGCGCGCGCACCTGTCGAGATATGAAGATTGTAGAAAATAGTCAGGATAATCCTGCTCTGTGTCTTCTTTTGTAAGTTGCCTTTGCCACACCCCCACAAATTCCTTGCTATCCCCTGCTGTACATGAAAATAAATCCCCCATTCACTGTGCCACATACTTTTCCTCACTTGGTTGTAAATGAAATTTGGTTGTATAGAAATGTTCCCAGCTCGTTTTCGTGTTTTCTTCCATTGGTCCAGCATGGCCTGCACCCGAGTCTAGCTGGGACGTTATTCCCCAACGATCTGTTTCCTAGTCGGTACGTGCTTGGCAGTTCCGCTCGGCTGCATCTGATTTGGTAAGGTGATCTGGTTTGAGCAAGTGCGTACTAAGGGCATGTCCCCCGGTAATTAGATCATGTGACCTTAGGTAAACTGTATTCATTATCCGGAGGACCCTAAGTCACGTGGTCGAGTTATTGGCGTTCGCGGTCGATTAGCGACCCGCCGCGTCACAAAGTTATTCGTGTGCAACGGCCTGCGATTCCGGAGAGTCTGGTGGGAACCAGAGGTAGTTCACCCCTCGTGGTCTTCGCCCCCAACCCCGGGTCCGCAGCAATATATTATATATTATCCTCGCCAAAGGGTATTACATTTGAGTCCATTTGTTATTTTGGCTGTCCACACATAATGTGCTAACATAGGCCACAAACGCCACTCTGGTGGTGGCCAGTAATACACGTTATCTTTTTTTCAACAGAGTTCCACTTTCAAGTATGTCAGTGAGTATACGTATCTATTAAAATACGTTTATCTATTAAATACATACGTGCATATGTCGATAAAATACATGATTGGAATATGCATCGATACAATAAAACTGAAAAAGGCTCGTTTTTCTGCTGTATGATCATAAACCCATGTCGTGTCGTCAATGCATCATCGATACACCACACAAAACAAGCCCTGGGGAGGGTCTGCAATATCTGATTGCTCTTTCTAGTTTGTACCTGATTTCTGGCCCATATTGTTACTTCATCATGAAGTTTATCATTTATGATGTCGAGGTGCATATTCTTTTATACAAGTAAATATGATGAAGGATTTTGGCTGTAACTTTCTGGAAATTGACATTCAAATATGGGAAAAATATATATATAAGCCCCACCATTACCAACCATGAATCCCCCTCTACCCCTCACCAATTTTTACAGCCCCCTCATTTTAATTTCCTGGATGTGTACCCAAATGAAAATAAGCTTTAACCTTTTCTCCCGTGCTTTGCTGTCAGGCTCCCTTTTCCTCTCCTCTATCCTTGGCTCTTTGGATCTCTGTGCTTCGATCTTGCGCTTCCTCGATTTCTCCTTTTGCACAGGCTGAAAGCATCATCAGCACAAAATCCTTTTAATGACTTTAACAATCGCATAGTGTGGTGTGATCGATAAAAAAAAAATTCTTCACATTCTCCACGCATTTCAAATTTGAGATTCAAACTCATGAAAACATCACCAACCTCTTTTTGCACTTTCTCTTCCACAGAGGACTCAGAAGAATCTTCCGATGATATTTTCTTTATTTTCCGACTTTCCTTTTTGGTTTTTCTTTCATGATGACCTGTCTTTTCTTTTTTCTCACGCTTCTTCTTTTTCCGCACTTCGGCTTCCTTGCGCTCTTGCTCTTCCTTCTTCCTCTCTTCCTCTTCACGCTCCCGCATCTTTCGCCGTTCCTCATCTTCCCGCTGACGTCGCCGCTCTTCCATTTCTCGCATACGCTGCTCATCCTTGCGCTTCCACTCACTCACCCGATCTTCCTCACTATCGCTGAAATTAAACACATCAGAGAAAAAGCACACGTTCATATTTTCCGAATTCAGAACAATCCAGAGAGATACACATGACAAGAGTTACAATTCAATAGTCTTTTCAGTAAAAAGTAAAAATAGTTAAAAAAAATTTTAAACCACAACAAGACCTCACCTGTCACTGCTAATATCAGAGTGAACCGACGGAGGGTGGCGTGGTGGTGGCAGCTTCTTAGCAGGCTTCTTCCTCTGAACAGGTTTTCGTTCCACTGGAATTGTAGCACATTCAACTAATGAAGCATATTTAACCAGATGCGATGATAAAACTGGTAAGCCCAGTCACATACGACTGATCATGCAGCAAAAATAAAATGAGAAAAAAACCCAAAACACATGCAAACACTCAGACGGATGAAAAAAGACACCGCCTAAGACACGGAAATGCGAAGCCTCAAAGTGTGAATACCTGGTTTCTTGGCTGGTGGAGATTTTGCATCTGAACTGTTGGATTCGCTGTCAGAAACGTCTTGGAGGTCGGATTTTGCACCCTCCGACTCGGATTTTGCACCCTCCGACTCGGATTTTGCACCCTCGGACTCGGATTTTGCACCCTCGGACTCGGATTTTGCACCCTCCGACTCGGATTTTACACCCTCCGACTCTGAAGGTGATACTGCCTGTTACGTCAAAATCCGGAAACATTAAAGTAGCTTAACAATACGAGCTTTGCTCCCAGCGAGTATTATGGGACAAAAATCAAAACATTTATCAATGATGTAAGCAATTATAACCTGCATCAAACCTTTCAACAAAACCCAAATAAAATCAAGGCCACAATACCTTGCGTCTTCCTCTCCCTGCTGCCGGTCGACCTTTAGCAACCTTTAATCCAGGCTTTGCTTTTGCTGGTGTGAAGTCCTGGAATGGCCAGAGAATCTTTAAGGAATAATGTCACACAAATTCAAGCAGGGAAGCTTTGATTATCAAGATACAAACTCAAATTATGAGCAAGAACGCTATTGGATCATTCTCCCTTCCCGCACTCACACCAAGCTCACCTCGTCACTGGCTTTGTCAGGGTCTGGTGAGCTCCCCTCGTCATAATCCACATCCTCAGAAGCTGATGAATAAAGTGGTGCATGGGCATCCTGCCGGTCACATTTGTTCAACTTCTTCTTATCTTCCTCTTCCACCTCCTCCTCCTGCTCCTGCTCCTGCTCCTCCTCGTCATCATCACGACAATCTTCATCATCTTCCATTCTTCCATGCTCTTCCTCCCTCATTTCATCCTCATCACTAGATGACCTTTGATTTGAAGGCTGTTCAGGGATGCACATAAATAGCAATGACTTATGATCATCTTCCTCTTCGAAACTAAAACAACATGGCAATCAGACAACTGCCGAAGAGGTCATCATTGAGATTTCAGGTTCACAAGTGAGAAGCAAGTATGCAATATTGTACAAACTTCTGTTTTGAAGATTCTGTTCAAATAGAAGCACAATTTAAGAGTGAAAAAACAAAACGCTTATCACATAAAATTATCAGAAAAGCAAGAAATAACATTTGGATAACAGTGACACAAACTGCTTTAGACAGTTGTCTAAACAATATAAAATTATAAAATATATTAATTATGCAGTGCATCAACATCTGAATTTAAGAAAACGGTCAAAGTTCATTGAATGTGCATCATGAGCATTGGAAATAGGTTTGCGAAAAGATCAAGAAAAAGAGCAATCAGAGATTGCAGACCCTCGCCAGAACTTGTTTTGTGTGGCGCATTTTGTGTGGTGTTTGTGTACTGGTGTGTTATGTAATTAATAAAAGACATTAGTAATGCTACTTCATAACTGCTGCAGGTGATGACCGGGTACCAAGAAGTCCCGCTTTGATGGAACCCAACTTTGAGTGGACACTTGACCCTGACCCAGACCCATGACCTTTTTTAAAATTATTATTAAATTGAATTTAGAATGGGATTAAAATCATTTCAATTCAAATCAAATGGAAGACCAAATAGGTACAGTCCTGCATTGGAGTAATCAGGAGGAACCCGAACAAGCAAAAAGCAAAGATGAAGTCATCAAGAGGAACCTGGATAGGATTCACATTTCAGCTGCTACTCCTCTACCCTCAAACCCATCAAGGCACAGCCAAGTACGCCTTATTCAAAAAAAAAATAAAAACCCAGATCAAAAAATTTAATAAACCTGGCTGCCAGACCATGCTTCTGATCAAGTTAAAATTTAAAACATGTATTCCCCATCACTACTAGATCATAATTGTAAAGTTTCACATTGAATGATTAAGCGGTTCCAGAGAAAACATGATTGAATATTTTTCTTCAATCCAATATGCCTGCCAAACCATGTGCCCTATCAATTATTCCTTAAACTTGTATACCCATCGCTTGGGGAACATTTGTGTGGAGTTTCCACTCGATCTGTCCAGTCATTCTGGAGAAGATTTTTTATCGGTTTTAGGGCAAATCCAATATGACGTCATATGTGTGAACCTTTTAGTACTCATGGATAGGCGGTCATATGTGTAAGTTGCGCCTCGATCTGATCAGCCACTTCAGAGAAGGTTCTTGAAGGTTTTTTTTTTAACAATATGACTGCCGAATCATGTGACCAATGATGTCATCAAAAAAATTTATGTGGAGCATTTTATCCTTAAATGACTCAAAAATTTTCATACTGATCACATGCAGTGTTCTACATATGCAATTATGATGTCAAAACGAAGGCACCTATGACATCATAGAAATCTCACATTCCCCATGAGGAGTACTTGCCTTGCCATGTGCCAAGTATCAATTTTTTCCTTGATGCGGTTTCAGAGATAAAGAGGTCCAAAGTTTTTCCAACATGGCTGCCACACCACGTGACTGATGATGTCAAAATTATCAAGACTAGTGCGTGCCCGTACGTGCGTGCGTGGCCGTACGTGCAAAACAAAACAAAAAACTTTCAAACAACCACACAGGCCGTTCCTTCACTCTCGTAAACGACGACTGGATTGGGGGATTGTGTTTATCTATGAATGCGCATAAGAAATCGAGAAATTATTAGAATACATTAAGTCATCACTATCTGGAAGTCCGTACGTCCCCTGTAATGGGGAACGCGCTCTAACTTGGGAACCACTTGTCCGATTAATTTCAAACCTTTTGAAAGGCAAACAAACAGAGATTGCTGGAATTATAGATAGATAGAAGATATATACTGTGGGTGCAAAACGCCAAGCAACGTGTCCTGTCATTGGTAACTAAGGCGCCCTTTCCCCATCGGCCACGCCTACGCAGCAACGTGTCCTGTCATTGGTTTGGTAAATAAATGGCCATAACTTGGGAACCACATGTCCGATTAATATCAAACCTTGAAAAAGGCACATACTCAGGTCCCCAGCAATATACCTGGCAAGTTTCAATTAGATCGGACCAGTGGTTGTCGAGAAACAGCCGTCACAGACAGACAGACACACAGACAGACAGAGACACACAGAGATTGCTGGAATTATAGATAGATAATATTCTACTTCAGTGGTTCCTCTGATGGTGAAAATTTTGTCTCAATCTGACAGGCGGTTGTGGAGAAAAACAGTAAAGTTATGTGTGGACAAACAAACAAACGGACCCAAATGCAATACCCTCTCCTTCGGCGAGGGTAATGACGTCGGGGCGGACTGATATGAGCATTCGGGCCCCGACCAAAGGCCTGGGGCATCAAAGGGCCCGTGCTCAAAAAATAACTAAATAATGTGTCCGTTTTCAGAAATAGGAAAGGAAGGCAATTCTATAACATATATTTAAACATGATATATTAATTATTGAGGGTTGAAAGTCGATTTTAATTGATTCCAGAAAAAAAAAATGCAGTAAAGTTATTTATTACTGTTAAAATTAAACATTTAACCTGCTTTAAACAAACAGCATATACTACCACTATTAAAGCTACAGTTTCAAATTTTACAAAAAAATATTAACCATAAATGTTCGCTTAAAAAACATGGGGTTTTGTACCCTCTTTAACGGGGTTTTGTACCCTCTTTATGCAAAAAAATTATTGACCATCTTCACACAGATGTTTTGCTAATCTGATAGAGAATTTCTGATAGAGAAATACCGCATTAGTCTTTCACAGCCTCATTGCATACCGGCCCGCTGGACTGCTTGAGCATTAACTTGACTTTCACCAAGCCCAGATGTGCTTGACCGGGTGGGGGGGGGGGGTTGGTGGAGGGGGTTGATTATACCTTCGTTCTTCTTCTTTGTGTTTGTTGGCATTATCAGAGCCGTGAGGCTCGATAAACGCAACACACTCAAATCATAAGCGACAGCCAAATACAAAAATATAATAGTAATAAATAATATAAAAAAATGCTTCGGGACTTTATACTGTTCGCCCCGTTTCCTTGATGAATTTTAAGACCAAGTTAAAGAGTCGAGGATACATCTAACTCAGTTGGCAAAGTGTATCCAGTACGCCTGACCAGGGAATACACCGAAGGGTGTATCCGGGGATCCTAAATCAGTTGAGACTTTTTAACCAGGTTCCTTGAATCATCATCACACCATTTGAAAGCCTTTATCCCTGAGCAGGGGTCAGCTTTTTGCGGGCTCCAACATGGTACCCTTTCTTGTGGCAATGTTTTTTTTCACGGCCGGATGCCCTTCCTGACGCCAACCCTTTAGTCGCCTTCGACATGCAGGGATAATTACCAGTATACTGGTGCTCATTTCGCCGACTTGGAAGGATGACAGGCTGAGTCAACCCCCATGATGCTAACTCAGCGGCCAGCGGGGCTCAACCAGGTTCCTTGAATAACGAATAGATTATGTCCGGTTTGGATGTGAGATCTCTGATGAATTTATTAAACTCCAACCCATGAGCAGCTAAGCTTTATGCAAATCATTGGATAATTTTCATTAATCAGCAGGGGAATCCTGGGACTGTTTGGAGTCCACCCCTCTGCGTTTTTAGCTTGATTGGCTGAATATTTTATTAACAATCTTGGAAGAAAACCCCATCCAGCCCAAATGTTTGACGGCTGCGGCAGAAATAATATTGATTTTCTCAGATCTGTTGCCCGCTTGAGCTGTACAATTTACGACTTCGGTGATAAAAACAATGAACCTCATTTTTGTAATACAGGCAATCCTCGGGTTACGACGGTCTCGACGTACGATGCTTCGTGGTTACGACGCATCTCCCATAAATTATTAAGAAAAAAAACAAGTGCAAAAACGTCCGAAATTAGCCACAAAAAGTGATCGATCTTGCTTTGAGTCTAATCTGAACAGTAGAAACACCCGACCATCCATGCCATTGGCATTTCCTACCTCTGAAGCCTTTGTTGACTTTTTGCAGCGAGAAAGTTCGCCCCTCCGTGAGTTTTGAATACCTCATGTGGACCTCTTGTTTCTTCATACCGTACTCTTACCAAATCAATATCTCTCTATATATTCTGAGGTCGCAAACTCATCACTGAAGAAAGCAGGGAAACACAAAACAGCCGCGGCGATCAGGAAGACACTTGGAGTGTGGATTGAACTTTTTCTAGCTCAGCTGTGGATTACCTCGCTCATTCTACGTTTTCCAAGTTTCGGTTACAATGCAAGGTAATAACGTAAATATAAATACCATATGGATAAATAACGACGTCGATCCAAGTAAGAAGAATAACCTCTCTGCGATGAGTCAGGAAAATTAAGTGACTTTCTGCAGGAAGAGACTTTTACAGTGAGTTTTGAATTCACGAAGAGTCAAAACCAGTTTTGAAACTAATGTGAATCTAAACATAGACTGGAGACTGACGCAACAACTTGATTGGCCTGAACACGTCATCGGGAAAACCCGCAACATCGGAAAAATCAATAAACAAGCAGCATCGTTATTTTAGCCGCAGAGGTCGAAGTTGAGGGAAAAAGTTGCGGCTAATAGTCCGAATTTTACGGTAGTGCTTTGGCTGAAAGACCACCATCAACGGCGTATCCAATGAGCCTTATGTTGATCAGGAGAAGGCTAAAAGATTGTTTGAGGAATGAGGGCAGAACACACTAAAAGTGTGTTTCCGACTTACGTGGAAAATCGCATTACGACGCGTCGTAGGAACGGAACTCCGTCGTAAGTCGAGGACCCCTGTATTTATACCCACGTTAGTGATTGCTCTCTCTCTCAGTTTGCCATTCTGTATCTTTGTCTCAGTCTGAATCCCACCGATTTAGTTAGAACGTTAACTGGGCCCTCAGTTTTGGTCTTGCTCCTAACCACGTTTACTGGGGTCTTAATTTTCTTAATTTTGGGGACCATCCGGATAGCCTCAGCATAAGTCAGTTTCCCCTGCATCTTCACCAGTTGGATCTGGGCAGCTCTTTAGAATTTGGGGCATCCTCTGAAGGCTGCACTATGTTCCCACCACAATTAGCACAAGATATTTTTTCACTGGCGCAGCTTCCGTATTCGTGCTCTCCATTACATTTGCTGCAGCGCTGTTTGCCACGACAGGTTGGAGCACGATGACCGAACTTTTGGCACTTGTAACATGTTAAGGGGGCTGGAATGTATTCCCAGACAGTGAAGGCTTGATACCCCAGGAAAAACTTTTGGGGAGGACTGGGTTGCCGAAGGACAAAACCACCCAGGTGTATTGACTTTGACCCCATCCCTGACCGTGGTGAGATGGCGACGTCAACAACTCCCACATCTGCTAATGTCTCTTGATGTCGTCAATTTCAATGGAGGGAACAAACCCGTAAATGACTCCTCGACTCTCCTCAGATCCCTAGGAATCTGACACGAGGCACGGACCCCGCCAAAATGCGAGGCTCTCTCACCGTCTCCCACTGAGAGACTGATTTACATTCAATGAAAATGTCGCCGATCTGAGCTGACGCTGGACACGTCTCCGAATTATTTTTTAATGAGTGTAGCCATTTTAATTGGGTTGTCAGGGCTTAAGGGTTTAAAACCATCAGAGGCTGAAACTATGATCAATAGTTTGGCAAGGTGCTGATCGGGGATAGAGGTGGCCTTAACCGCTTTGGGAGGATCCAACCATCGGTACTCTCCGCCGTGGTCTGCCCCACTTCCTAGTTTAATTAACCGACCAAGATGAATCCTCATCATCTTCACCAGACACGGCATCCTTGATCACCTCCTCCCGGACCCCGGGAAGATTAACTTGGCCAATTGAGCTCAGAATCGATCGTAATACAAGCAAACCAGGATACAGAATACCAGAAAAAGCCAATGCACCCTCGACACTCAAAACCAGCCTCCAATGTGTCCGCCCGAACTCCCTCCCTCGGCCGACTTGACTCCAATCGCTCTTCCTTTATGTCCCGGCCTCCCTGATTCAATCCTGTTTCTCCACGTTCGTTATTATTATTGCCAAATGATAAAATTATTATGAGGTTGTAAATATTTTTAGTATTAATAGATACGTGCTTTGTTACAATGTTATCATTACTTTTGTTATTTGTTTTGTAATTAGAATGCCATGCCGTGTTGGAAGACCTAATACGCTGCTCGTGTACACCTTAACATGAATGTGCGTTTAAAACATGAAATGCTTCCGAATTCTTGTAGTTAATTACCCTAAATCAACTCAGTAGATCATGACAATGATTTTGGTGTGTCACATTCTATATCAGAACGCTCAAAAGAACATCAAAAACATCACACGCACACACGCGCACACCACACACACACACACACACACACACACACACACACACACACACACACACACACACACACACACTTATTGTCGATACGCCTGAAAGCGACCATTTGTTTTCATCGGCAAAATCTTCACATGTGGTATGTTCTGTACTCTGAAACACGTGGTGCACCATTTTCTGGCTCGTTAATTGCAGTGTACTAGCAGAGTACCCGCCCTACGGGCGATTTTGTTCAAATATGCAACATGTTCTTCTGACACATACCTATATTGGGGCGGTGCATAGGGAACTGACAACTCTGCGTAGGCAAAAAAATAAATAACCCAGGTTATGTGCATGAAGTAAAAACATACCTACTGCTTATAACTGAAAAATCTCACCATCCTGGAAAACGTAGGGACAGGAATATTGTACTGTAAATGGTGGAGACTTGTAATACCCTCCACCACCTGGAGGCGGCGCTACATGATACACATTTACGTCGGGAATTTGCATCTCCCCTCCTCCCAAGACCACCGGCAAAGATAAAACACCCCTATACATTATTTAGGGCCTTCTTCTTCTTCTTCTTTGTGTGCAGCCTGTGGCTACTGGTTGCATCATTGGTTGATGGCATGGCTAAGCAGCTGCTGCAATGCCCCTATTTCCAGTACACTGGTAATCATTCGGCACC
>CM068956.1:182000499-182024671 GCA_035128595.1 Eptatretus atami | reverse complement strand
TCTCTCTCAGTTTGCCATTCTGTATCTTTTGTCTCAGTCTGAACTCCCACCGATTTAGTTAGAACGTTAACTGGGCCCTCAGTTTTGGTCTTGCTCCTAACCACGTTTACTGGGGTCTTAATTTTCTTAATTTTGGGGACCATCCGGATAGCCTCAGCATAAGTCAGTTTCCCCTGCATCTTCACCAGTTGGATCTGGGCAGCTCTTTAGAATTTGGGGCATCCTCTGAAGGCTGCACTATGTTCCCCACCACAATTAGCACAAGATATTTTTTCACTGGCGCAGCTTCCGTATTCGTGCTCTCCATTACATTTGCTGCAGCGCTGTTTGCCACGACAGGTTGGAGCACGATGACCGAACTTTTGGCACTTGTAACATGTTAAGGGGGCTGGAATGTATTCCCAGACAGTGAAGGCTTGATACCCCAGGAAAAACTTTTGGGGGGAGGACTGGGTTGCCGAAGGACAAAACCACCCAGGTGGTATTGACTTTGACCCCATTCCTGACCGTGGTGAGATGGCGAGCGTCAACAACTCCCACATCTGCTAAATGTCTCTTGATGTCGTCAATTTCAATGGAGGGAACAAACCCGTAAATGACTCCTCGACTCTCCCTCAGATCCCTAGGAATCTGACACGAGACACGGACCCCGCCAAAATGCGAGGCTCTCTTCACCGTCTCCCACTGAGAGACTGATTTACATTCAATGAAAATGTCGCCCGATCTGAGCTGACGCTGGACACGTCTCCGAATTATTTTTTAATGAGTGTAGCCATTTTAATTGGGTTGTCAGGGCTTAAGGGTTTAAAACCATCAGAGGCTGAAACTATGATCAATAGTTTGGCAAGGTGCTCATTGGGGATAGAGGTGGCCTTAACCGCTTTGGGAGGATCCAACCCATCGGTACTCTCCCGCCGTGGTCTGCCCCACTTCCTAGTTTAATTAACCGACCAAGATGAATCCTCATCATCTTCACCAGACACGGCCATCCTTGATCACCTCCTCCCGGACCCCGGGAAGATTAACTTGGCCAATTGAGCTCAGAATCGATCGTAATACAAGCAAACCAGGATACAGAATACCAGAAAAAGCCAATGCACCTCTCGACACTCAAAACCAGCCTCCAATGGTGTCCGCCCGAACTCCCTCCCCTCGGCCGACTTGACTCCAATCGCTCTTCCTTTATGTCCCGGCCTCCCTGATTCAATCCTGTTTTCTCCACGTTCGTTATTATTATTGCCAAATGATAAAATTATTAATGAGGTTGTAAATATTTTTAGTATTAATAGATACGTGCTTTGTTACAATGTTATCATTACTTTTGTTATTTGTTTTGTAATTAGAATGCCATGCCGTGTTGGAAGGACCTAATACGCTGCTCGTACCCTTAACATGAATGTGCGTTTAAAACATGAAATGCTTCCGAATTCTTGTAGTTAATTACCCTAAATCAACTCAGTAGATCATGACAATGATTTGGTGTGTCACATTCTATATCAGAACGCTCAAAGAGAACATCAAAAACATCACACGACACACACGCGCACACACCACACACACACACACACACACACACACACACACACACACACACACACACACACACACACACACTTATTGTCGATACGCCTGAAAGCGACCATTTGTTTTCATCGGCAAAATCTTCACAATGTGGTATGTTCTGTACTCTGAAACACGTGGTGCACCATTTTCTGGCTCGTTAATTGCAGTGTACTAGCAGAGTACCCGCCCTACGGGCGATTTTGTTCCAAATATGCAACATGTTCTTCTGACACATACCTATATTTGGGCGGTGCATAGGGAACTGACAACTCTGCGTAGGCAAAAAATAAATAACCCAGGTTATGTGCATGAAGTAAAAACATACCTACTGCTTATAACTGAAAACATCTCACCATCCTGGAAAACGTAGGGACAGGAATATTGTACTGTAAATGGTGGAGACTTGTAATACCCTCCACCACCTGGAGGCGGCGCTACATGATACACATTTACGTCGGGAATTTGCATCTCCCCCTCCTCCCAAGACCACCGGCAAAGATAAAAACACCCCTATACATTATTTAGGGCCTTCTTCTTCTTCTTCTTCTTTGTGTGCAGCCTGTGGCTACTGTTGCATCATTGGTTGATGGCATGGCTAAGCAGCGCTGCAATGCCCCTATTTCCAGTACACTGGTAATCATTCCACCAGCATCGAAAGGATGACAGGATGAGTCAACCCCACCTAGTGTTAATTCAATGGCTGCCAGGGGCTCAAACTCAGGACCCTAAGATAAGCTAGCAACCTTCAACACTCAGCCAACACCAAACTAATTGGGGTCATGCTGATCCTATGTAATCACACCAAAACTTCAGGAGGAGAATGACTGAGACACACACACACACACACTATAGTAAGGATTTGTTTTTAATTTACAAATGTTTGTTTTAGAAAACTTTTATTTCGCACTTCGTCATTCAAACTTTAATCGAGGGGGCCCAAAGACCCCTTTTGCCCGAGGATCCGCAATACAATCAGTCCGGCCCTGCATGACGCAATAATAATCGAGAATGGCACTCACTATAACAGATACCTCCACCAGCCTGAACAGTTTACGTTTTGTCTTCCACCGACAGAACGGATCTGCATCCGGACCTTAAACAAAATCCAACCACATTGTTCTTAGCACCTATCCAACTCATCCACCAAGTTTTGTCATAATATGTCCACAACGGTATGAAATATCGTGCTATATATCGTTTTCGGCCCCATCTCTCAATGGTGAAGAACCACTGAAAAAACTAGAATGGCACTCGGTAAAGTGCATACCTCCACCAGGCTGAACAGTTTATGTTTTGTCTCCCAATGATAGGCCGGATCTGCTGACGTGGACCACAATCAAATTGGCTTGTTCTTGTCATCGAGCCAACTCATTCACCGAGTTTTCTCATAATCCATCAACACCTTTTTGAGAAAATGTGCTACAGTGTCGGATGCTGACATTCACCGTCCGACTATTCGCAGATCCCATGTATTTGAGGCTCATAAGGTGTGACCTACTTCTACATTAGTGCTACACGTATTCACAGGTGTTTTTTGTTGTTGTTAACGCTTCAGAACTGGTCTCCTACAGCCACCTGTGAAAATAGAAATCACCTAACATCACACCATTACATTAAAAAGTGCAAAGACGAATGACAACTGCAGCCCAATGAGCTTACTTCCAATCATCAGCAAGGTCAAGGAATCCATCATCGCAATTGACATAAAATCATTCCTTTTCTCCAACAGCCTCGTCTCAGATCATCAATTCAAATTCAGACCTGGCAACTCTACCTTGGACATGCTGCTTCGACTCTCCCAACAATGGATGGAGGCCCTCAATATCAAACATGAGATCAGGGCAGTCTCCATGGACATATTGTTGTAGAGCTGGGCGTCGGTTGCGAGCACGACCGCTAGGTGGAGCAGTAGGGTCGACTCTACCGAACACCCGGACTCTAGATCGTACCGTTCGGAAAACTCCAAGGGTACGGGTCCCTTACAGGACCGTGAATCGTCAATAATTCCACCACGTGGGACAGGGTTATTTGCCAAACTTCAAAATACCTAGAGACCCACGTGGCGAGCTACCGAGTATTCACACCCTCGACGGCACTCGTATGGGACGAGCCGTATGCGTGCTCGACCCGTGCGTGACCCGAGCGGATGGTTACCGAGCTTCCGTCAGTCCCAAATGCACACCACTACGGCAACAATGGCCTTCTTTAATTCTCCCAACACGCACCGCGTTAAACCAATGAAGAAAACACAAAAACGAGCTGATACACTTAACACATGGATATATATTTACAATGGGTGGGGAAGGAACACATAAGAGCAGAATTATCTGACTATAAAGAAATGCAATGTACAAAGAGCAAGCACTTAACAATTTCTACTTTCAGACGGGGCCCCAAATACACACGCGCACACACAAATAGCCCAAAAAGTAAATGGACCTTCCCGCCTCGTGCGGCCCTTGTCGATCCGATTCGGCGGGAGTGAACCCGCAGCTCGATGCCGCTGCAAACACCGGGTACGGAGGCAACGCCAGGCTCCAGCACGCGACGAGATCCGAGCCAGACGAGATGCGGACCGAGAGCCAGACCACTGCCAGCGACGAGATGAGCCAGAGGGCCAGAGCACGCGCACGAACAGACGGGGCGCGATTTTCTCTCTCGCGCTCGAGCCGCCAACCAAAATCTCCTCTTTCTCCGATCGCGCCGCAACCTTATGCACCCTTGTCCGGGGGGGGGGGGGGGGACGCGTCCTCCCTCCCCGCTTTCCCACACTGGATGGTTTCGGCGTGCAAAATGCGCTCGTCGCCCTGTCATTGGCCAAAACGGGCGCCAAGGCCGTTGATTGGACCGTGGGGCGTGACGGCCGTCCCGCGGACCGCCCTCCAAACAGGCAGAGGATCATTATCCAGCGTGGGCTCCGGCCACGTACATGCCGACATGCACGCAGGCAATGGCGTCGGTGTGAGGAAGCGAGGTTAAGGTGAGGGTGATGCTGGTGTTGTTGTAGTTATGGTTGTTATAAAAATCCTAACTATCAAAATAACCTCGCAGTGCATGTACATTTAATTACCCATTAAACAAGGGACGGGACCCTAACTAGAAACACATACTTACCGATATAACTGTTCTATAGGACCTATATGTTGAGTGTTCATGGCTTCCAGATTCGTAACAATATCTCAAACTTTTGATACAATCTGGCATCCTGCACTGCTCTCCAAACTGTCTGCCTATGGAATCCAAGGCCAGCTCCACTCATGGATTACTGACATCCTCCACTCTCATAATCAACATGTTGCTCTCAACAGAACGGAAGATTCTGATCAATGTGAATTAAAGATTGCAAATGACAAGGTTGGTTTCTCCTCGTCCAAACTAAGCTATAGGAAGACAGTCAACATTGTTATAATAATAGAAAACATGAGTGGAGGCTTTGATTAAATTGCAAATGCTCATTACATCCAAATATTGTAACTCCTGAACGTGTCTAAGACTTTTGCACAGCAGTGCATCATGTTGCAGAAATGATTTCTAGGGGGTAATCATCATCATCATCTGATCGAGCTAACTCGGGTTCACCCTTCGATTACTTGCCACTTGATTTTACTCGAGTCGCAACACTTGCAGTCGCAACTCCAGCTAGTGTAATAGGGGCTAATAAATGCTTAATACAGTATAGCGTAGTGATTTCCATATTGAGTGTTTAGAATAAGCATAAAGTAATTAAATGTAATCACAGATGCGCATCGCTAATTCATATAGTTGGAAATGTCAAACCCACCCGATTGCGTGTCTAAAATTCCTGCGAGCCTTTATTATCCCGCCCCCCGGAGGGAGGGAGCAGGATATTGTAATCGTCCGGTTTGTTTGTCTGTTTGTTTGTTTGTCTGTCTGTCTGTTAGCAACTTACGGCAAAAGGCTTTAGCAAACACTATCAAATTTAATCCACAGGTGGGCAATGAACCTTGGACGACCCCATTAACTTTTGGGGTCCAATGGGATCAAAGGTCAAGGTCAAGGTCACGAAAAGATCAAAATCGTTTTTCGTCATACTTCGTCAAAAATGATCTGATTTACTTCAAACTAAGCTTATAGTGAACCTTATTCTATTTGTCACTATAATCCTACCCATTCCATAGTGAAAAATGCATATTTGTTGAAGATCGGTAGGGTCCGAAGTTTTGGGGGTCATGGTCATCGGTCAAAAATTACAAATTTTCCATTAAACTAAAACATGGTTACGAAAATACACTTTACGGGAAAACGGCTGGCTCAAACACTGTCAAATTGTATCCACAGGTGGTAATGAGCCCTCGGACACCCATTAACTTTTGGGTCCAATTAGGTCAAAGGTCAAGGTCAGGTCACGAAAAGGTCAAATTCATTTTACGGTCATAACTTCGTCAAAAATGGTTAATTGACTTCAAACTAAGACTAAAATATTCCTTATTCTATTCCTATAATTCAACATTCAGGTTAAGGATGTATCAAATTTAAATTTGATCCCCAAAATAACTTTATGCCTTAAAATGGATGGGATTTGTTGTGCCTGGCACCACTTGTTTGATGTTTTATTCCTTCATTTTCTGTCTAAATGTTCTCTTTTTGTGACACACTTGGCCATTTCTGCAAGTTTAGGTGGCAAAAATGACATTGTCATCACCTCAGATAGGCCCTGGTACAGAAACTGCAACTCAAGGTGGAAAAAAAAATGTAAGCTCTACCCATAGAGCAGGTGACGGACAAATGTTAGAGGAGAGGGGAGCAAATTGTCATCGGTGACGGGCGAGGTTATAAAAGGCAGAGACAGTCAGGAACCCGGGGAGAGATCTTGCCTGACACGACACCGAGTGGCCACTGGAATTGGTAGCTTGCCAGGTGGAAGCCACTTCCCCGTTCGGGTGAAGTCACGCCCACCTCACCCATTCACGTCACTCCTCCCCACCGCTTGTCGCCCAGCACAAGCATGGTTCGTACCGTTTTTGGTGTCTGAAATTCCATGACTTTCCATGACTTTTCTACGGCCCTTAATGGCTTTTCCATGACCCCACAAAGGCATATTTACTCACCCCTACCTCAAAACACATCAGCAAAATTATGCAAATTATCAAGGATTTAAAGTCGACCACTACCCTGCTTAAGTTGAACAGCAGATTAGGTGACTGTTAACATGGCAATGTAGTGGGCTGGACACATCAGGCACGTAAAGAACAAAGCAGGCCAGATATCAAAACTTGTCCATAAATGAAAATCATTGGTCGAGCTGTCCTGAGCTGCAGATTTGTGATGTCTATGCAATGATATGTACGTGGTGAAGTAACATTAAACAAATAACATTCTCATTTCACAACTCTGATCATAAATGGGAACGTCCCCGAAATAGAGGGTACTTTAGCAGAGACAGATCGTTTTACTGCAAGAGAAACGGCTGGTGTCGTTCTGTGAGAACATTGGTTGAGCTGTCCTGCACTGAAATTTCATGATGTGTCAATGGGAAATTGCATTTTGATTATGAAACAAGACTTATGAGTGGACCTCAGGAAAGTACACATTTGTTTTAGTAAGGAAATAACAGAAAACACACTCGCTCTCAATTTCCAGGATTTTCCATGATGTCGGTGAAATTCCATTACTTTCCAGGCTTGGAAAAGTATTTTGTTAAATTCCAGGACTTTCCAGGATTTCCACCACCTGTATGAACCCTGCCAAGACGCTTTGGCTTTGACCTGCATAGGACGTTCTTCTTGCAAGCAACTTTTACCAGATTTTACTGAGGAACTTTGCTTCATCTTCTCTCATTCTGTGAATTTCCCTCGTCTTCTCTCGTGTGGCCGAGGCCTTAAGGAATCGGATAATTAAGAATTTGCCATCCATCGCTTGGTTTATTCCGTGGATGAGTATGCTGGTAAGGGTTAACTTGGGGTTAGTTTAATAGAAATTGGATCCATTTTGTTATTGTTTATTGCTTGCTTCCTGAACATTCCCAAACCTGTTATTGAATCAATAACAAAAACCTGACTTTCCAAACCTGACGTGGTCTCTGGCCGAATCGGTTTGTTCTAACAATTTTATCTAATGGCTCTATCCTGTTGAAGGCAGATTGATTGATGAGAAGATCACATCACATGTCTCAGTTGCTTGGCCGAAAATAAGTTCTGTCATATGACTACCTATCGTCACGGCACTCGCTCGTACCAAGGAACTGCATCTGTATGGTAATTCAGCTTGGGGCATGTGATCCGACAAGTCTCTGAGACGAGGGATTGTCATGGTCGTTTTGACACAACTCATCAGATTCCAACCGGGCAACCAGGATGGTTTGGTGACTGTAACAATGAATGTTTTTTGTTTTTGCCACATGAAAATAAGAAAAACAAAGATAGTAATTACCTCCAAACCTTCCGGTGTTCGTGGTTTCTTGATATCATTATCCTGAAAGGCACCATCACCTTCCCAATCCGAGCCAGGTTTTTCCTGTTCACTCTGCTCACTGGGTGCATCATCTGCGCTCTCACTGCATGCTTCATCTGCACTCTCACTCTGTGACAGCACGATGAACACGGAACGTCACACACTATATTTCACACATATTCTAGAACTAGTACCTATTCCTGAACAATAATGTCTGCAGCCACAGCATGGAAAGTACCTTAACGATGTCATCAAATCATCCAATCGGATGCAGTTTTGGTTTATACATTGTTATAAGATTATGTGTGTGTATATATATATATGGCTGCAAAAGTAGGTATACAGTAAGGATATACCAGTATATCATTACTGTTATATTATTATATTAAATATAATATATATATATATATATATATATATATATCATATCTAACATGGTTATCCCCTTCGCTTGTGCATTTCACTCAAAATGGTGCAAACATTATTTTCTTCAAATCAAAATGTACAGGTTTGTTGAGACCTTTTTTGTGGGGGGGGGGGGGGGGGGGGGGGGGGGGGGGGGGGGGGGGGGGGGGGGGGAGGGGGGTGGGGGGGAGGGGGGAAGGGGGGGGGGAGGGGTGGGGGGGGGGGGGGGGGGGGGGGGGGGGGGGGGGGGAGGGGGGGGGGGGGGGGGGGGGGGGGGGGGGGGGAGGGGGGGGGGGGGGGGGGGGGGGGGGGGGGGGGGGGGGGGGGGGGGGGGGGGGGGGGGGGGGGGGGGGGGGGGGGGGGGGGGGGGTATTTTCCTGATAATGACAGCCCCACTTGCCCCATTGATGCTGTCGCACATCGATATAACCTGCATAGAAATCTTTAGGATGGGAACACAACTATTTCAAGATGTGCTTTGACATCTTAATCATCTGTAAAACACATGCTCTTTGAGTGGTCCAAATAAATTTAAATCACAAGAGGATGACTCTCTAGACCATTTCGGACACGATTAATAACTCCAATCCTACCTCCGCTCGATTAGAACATGTCACATTTGCTCTTTGAGGACGAGCCCGATCAGGAAGTAAAGTCACACCATGAAACAGCATACCTGGCAGTCTTCTGCTTGTTGCTCGTCTAACTTATTTCCATTATTAACTGGAACTGCACTCGGTAGAGCGCATACCTCCGCCAGGCTGAACAGTTTATGTTTTGAATCCCACTGATAAGCCGGATCTGGAGTTGGACCTGAACCAAAATCTAATCGGTTTGTTCTTATCACCAAACCAACTAATCCCCCATGTTTTGTGATAACTCGTCCATAACTTTTTGAAATACCATGCTATACATTGTTTTTGGCCCTATCTCTCAATGGTGAAGAATCACTTTGAAAAAAATAAAATAAAATTCTCTATTTTTTATTTAGTCTGTGATGGTGGGACAAAGCACTCGTCGCCCATATTTGTCATCGCCTGTCGGACATTGATGGGTATTCTCTCGCAGTAATATTATAACGACCGAATTTTATTTATATATTCAACATCTCATAAACGGTCAATTGAATGGAAAAATCAAACCCAACCAAGCTTGAAGTGTTCATATGCTGGCATTTTTCATACTTCACGAACTACTTCTTCGTCGCTTCTGAATCGCTGCAAAGGCTTGAAATGACTGGCTCCACAATCCCCCGAAAGCATTTTCATTGCTAATTTTGTCTCCAATAGTTTCTTCAAAATCCCAATGATCACTTTCAACATTCTGAGAACCATCAGTGTTGCTAATGACGATGGAATCAGGATCGGAGCTTGACATGCACTATTTCTCTATGTAAAGCCGCTATTTGGATCAATATTGCTTCCAGATGCGACGTCACTAGAGAAATCCAAAATTGACACTCTCGGGCTTTTTTGGACAATTTGTGATTGGTAAAAAAAATAACAAATTCGTTTTTTTCCCCCTTCAAATTACACCGTGATGATTCTCAATGGTTTTCAGAAAAAAAAACACTGTGTTTGGATTCCCCTTTAAGTTCACTAAAAAAAAGTCGACAGCAAAAAGACCAGGTAAAGACAACAGATAGAAGAAACCATTCAGCAGAGCAGGATTTGAAGACCAGGCAGCTATTTCTATCCAAATGTTGAGAGAAGCACAGTCAAATCATATTTTTCTGCCTTCCCAGGTAGAGAATAAGAAGAAATCAGAGCAGAGACGGGTTTTGAAAGCAAAAACAGTTTGGGCACGTAAGAAGAAGAGGACATAAAATATACATACCCTGTACTCAACAAATTTCACCGTTGGATTGTTCTCAATCTCCCACAAGCCTTCGTTAAACCCTCTCCGCTTATTGGCCTTGCCAAACTTGTGCTTATTTTGAAGGTAAGGAAAAATGTCTTTTGCTCCAAGGAATGCCCTAAAACACAAACAAATGGCAAAGCAAGGAAACATCAACACAAATTATAATCAACGAAACATTTTTTAAACACCTACACACATGAACAGCACTGGATGTAAAATATTCCACACCGAAATGAGAAAACTTTACAAGGTTTACCTGTAAACTATAAGAGGGGATTGCAAACACAACCTACAAACTTACCCTTGCCCCACTTCACAAAAACCAATTTATGGGACCTTTATCATGCAGGAAAGTCACAACATACACAGGAGCTGTGCATCAAATGCGAAAATTACCACTAAAAGAGTGATCGATGTCTATGCTTTGAGTCTAATCTGAACACAGTAAAGAAAACACCTGCGACCATTATATCCATGCCATTGGTACATTATTCCTACCTTTTAAAGCCCTTTGTGTTGACATTTTTTGCACGAAGAAAGTTCGCCCCTTCCGTGATTGTTAGATATAACTCTCATGGTATACTCTTGGGTGTTATATTTCTTCATTGATCACGTATGTATAGTATAATCTACTTACCAAAATCAATATTCTCTCTAATAATTTAATTTTGAAGTCTAGAGAACTCATTCACTAGAGAAAGCAGTCGTGGAAGACACACAAACATGCCGCGGCGATCAAGTTGGAAGACACTTGGAGTGTTGAATTGAACTTTTTCTACCAGCTGTGGATTCACCTGCTCATATCTATATGCTTTCCAATTTGAGGTATTAACAGTATGCAAGTAAAAACGAATATATAATACCATATGGTATAAAATAACGACGTCGATTCCAAGTAAGAAAGATAACTCTCTGCGATTGAGTCCAGAAAATTATAAGTTGACTTCTGCAGGAAGAGACTTTTACAGTGAGTTTGGAATTCACGAAGATCAAACCATTTTGAAACCTAAATGTGATCTAAAATAAACTGGACCACTGTAGAAAACGAATACTTGATTTGTCTGAACAGACGTCATCATGGAAAACCCAGCAACATCGGAAATAATCAATAAAACAAAAGCAGCAATCGTTAATTTTAGCCGCAGAGGTCGAAGTTTATGAGGGAAAAGTTGTGCGCTAATAGTCGAATTTAGCGGTATGTGCTATTGCTGTAAAACGGCTAACTCATCAACTGAGGCGTATCCAATTGAGCCTTATGTTGAATTCAGGAGAAGGCTAAAGTTGTTTGGAGGAATGAGGGGCAGAACACATACGCTATAAGAGTATGTATGTCCGACGTACGTGGAAAACTGCTATTACGACGCTCGTAGGAACGAGAACCTCCGTCGTAATCGAGGAACCTCCTGTATTATACCACTTAGATGATTTGCTTCTCTCTTCTCTAGTTTCCATTCAGTTATCTTTTTGTGTCCAGTCTGAAATCCACCGATTCGTTAGAAACTTAACTGGGCCTCAGTTTGGTCTTGCTCTAAACCACGTTTAACTGGGTCTAATTTTCTTAATTTTGGGAGGACCATCCGATAGAGCCTCACAATAATCAGTTTCCCCTGCAATCGTTCGACCAGTTGGATCTGGCACTCTTTAATTTGGGGCATCCTCTGAAGGCTGCACTAATGTTCCCACCACAATTACGCGACAAGATATTTTTTTCACTGCGAGCTTCCGTATTCGTGCCTCCATTCCCATTTGCGCAGCGCTGTCACGATCAGGTTGAGAGCACGATAACGAGACTTATTTTGCAACTGTAACATGTTAAGGGGGCTGGAAATGTAATCCAGAACAGTGAAGGCATTGATATCCCCAGGAAAAACTATTTGGGGAGGACTGAGGTTGCCGAAAGGCAAATACCACCCAGGTGGTAATTGACTTTGACCCCACATCACTGACCGGGTAGATGGCCAACGTCAACAACTCCCACATCTGTAAGTGTCTCTTGATGTCGTATTATTCTAATGGAGGGAACAACACGTAAATGAACTCTCGATCCCCAGATCCCTAGGAATCTGACACGAAGCTCAGCGGACCTCCGCCGGAGAAGATGGCGAGATTCCTTCACCGTCTCCCACCTGAGAGACTGATTATACATTCCATAAAATGTGGCCGCGAGTCTGGAGCTGACGCTGGAATGCACGTCTCCGATTATTTTTTATATGAGTGTAGCCAGTTTAGATTGGGTTGTCAGTGGCTTAAGGGTTTTAAAACCGATAGCATAGGCTTGAAACTGATGATCATATAGGTTGGCAAGGGTGCATGGATCGTGGATGGAGAGTGGCCTTAACCGCTGTTTGGAGTGATCCACCAATTGCGTACTGGCTCCGGGGTCGGCCACTTATACCTAGTTAATTATACCGAGCCCGAAAGATAGAATCTCGATCATCTTCACCAGAGCACGCATACCTTGATCACCTCCTCCCCGGACCACCGGACAGTTACTGGCCAAGTGAGCTTCGGAGGAATGATCGTGAATAGTCGAAGGCAAAGGCCAGGATCCAGAATACCAAAAACCAAGCAGCCCCGGAACACTGCAAATACAGTCAGGGCCTCCAGATGGTGGTCCGCTGTGCCGAATCCCTTCCGCGTCGGTGTGTGCGCGAGCCTGATCTGTGCCGAATCGCTTTGCCTTTAATGTCCCGCTGGCTGATTCCAATCAGCTGTGTTCTCGCACGTTACGGTTATTAGTTATTGGCCAAATGATAAATATTATGATGAGGTTGTAAATAATTTTAGATAATAGATACGGTCTTGTTTACAAGATGTTATCTGGAGTTACTTGTTGTATTTGTTTTTGTAATTAGATGGTCCATGCCGTGTGTTGGAGGACTCGCTAAACGGCGTGCTCGGGATGTGTCAGCCTGTAACATGAATTGGTGCGGTTTAAGAGACAATGAAATGCTTCCTGAATTCTTTGTAGTTAATTACCATAAATAACACCGATCCAGTGGCCCGGGTGCCCCGTCGATAGAATCATGACAAAGATTTGGTGGTGTCACTGTCTTGATATCAGAACGCTCAAAGGTAGAGCGAACTTATCCGAAAAACATCAGCACGGACACACATCGCGCAATACACACAGCACACACGAAACACACATCGAGCGCAGCACACACAGATATGGGGTTGGTGCAGGCACGGTTGTGCACACACATCAGTCACACACATGTCACACTTAGTTGTCGATACAACTGAAAGCGACCATGTGTGTTTCAATCGGCAAACGATCTTCACATGTGGGATTTCTGGTACTCTGAACGATGTGGTGCTAGAGTTCGCATGTTCGTGGCTCGTTAGATGTGGCAGTGTTAGGTAGCAGAGTACATGTACGCCGTAGCGGGCGATTTTGTTCGAAATATGCGGAACAATGTTTCTGCTGAACTAACAGTACGCTATGATTCGTGGGCGGGCACTAGCGGAAATGACAACTGCGTAAGGCAAAAAGTATAATAAGCCCGAGGTGATGTGCCGCATGGAGAAGTAAAATACATACCTAGCGCTGTAATAACTGAAAACATCTCACACCTGGGAGAAACGTAGGGACAGGGAATAATTGTATGTAAATGGCGGAGACTTGAGTAAACCGCTCCAGCCACCTGTTGGAGGCGGCGGCACGAATGATAGCAGCATTTACGTCGGAATTGGTTGCACTCCCTCCTCCAAGACACCGCAAAGATAAAAAACAGATGCATGAACCTCCTATACATAATTGAGGGGCCTTCTTCTTCTTCTTCTTGTGTGTTCAGCCATGTTGCTGACTGGTGTCATTATGTTTATGGCATGTGCTATAGCAGGACTGCGTGGCAAGCCCGCTATTTCGCATGTACACTGGTAATGCTTGCACCAGACATGTGGAAAGGATGACAGGCTGGAGTCAACCCCACCAGTGTAATTCAATGGCTTGCCGATGGGCTCAAAACCTAGACCGCTAAGAAACTGAGCAACCTTTCAACACAGCGCCAGCAAGCGCGAAACTATATTTGGTCATGCTGGATGGCTAATGTAAATCGCAGCACCAAAGACTGGGTCAGGAGGATAATGACTGAGACGTAGCAGTGTTACGACACAAAGTCACACAGCACAGACACAATTGATCACACACACACACAATTGAATTGAGTAAGGGGATTGTGTTTTTAATTTACAAAGTGTTTGTTTAGAAAAACTTGTTATTTCGCACTTCGTCATCAAGACTTGTTAATGCGGAGGGGGGCCGCAAAGAACCCCTTTGCCCGAGATGCGGCATAGCAGACATCCGGCCTGCATGACGCATAAGTAATCGAGGAATTGGGCACCACTATAGACAGGGATACCTCCACCGACCTGAACGAGTGAGCGTTTTTGATCTTCCACCGACGAGAACGGAGTCTGCATTCCGGGGACTTAAAGCAAAATCCAACAACTATGTTGCTTAGCAACTTATCCAACTCATGCCACTACAAGTTTTGTCATAATATGTCCACAACGGTAATGAAATATCGTGCTATACGATATGGTTTTTCGCGGGCCCCATGCTCTGGCAATGGTGAAGAACCACTGAAAAAACTAGACTGCACTTGCGGTGTAAGGTGCATGACTCACCAGGCTGAGACAGTTTATGTTTTGTCTCCCAATGATAAGGCCTGGATCTGGCTGGAACGTGGAACGTGCGTTCACATCAAGAACATTGGGCTTGTTCTTTGTCATCGAGACCTAACTCATTCACCGAGTTTTCTCATAATCCATCAACACCTTGTTTGAAGAAAATGTGCTGACGAGTGTCGATGCTGTGAGACATTCATCCGGTCGAGCTATTGGCGCAGATCCCAATTGAGATTGAGGCTGCATAAGGTGTGACCTATCTTTCTGACATTGAGGTGCTACACGTATCAAAGGTTTTTTTGTTGTTGTTAACTTGGCTTCAGAGCTGGTACGGCTACAGCCAGGCCTGTGCGGATAAAGATAGAAATTCGACTGTGCTAAACATCACACCAATGTCGCATTAAGAAAGAGTGCAAGACGAATGACAACTGCAGCCCAAGACGGCTTACTTATCCAATCATCAGCAAGATCAAGGAATGCCATTCATCGCAATTGACATAGTGCTCATTCTTATCTCCAACAGCCTCGTGGTCTAAGATCATCAATTTAAAATTCAGGACCGTGTGGCAGAGTCGGTACCGTGGACGATTGCTTGCTTCGACTGGCTCCAACAATGGATGGAGGCGCTCATATCAAACAGTGAATCAGGCAGTCTCCATGACAAGTTAGTTGGTAGAGTCGTGGGCGGGCGTTGCGAGCAGTGACCGCTAGGTGGAGCAGTTAGGTGTCTGATCTCTACCTTGAACACTACTTTCGGTATCTCATAGATTCGTGACCGTTTCCGGAAAACTTCCAAGGGATAAGGGTCCCTACAGGACCGTGAATTCGTCAATTAATTTCCATTCATACGTTGGGAAGGGTTATTTGCCCAATATTCAAAATATTGCCTAGAGACCTACACTGGCGAGCTATCCTGAGTATTGTTCAACTTACTTCTCTTGATCTGTCACTTTGTTTTAGATCGGAGCCAGTATTTCTTTGCTGTTGATTTTTTTTTTTCTCCTTTGTTTTTTTATC
Organism: Eptatretus atami; assembly: GCA_035128595.1. Classification (NCBI taxonomy): domain Eukaryota; kingdom Metazoa; phylum Chordata; class Myxini; order Myxiniformes; family Myxinidae; genus Eptatretus; species Eptatretus atami. The sequence goes on along the minus strand of CM068956.1, from coordinate 182,008,783 downwards.
CTTCTTATTCGGTTATGTTTTACTTCTTTTTTTTTTTTTTTTTTTTTTTTTTTTTTTTTTTTTTTTTTTTTTTTTTTTTTTTTTTTTTTTTTTTTTTTTTTTTATTTTTTTTTTTTTTTTTTTTTTTTTTTTTTTTTTTTTTTTTTTTTTTTTATCTTTTTTTTTTTTTTTTTTTTTTTTTTTCCGTTTCATATTCCCATTATTTATCTACTTCATTTTATCTGCATATTTATCAATTTTTAATTCTCATACTTAATTTTTTCTATTCTGCTTTAATCTCTATTATTTATTAAATTTCATCTAATATTAATCGAGCTGATTATTCATCTTATATCACTTATTGGTATTATTTTTATTTTTTTTTTTTTTTTTTACATATGTGTGTGTAATTGTAACTGACATATATATCAGAATTTTATTCTGATCTATTATTTTTTTTAATTTGAATATGTTCAATAAAAAGCAGCACTTATACAATTTCTACTTCAGTATCTTGTGTTTTTTTTTTGTCTTATCTCTTATATTATTATTCATCATCTCTCTTATCTTACTTACAATATATCTCTATAAGTTTATTTGGAACTTCCTGCTTCTTTGTGCGTTTTTTTTTATTTTCTTTTTTCTTGTTTCGATTCTTCGATCGGTCTGTGAGTTTTGTTAATCTCTGCATCTCGATTTCCTTGCTGCAAAACTACGGGGTACTGGTTTATTTGTCATATTTTGTTCCTATGCCTTCTCTTTTCTACTTGCGATCTTAGTATCCGAGCCAGGCAACGAGATGTGCGACGCGAGTAGCCAGACCACGCCAAGCTGTGGACGTAGATATGTATCTATATGAGCGCAGAGCACGCGCACAACAGACGGGGCGCCGATTCTTATCTCATCCGCGCTCGGAGCCAGCCAAACCATATAATTTCTCCTCTTCTCGATCGCGCCGCATACCTTAATGCACCTTGTCCACGGGGGGGGGGGAGGGGACGCCTCCACCTTGAATAAACCCGCTTTCCACACATAGGATGGTTTCCCAGGCGGCATAAATGCGCTTCGTCAGCCCTTTCATGGCCCAAAACGGGGCGCCAATGTGCCTGATTGGACACGTGGGGCGTGACGGCCTCCGCGACCGCATCCAAAACAGCAGAGGATTCATTATCCAGCGTGGGTCTCCGGCCTGACCACATGCCGACATGCACGCAAGGCAATGGGTCGTTGTGAGGTAACGAGGTTAATGGTGTGGGTGATGCTGGTGTTTTAGTAGTTATGGTTGTTAAAAACTAACTATAAGAATAACCTCGCAGTGCATTATACAATTTTAATTTACCCATTAAACAGGGACGGACCCTAAACTAAAACACGATACTTACCGATATAACTGTTCTATATGGACCTAATGTTGAGTGTTCAATGGCTGTCAGATTCGTAACAATAATCTCACTTTTGATATCCAATCGGCATCCTGCACTGCTCTCCAACTGTTGCCTTGGAACCAAGGCCAGCTCTCATCATGGATTACTGAAACATCCTCGCACTCATCATAATCAACATGTTTGCATCAACAGAAACGAGGATTCTGATCAATGTGAATAAAGATGCAAATTTGACAAGGTTTGGATTCTCCTCGTCCAACTAAAGCTAGTAGAAGACAGTCTAACATGTTTAATATAATAGAAAACATGAGTGAGGCTTTGATTAAATTGCAAATGCTCATAACCAAATCCAAATATTGTACTCCTGAAGTGTCTAAGACTTTTTGCAGCAGCAGTGCATACATGTTGCAGAAATAGATTCTTCTAGGGTAAAATCATGCATCATCATCTGATCGAGCTACTCGGAGTTACTCCTTCGATTACTTGCCACTTGATTTTTACTCGAGTCAAGCAACACTTGCAGTCGGCAACTCCAGCTAGTGTTTAATAGGGGCTAATAAATGCTTAAATACAGTATATGCGTAGTGAATTCATAATGATGTTTAGAATAAGCCATAAAGTAATTAAAATTGTAATCACAGATGCGCATCGCTATTCATATATTTGAAATGTCAAACCCTACATCTCGATGCGTGTCTAAAATTTCCTGCGAGCCTTTATTATCACCGCCCCCACCGAAGGAGGCTTTAGCAAACACAAATCAAATTTAAATCACAGGTGGCAATGAACCCTTGGAACGACCCCCCATTAAACTTTCGGGTCCAATTGGGTCAAAGTCAAGGTTCAAGGTCACGAAAAAGATCAAAATCGTTTTCGCTCGATAACTTCGTAAAAATGATCTGATTTACTTCAAACTAAGCTTATAGTGAACTTATTCTATTTGTCCACTATAATCCTTACCCATTTCCTATAGTGAAAAATGCATATTTGTGGATCAGGCAATCGAGGTCCGAATTTTGGGGTCAGTGGTCATCGGTCAAAATTACAAATTTTTCCATTAAAACTAAAACATGGTTACGAAAATACACTTTCGGGAAAAACGGCTGGCTCAAACACTGTCAAATTGTTCCGACAGGTGGGTACTTGTAGCCGTCGGCGACACCCCAGTTTAACTTTTGGGTCCAATTAGTTCAAAGGGTCAAGCTAGTGTCACGAAAGGTCAAATCCATTTTACGGTCAGCATAACCTTTCGTTTCAAAAAAAAATGTATAATTACTTCCAAACTAAGATTAAATATATCCTTTATCTATTGCCTTAAATCAACAATTCAGGTTTAAGGAATGTATCAAATTTAAATTGAGATTCCCCGAAAATACTTTTTGCTTAAATGGGTGGGATGTTGTGCCTGACACTTGTTGATGTTATCTTCATTTTCTTCTAAATGTTCTCTTTTTGTTGACATCACTTGGCCATTTCTGCAGTTTAGGTGCAAAAAAATGACATTGTCATCCACCTTCAGATAGGCCCTGGTATCAGAAACTGCAACTCAAGGTTGAAAAAAAATGTAAGCTCTTAACCCATAGAGCAGTGTACGGACAAATGTTTAGAGAAGGGGAGCAATATGTCATCGGTGACGGGCGAGGGTTATAAAGGCAGACGACCAGTCAGGAAACCCGGGGAGAGATCTGCCTGACACGACACCAGAGTGGCCATGGGAATTGGTAGTTGCCCAGATGGAAGCCACTTCCCCGTTCGGTAGGTGACCATCACCCACGTCACTCCACTCACTTCCCACCAGCTGTTCGCCGAAGCACAAGCAGGGTTGTACCGTTTTGCGTGTCGAAATCCAATGAACTTCCATACTTTTTACGTCCTTATGGCTTTTCCATGGACCCAAAGGCACTATTTACATCACCCCTACATCAAACACATCAGGCAAACTTATGCAATTATCAAGATTTAAAGTCGACCAACTACCGCTGCTTAAGTTAATCAGCGATTAGGTTGACTGTTAACAATGGCATGTAGTGGTGACACTATCAGGTCACGTGAAGAACAAAGAGCAGGCCCAATATCAAAATTGTTCCCATAAAGAAATCATTGTCGAGCTGTCCTTAGCTGTCAGATTGTGTGTCTATGCAATTGATATGACGGGTGACAGTACCATTAAACAAATAACATTCTCATTTTTCACAACTCTGATCATAAATCGGGACGGGTGTCCCTCGGAAATAGAGGGTACTTTTTAGAGAGACAGACGTTTACTCTGCAAGAGAAACGGCTTTGGGTGTATCTTCTGTTAGAGAACATTAGGTTGACTGTTCCTGCACGTGAATTTTCATATGTGTAAATGGTGAATTGCATTTTTGAATTTGAACAAGACTTTGTAGTGACCTCAGGAAATCTACACATTTGTTTTTAGTAGAACGAATAACAGAAAACCACCACTCCGCTCTCAGATATTCAGGACTTTTCCATATGTCGGTAAATCCCATTACTTTCCAGGCTTGGAAAGAAGTTTTGTTAATTCCAGACTTTCCAGGGATTTCCACCACCTGTATGAACCTGCCAGATTTGGTTTGACCGCTGTTCCTTTGAAATTTGATTGCTGTGTTTGTGACAATGTTGGCAATGGATGGAATAAAGTGAGCGTCTGCAAAGCCACTTTACCAGATTTACTGAGGAAACTTTGTTCATCTCTCTCATTTCTGTGAATTCCTCGTCTTTCTCGTGTGGCCGAGGCCTTTACGGAATCGGATAATTAAGGAATTCTGCCATCCATCCTTGGTTTATTCCGTGGTGGATTATTGCTTGGTAGGGTATAACTTGGGGTATTAGTTTTAATAGATAATTGGGATCATTTATGTTATTGTTTATTGCTTTGCTTCATGAACATTCCAAACCTGTTATTGAATCATAACAAAACCGACTTTCCAAACCTGACGTGGTCTCTGGCCGAATCGGTTTGTTTCAATCAATTTTATTAATGTCCTCTATCCTGTTTGAGGCAGATTGATTGATGAGAAGATCACATCACATTGTTCTCAGTTGGCCTGGCGAGAAAATAAGTTCTGTCATAATGCTACCTCACTTTATTCGTCACGGCACTCGCTCGTAACAGGAACATGCATCTGTATGGGTAATTCGCTGTGGGCATGTGATCCGATCAATCCTGAGAACGAGGGATTGTCCATGTCGCGTTTGATACCAACTATCAGATTCCAACGGGCAACCAGGATGGTTTGGGTGACTGTACATATGAAATGTTTTTTGTTTTTGCCACATGAAAAATAGAAAACAAAGATAGTAAGTTACTTTCATAGGACGCTTGCGGGGTTGCGTGCGTATTTCTTGATCAATCGATATACCTGAACGGCACCATCACCTCCTCAATCGAGCCAGGTGTTTTTCCGTTTCACTTCTGCCACTGGGGCTCATCATCTGCCTCTCACTGCATGCTCTTCATAGCTGCACTCTCATCCTGTGACAGCACGATGAATCACGGAACGCACAACACTATAATTCACAATATTCTAGAACTGTACCTATTCACTGAACAATAATGTCTGGCAGGCCACAGACATGGAAGTACCTTATACAGATTCATCAAAATATCCAATCGGAATGCAGTTTTTGGTTTATACATTGTTATGTATTAATGGTGTTTATTTGGAGTTATATATCTTATAAGCTGCAAAGTAGGCTCTATACGTAGGAAATAATCCATATATCATTCTGTATATATATATATATAATATATAATAATATTTATATATATATATTATCATTAATATATATTATATTATTATCATGACTAAACATGGTTAATCACCTATCGACTCTTGTGCATTTCACTTCAAAAGGTGCAGAACATTATTTTTTCAATCAAAATGTACAGGTTTGTGACCTTTTTGTGGGGGGGGGGGGGGGTATTTTCCTGATAATGAACCCACTTGCCCCATTGATGCTGTCGCACATCGATATAACCGCATAGAAATCTTTAGGATGGAACACACTATTCAGAGATCGTTGCTTTGACGATCTTATTCATCTGGTAAACACATAGCTCGTCTTTGAGTGGTCCAAATAATATTTAAATCACAAGAGGATGACTTCTCTAGACCATTTCGGACAACATTAATAACTCCATCCATACTTCCGCTGCGGATTGAACATGTCACATTGTGCTTCTTTGCAGGACGACCCGATCAGGATGAAAGTCCACCATGAAACAGCATACCTCGGCAGTACTTCTGCTGATTGCTCGTCTAACTATTCCAATTATTACTGGAACTGCACCGTAGAGCGCATTTACCTCACCGCACGGCTGAACATGTTATGTTTGAATCCCACTGATTAAGCCGGATCTGGAGTTGGACTGAACAAAATTAATCGGATTTGTTCTTATCACCAAACCACTTAATCCCGCATGTTTGTTGATAACTCGGTCCATAACTTTTGAAATACCATGCTATACATTTGTTTTTGGCCCTATCTCTCAATGGTGACAGATCACTTTGAAAAAAATAATAAAAAATTCTCTATTTTTTATTAGTCTGTGATCGGTGACAAGCACTCGGCGCCCATTTTTGTCCATGCGTCGGAAACCTTTTGGATGGGTATTTCTACTCGAGTAATATATACTAACCGGATTTTCATTAATACAATCCCTCACTATAAACGCGTCAATTGAATGGAAAATCAAACCCGACGCAAGCTGAATGTTCATATGCTGGCATTTTCATCTTCAACAGAACTACTTCTGTCGTCGTCTTCTGAATCGGCTCGACAAAGTCTTGGAAATGTACATGGTCCAACAATCCCGCCCACCCCCCCCCCCCCCCCCCCGAAAAGCATTTTCATGCTAATTTGTCTCCAATAGTTTCTTCAAAATCCCAATGATCACTTTCAACATTCTGAGATACCATCAGTGTTGCTAAATGACGATGGAATCAGATCGGAGCTTGACATGCACTATTTCTCTATTGTAAAGCCGCTATTTGGATCAATATATTGCTTCCAGATGCGACGTCACTAGAGAATCCAAAATTGACACTCTCGCGGGCTTGTTGGACAATTTTTGTGATTGTAAAAAATAATAACAAATTCGTTTTTTTTTCCCTTCAAATTACACCGTGATGATCTCAATGGTTTCAGAAAAAAAACACCTGTGTTTGGATTCCTTTAGTTCATCTAAAAAAAAGTTCGACAGCAAAAGACCAGGTAAAGACAACAGATAGAAGAACCATTTCAGCAGAGCAGGATTTGAAGACCAGGCAGCTATTTCTATCCAAATGTTGAGAGAAGCACAGTCCAAATCATATTTTTCTGCCTTCCCAGGTAGAGAATAAGAAGAAATCAGACAGAAGACGGGTTTTGAAAAGCAAAAACAGTTTGGCACGTAAGAAGAAAGGACATAAAATATACATACCCATTACTCAACAAATTTCACCGTTGGATTGTTCTCAATCTCCCACAGCCTTCGTAAACCTCTCCGCTTATTGGCCTTGCCGAAACTTGTGCTTATTTTGAAGGTAAGGAAAATGTCTTTTGCTCCAAGGAATGCCCTAAAACACAAACAAATTGGCAAAGCAAGGAAACTCAACACAAATTATAATCAACGAAACATTTTTTTAAACCTACAACACATGAACAGCACTGGATGTAAAATATTCCACACCGAAATGAGAAAACTTTACACAGGTTTACCTGTAAACTATAGAGGGATTGCAAACACATACCTACAAACTTACCCTAGCCCCACTTCACAAAAACATTATGGACCTTTATCATGCAGGAAATCACAACATACACAGGAGCTGTGCATCAATGCAGAAATACAAGTAAGCAATTCCACCAGAGTGATCCCACAAGCAAATGTAGTGCAGTTACAGTCAACCCCGCTTCATCGCGGTTCACCTATCGCGCCCCCGGTTCATCGCGGGTTTTTCCCTTGGAACGTACACTAATTTTTTGCGGATTTCCCCAGTACATCCGCGGTAATAATGTATAAAATATAAATTATTTAAGCATAATTATAACGCGTGTGCTCGACCACCACAACGCACGAAACAAGATTCGCTTGTGAACTTAGAATATTATTCTACGTTTTTTTCTCCAAGCCCCACGATGGCGCCCAAACGCCCTGCACCTTCGAAGGTTTCTGGCAAGGAACCGAAGCGCCAGAGAAGTGTCCTGGGACGCTCCAGGAGAAGGTTAAGGTAAAGGTGCTCGATATATTGCTTCGGGAAGGAAAAAGATTTGCCGCCGTTGGACGAGCACTGCTCATACCCAGCACCTCAAAACCGACCAGACCAGACTAGTCGATCTCCGGCACCTCAACACCATTCACTGCCAAACCGGACCAGACCAGACTAGTCGATCTCCGCACCTCAAACCACTCACTGCCAAACCGACCAGACCAACCAGTCGATCTCCGGCACCTCAAACCCAATCACTGCAAAACGATCAGACCAGTCGAATCGATTTTTTGGGGAGGCGTCCATTCATCGCGGATTTTCACTTAGCGCGGGAGGTTTGGAACGTAACCCCCGCGAGAAACGGGGGATTACTTACATACAAAATGGGTCACTCGCAAAGTCAGGCAGAATACTCCGTCTCATGGGTTCCAAAGAAAAATATGGGAATTTGTTTCTGGGGGTTTTACAGCTCCTTCAACAATAACTCATCGATCTGTGGAGGAGGAGGAGGTGTGCGAGGACAGGGATTGGGAGGTGGTGGGGGAGCAGTCGAGTTTTAGCAAAATAACAAATGGAATGAACAATGCACGTCTGTGGAAAAGAAGTTCAAGCATGTTATCTTACAAATAAATGTCTGTGTGTGTGGTGTAGTGTGTGTGGTGTGTGTTGTGTGTGTGTCTTCCATAAATCCAAAAACCAAATGAAACCAGAACAGCCTGA
>CM068956.1:181976202-181986292 GCA_035128595.1 Eptatretus atami | reverse complement strand
ACGTCTGTGTGCTTTATCGTATTACACCTGTCGGCAATGAAAATAGCGAATCCACCAATTGAATGGGTGCCCATACTTGTGGCCTGTAGTGAATACGGAGGGAGAACCATCCCCATGCTCGTCCGCCCATGCATGGAAACCATCCTGTTTGAACACAGAACAAACACTTCGACCCTGGGAAAAACACTTCTAAACCTTCTTTGGAGACGCCATCGACATAATGACTCGGAATTCAAAGAAATGAACTTCGATTCGCAAACGACGCAAAGCCTCCATCGTGACACCGTCCTGTGACTCCCGCTCCATCTTGGAACCTCTAACTTGGGAAACTTCGCAAAAGTTATCACATGAGCGGTCCAAGAATGGTGCTCCTGGTCCCGACCCGTTTAATCTACGTCAGATGTTCAAGCACATGTGATGATTAGGGTGGGCGATGCTCGTGGTCCGTTGAACGTTCAACAAGGTCTGGTCTTTGGGAATCTTCCCTGCATGGAAACTCTTCCGTTCTCCATTGCTTTCCTGAATGCCGGAAAAGATCCACAACAAAACCCATGCTCCCACCAACGGATTGCTTCTCGTTTCTGTTGTTGGAAATCAATGGACAAAGCGGTTAATTGGACGTTTCGTGTTCTTTCCGAGAAAGAACACTGCTGTGCCTGAAAGAGTGTGGTTGAGGTCCCACAATGGCCGATTGAGATGTCTGGAAGAAGGTCTTCTTTATAAAGATCCAGCCAATGCCAGGTCTGCCTGTGGAAAGCATCTTGAGAGTAATTCGACCACTAAGAGGTCTGAGACTCAATAGTTCGAACGTGCGATGGTTTTGGACTCGACAGGTGAGTGCTTTCAACAACAATGGTCACACCTTCTTGTTGGAGTGCTGCTGCCTTGTTGCTGTTGTTTTCTTACCTGCATTACCTGCCCTTGGTTGACTTCTCACTCTTTCTCCAGGGCTTCAAAGAAAGCGGTGTACCCTCACCGGTGTCATCCCCCTCGGATTGCATCAAACTTTATTACCCCCCATGACCCATCCGAAACCCTCTTGGAAGGGAATCAATCCACGGACGCGTTTCGACCCGAGAGCCCGAGATCAGAGAGAGAGGAAGCAACAACGCACGACCCTTTACCTGTAACAAGGACCCCATTATGGATTACACATCATCATACTGTATGACATCGTTCCCGAGTGGAGGAAGCTTTCACTGACGAGTCATGTTATGAAATCCTGTTCGTCGACATCTATTTATACATTACAAACTTGGATTCAGCCATCTTGTGTGTGGGAACCCCTTCAGTTTCCACAATTCCCTGCGTGCAGTAGTCAGTTTTAAATACGGTATTTAAAGGTCAGGGTGGACATAACCTTACCGGTGCTGACTTTGTTTAATTTTCTTTAGTTTATCGAAACCAACGATTCAGACACTCGTTGAGTTAATGAACAACTAGCGTTAATCCATCGAAGCTTCAATAAACTATTTCGGCCTCGATCTCCATCGGGGACAATCGTAACCATCAACCTGGCGGATCGAATCAAAACTAGTATCGAGTTTGAAAGTCCTTAATAAGTTAAACGATGAAACGACGAAGAGCCTGTGATGACGTTTGCCGATCCAAGATTCCGTGCACGATTAATTATTTATCGATGACGTGTTAAATACCTCCTCACCTGGAGCCGGTGCGGAGGGTCCATCAGGTACCCGAGGAAGGGAAAACCTCCAGCTCTACGTACAACAACTACCCCCCCCCCCCACCCACCAGAGGAGGATCAGGTTGGGATATTCCATCAGGTTCGGAACAGATTGCGGCCGAGCCGGCTTCTTGCCTGCTCCCATCCGACCTGCCCGGCCCGCTGACGGTCTTGTTTACCTGCTTTACCTTGCTTTACCTGCCATGACCACTACCCTGTTTGAGTAACGGAGGTGTTCTCACCTCGTCTGTCTGTTTGTCTGTCTGAAGCAGGATATCTCAATAAAGTTGTGGATGGATAGTGACCAATTGCTGGACAGGTTCGGTTGTGTGACAAGGACCGAACTTGATTCGATTTTGGTTCAGATTCGGCAGATCCCGCCTTCACTGCTGATGGATACACGTCCGGTAAAATATTCATTTATTTCCCATAAAAAAGGATGGAAAGATTCCTTAAAATGTTAATAATGTTTCCCGATGAACAATAAGGAGATATCGAGTCACCCGTTCTGAGGACTTTTGGCTCAAGAAAATATCAAACGATGACGCCAGATGTTCCTTCAATGTACGAGGAGCGAAGAGGAGTTTCATTTTAGTCACGGCGTCACTTTTACGTGTTGACGTCATCGTGGGCGTGCCTATGGGAAAGGCGTGGCGCTCCAACAAGAACGCGCGGCGAGTCGTGCTTGGCGGACTCCAGTCCTGAGGGGACGAAATCATTCAACTAATACGTTGTGGGCAAAAAAAATGTTTATTGTTGTTTGTTACAAAAGATGTTGTTCCAAAAATAATGTGTTTAATTAAAAGGGGCGAAGGTTACGAGCATTCATGAAATTAACTCGTGGGACTGATAAAATCTTAAAACCGTGGTGTTGTAATTTTATTAATTACGGAGTAAAACCCGTTCGTCGGTTTCGCGTTGAGGTAATACTGAGGGTGGAGAAATGTGTGGGGAGAAGAGGGAGGGAGAGTGAGGAGGGGAGGGGGAAAAGAGAGAGGAGGAGAGTGAGGAGGTGGAGGGGAAAGAGAGAGGAGGAGAGGAGCGTGGAGGGCGGGGCAGGGCCGGATTTACTTGCTTGTGGCCGAGGCCAAAACTTATCAGTGCCCCCCCCCCCCCCCAAAATATCGTTACCTTATTGTTATATTTTTTCGATACCTATTTTAATTATTCATTTTACTATTAGGGCCTACGGAGCCTACTCCTTGGCCGATCACAGAACCCACAAGTCCCGGGTGGGCCCCCAGTTTATGGTGGGCCCTGGCAATGGCCTATTGGGAAAATCCAGGCCTGGGTAGCAGGAGCGAGGAAGGAGAGTGAGGAGGGGGGGGAAGGAGGCAGTGTGAGTGAGAGGAAGCGATGGAAGACGTGCAGTGCGCGTTTAATTAGATTCATTCCGTTCTCATCAAAATGATTCAGCAAATAACAGTAAGATGAAACAAAGTCTGACAAATCATTTCACCGGTCACCATTAACCTCCGGAGACAAAACACCGTCCGAGACATGTCGGAGGATAAATCCTGCCCGGACATAAACACCGCCCAGACACGTCCGGAAGACAAACTACCGTCCAGACAAGTCTGGAAACAAATCCCGCACATATATAGCCCCGTCTCCAAGAGGGAGAGAGAGAGAGGGGGAGTTGGAGAGGAAGGGGAGGGAGATAGGGGAGGCCGGTTGGAGGAAGGGAGGGAGAAAGCGGGAGGGGCGGAGAGGGTGAGGGAGAGAGGGGTGAGAGGGGAGGAGAGGGGCAGAGAGGGAAGGGAGGGAGAGAGGGTAGGGGCGGAGAGGAGAGGGAGGGAGAGAGGGGAAGGGAGGAGAGAGGGGAAGGGGAGAGAGGGTAGGGAGGAGAGAGGGGAAGGGGAGGGAGAGAGGGTAGGGGGTGGGAGGAGGGGAGAGAGAGAGAGGAGAGGAGGAAGGGGGGGAGAGAGGGCAGAGGAGGAGAGGAGAGGAGGAGGGGGGGGAAGGGAAGGGAAAGAGAGGGGTGGAGAGAGCGGAGAGGGGGAGGGCGGAGGGAGAGAGGGATGGGGGGAGAGAGGGAGGGGAGGGACGGAGAGGGAAGGGGGGGAGAGAGGGGCAGGGGAGGGAGAGGGCGGGCGAGGGAGAGAGGAGGAGGGCGGAAGGGGAGGGGAGGGGGAGAGGAAGGGAGGGAGAGAGGGGAGGGGCGGAGAGGGAGGGGAGGGAGAGGGGCGGAGAGGGAAGGGCGGGAGAGAGGTAGGGGGGAGAGGAGGGAGGAGAGAGGGTATGGGTGGGAGGAAGTGGAGGGAGAGAGGGGAGGGGCAGAGGGAAGGGAGGAGGGAGAGAGGGAGGAGAGGGAGAAGGGAGGGCGGAGAGGGAGGGGAGAGGCTAAAGAGAGAGGAATGATTGGAGAATTTCAAACAATTAAAACAACAACAAAACAAGAATTAAAAGAGAAAAAGAAGAAACCATTTTATTTTAAACCCCCTGGTGATACCCCTGAGGGTGTCTACGCTTTCTCATCATCACTCCCCTCCCCCCACCCCCCCAAATTAAATTATAGTTTTGAGGGATATTTAATCTGGAGGTTGGTGGGCACAGGCATGATGACGAATGCCCCTCCTGCATCTAATGTCGCTTGTTATTCCTGTGTGCGCACCATGGATTCATCTACCATCGCATTCACCGCCATGGACTCCCAGCTTACACGATTAATAATGAAAACGAACACCGGATGAGTTCGAGTCCACGGCACGTAAATGTCTACTGTACAATACTGTAACCATGATTTGTCCTGCTGATAACCTGGACTGTCTAATTAATCTCAGGGGTTATAGTTCTCTGTCAGTGGGAGGCACTGATGACGCAGTGAGTCATTTAAAAGGAATTCCGGTTCTTTTCTCTTGCCGGTGGAGGCACTTGGATTGATGTCATGTAGTACGCAGGCATCCCGGTCTCCTGTTCTGTATCAATGGAGGCAGTGACATTCTCGACGTTCTGACGAGTACTAGATCTCTCTCTCCCTATTTAACATTTCCATCAGCGAAGGGACAGGTGGTATTTGCTCGTCATCAATCACAGTAATAAACACAATGAATTTTTTAATTATCAGCCGAAAATGAAAATGAAGGTAAGGTCAATTACCAGCCTTTTATAATAAGTTATCAGTTCTAACTTTGTTATTTTCAGATATAACTGTGGAGATATGGTGAAAATAAAAAATTAATCTTGAGAATAAAGGACACAGGCGGGGTCTGCGAGAGGCTTTTTTGATTGGTCGTGATGACGTAATATGCTGTAATATTTTGTCCAAGTACTGCTAAACTGAAGGATTCTGGAAGTGCCAATGAGGCAATTTGTGTTCTGCAGTGTTCAAGAATATAATTTAATTGAAATAAAGCAAAGCTTTTAAAAGTTGCAGAAAAAAAATTCAGAAGTTTACTGCTATTGATCCATCCATCCATCCATCCATCCATCCATCCATCCATCCATTGGGACCATACTCTGTGCAGAGCATCAGGGCTGCCAAAGCAGTCTCGAACAGGTGAATGTACGTTTGTTTGTGGGTTTGTTTGTCGGACTACTCCTAAAGTTCTGGGCCAATTACATCCAGACTTGCTACAGAGGATCAGCATAACCCCAATTAATGCATCAGGGTGTGTTTATCTTTGCTGGTGGTCTTGGGGGAGTGAGGGGGACGGAAATGCTGCATGTAAATGTGTATCATGTAGTGCCGCCTCCAGGTGGTGGAGGGTATTCACCATTTCTCCACCATTTACAGTGCAGTATTCCTGTCCCCACGTTTTCCAGTGCAGTGAGGTGTTTTGAATTATAAGCAGGATGTATGTTTTTGCTTCGTGCACGTAACCTGGGTTATTTATTTTTCCTATGCAGAGCTGTCACTTGCCTATACACCGCCCAAATAAAGCTATGCGTCAGAAGAACGTGTTGCATCCTAAGAACAAGATCGCCCATAGGGCAGGTACTCGGCTAGCAATACAAAAGCATGGTTCTGTCATAGTGGTGGCTGAATTTATGGCTGCCACCTCAAACGGATGTGACTGGTTTGGCACGACTTATACAAGTGCAATTTCCATTTGCACATCGTCAGTTTTAAGCCAATATTCTCTCTCAGGTGAATTTGACAAAATGCATAAGAGAGTTCCCATTTTTTTTTATCAATAACTGCAATGGCACTCTAAAGCAAATACAGCCAACCTATGAAAGCTTCAGAATGATCAATCCGGCTATACTACATAACAATGAGCACAAATATACAAGGGGGTAATTTTGGTGCCGATACTTTGGAACTTGCAAAAAATGTATTTGGGCAATACTGTCTTTTGATTGACGATATACAACTTAATTAAAAGGAAGATAAATTCATGAGCAATGTTACACAAAAGCAATTCAGCTCTGTGATGAAAATATACGATACGAAGGGTTATTAAACTCTGATGAAAAAATGGTAATGTTTGTTTAAAAAAAAAAAATTGCTGCAATGGAACAAAATATTATTGGGCATTTTGAGAATTTTTTTGACCGATGAAGGTTACAGATCTCAAATTATTATGAATAAACTAACAACTCTCAGCAATAGATCAACTGTAGCTACAACCACCTGAGAAGTAGGAAAATTGAAGCTGGTCAGCCACCTGGATCTTAATACAGTTACATCTTGCATCCTTGCTCAATTCTCACCTAATCCTTGCGACTTCTTGGAAGGGTCTTGATGTCCTTGCTTCACCAGACACAATAATGATATTATGATCAGAGCGTCCGTTCTGAATCTGGTTGGTCGGTGGTTTGATTCCAACCTTGGCCGAGTGATTGGCATCCCGATCAACCCAGGATGCCTGGGTTGGCATCCTGATCTCATTTGAAGGGGAGATGTTTCTCCTTATCGCCATGCTGACTGTAGAATGAAAAGTGACCTCAGGAGATGGTGCAGCAGGTGCCCAGTGTAACCTGGAAGTTATGTCACTTTCCCGCAAGGCAACCGGCTATGTTTGTCTGAAGTAAAGTCCTGGGTTATCTGGTGTGTTTCTGTCTGCATGTAAGTGTGTTAGTTGTGTGACAGCTCCTCTATGAGTCTTAAACTCTGTAAAATAAATAAATGCAAGGGTGACATCAATTTTTTATCGATTGACAATATTGACTGAGATATTGCCCCCAACTTGTACTGATGCTCCACAATGCTGCACTATAGACGTTGCATATGACTGACACCAAAGTCGTCCATTGCTGAACAAACGGTCATAGATTGTTGCCAAACAATTTGAACTTCAATTCATCTGTAAAACGCACGCACTTCCAATTTCTTTCATTCCACCGCTTGTAATCTGATGTCCATTTAAGCCTTCTGGTATTTTTAAAACTTCTTTTCAAACAGTTTTTGTAGCACGTGTCCATCAAAACCAAATAAAGCGAATGCACGCCTGCAAGGTGACATTGACACCCGTATTTTAAAAGATTGTTGACAAGATCTGTACTCGACTGTCATCCAACATGTGAACACACTGTGAAATATTTAATGAGAAGTTGATTTGGATCTGAAATCTTTACGAACCAACTGAGAACTTTCAGCAACAGATCGCCTCTAGCTGAAGAAAAAAAAACATATATCCGGTAAGCCAATTGGATCTGTTAGTCCATGGGCCCAGGCATATATCGGTACCATCTGAGGAAACCAAACTTTAGGGCTACTAAGTTATTGGTAGGGACTATATGATTATTTCAATATGTGATAACCGTTCCAGAAGAGCAGCTTAGTGTATGTATTTTGCATTTTTACCATTTTACCATTCTGAGATATTGACGTTTTGGGGGAAAATCAAAAAAAAAAAAAACCAAGACCACTGGGAGAAGTGGCAGAGCTGAAGTCCACGCAGGAGGAAGCAGACACCCGAATGCTTCTGCATGCTCTGCATGCAGCAAAGGCTGGGTACAAGGCTGTGGTGATCACTGCCGAAATACAGATGTCCTCGTGCTGTGTCTTGCCTTCAATAAGGACATCCCATGCCCCGTGTATCAGAAGTGTGGTACGCAAACCCGCACACGGTTCCGAGACATTGACAAGCTTGCTAGATCGATGGGAGACAAGTGTCTGTGATGCCCTGGTTGGACTGCACGTGTTTCCGGTTGTGATACAGTCAGTGCCTTTGCAGGCCGCGGGAAAGATGGGCACCTTGAAGCAAATGAAGTGAAATAAGACCTACCAAGAGGCCTTCAGTCAGCTCGGTCATTCATGGGAAGTATCCACCGAGCTCTTTCAGAAGCTGCAAGAGGTCACCTGCCACATGTACGTGCCGTCTACCAACACCACGAAAGTCAATGAACTCCGACATCAACTCTTCTGTGCCAGACGGGGAGAGATAGAGTCCAGTCAGCTTCCACCATGTGAAGACTGCCTCTTCATGCACGTCCTCCGTGCAAACTACCAGGCTGCTATTTGGAGGCGCTGTCTGCATGCCAACCCTATGTTCCAAGTCCCAAGGGTTGTGGATGGACCACTGATGATGACGGGAAGCTGGCCATCGAGTGTATGCAGGGTTCTCCAGCACCGGATGCAGTGTTGCAACTGCTTTCCTGCAAGTGTGGACGGTCGTGCAAAAATCCCAGACTGCACGTGCCTTGCCAATAGCCTGAAGTGCACTGACATGTGCAAGTTGCGAACCTGCAGCAACCAGCCCGCTGATGTCGAGGAAGAGGTTGTAGACCTCGAGGACTCTGATGCTGATAACAGTGATGAAGACTAGACTACTGATCCATGGTGTGAATGTTTTGGCACAATCACATGGACATTCATGGCTACAAATATGCATGAGTAAAACATAGTACATAAACATGCCACAGTAGCGTGGTGAAATTTGGGTTATCCGTAAATTTCACATTTTGGACGCTTGCTGGAACTAGGGTAGGGGAAGGGCAATTCCTTTAACTGTGGTAAAAACTTGTAAAATGTTCATAAATGTTTTCCTCATACAACATGTGCATGTTGTAGGCTACTGCGGTTCAGTAGCACTACCCAGGGAACTTGTATGACAATATATATAAATTAAATATACTGAAAATCACTAATCAGCCAACATTTTGATAGGCCCTATTGTTCGCCCTTTCTGCCATAAAACAAATTCTGCCTTCAGGAATGACAGAAAGGATTATTCGGATGGTATAAATAAAGCATTTCAGACATGTATTTGTGGTTTGCAGTTCATTCTTCGCCCATGTGGAAACAGCAATTGCATCATTAGTGAATGTTTCTGAGTTTGCCTTTTCGCTTTCATTACGCGGAGGGTGGTACATTCCAGAGATGATAACTACCAATAAGCTGCCAGTCTGCAATGGTTATCACATCAAAATATGATCTATATATATATATATACACCAATTCAAAAATCATAACTAGGATTGGTTTCCTTAGATGGTACAGACAAGTGGAATTTCTGGACTGGGCCCATGGACTATGTAGTCCAAGCACAGATTACATCTTGGTCATACCACATGCTACAATGTATCGACATCGTGATTTTTCATGTGCGTGGGCGGTGGCTGTTGATACTTGTGGCTGAACAAACAGCATGACGTAACAGTCAATTTACTGCTTTCCCCTGCAGCATTTTTTGTTAAACTCCGTGTTACTTTGGGACTTTGAAACCTGAGTCTGTTTCAGTGAAAGCCAGTGAGCCTTCAAATTAAGGGTAAAAAGTAGTCGGCTAGTCCTTGCCCTGCCCTGCTATGCTGCATCATCGGTGGTGATTCCGTTGTGCCGACACTCCAGACATTTTTCAATCAGACATCCAGGTGTTTGTGCCACCCATATGTTCTTGCTGCTCCTAGTCTCTGTTCACTGCAGCTCCACCTACGGAGCAGCTTCATCTGACATTGTCCACCTGCGCTACATGCTTCATCAACTCTGGGTTGATGGTTGAATCATCCTCTTCGTGTCTGCATCGTGGCCTCTTACAAATACCGACAGCCTATGTGACGCCATCGCCACCCCACATTTCCACGGTTTGGAGCCGCAAAGCCTCCATACCCCTTTTTATTGTGTTTACTTTTTGGCAGGATTTTACAATTCATAATACCCTATTTTTCAGCCTACAAGTCAATGTGTAGCACGAATCAAATTGGCTAATTTCACATTTTTCTTTCCTTCATTAATATATATACCTGGTGTTGGCTTAATGGTTAGGGTGGTGGGCTTGGGATCCTAGGATCCTGAGTTCAAATCCCACTCACTGTTGAATACCAGGTGGGGTTGACTCTGCCTGTCATCCTTCCGAGGTCAGCAAAATGAGTACCAGCTTGCTGGTATCCTGTGTCGGAGTGGCGACCCATCCAGGATTGTGCCAAATAGCCAAGGAGACTGCTGAGGTAGCACCAACACTCTGCACAGAGTGTGGTCCCGATGGATGGATGGATTAAAAGACAAGTCGATTTGGAGTACAA
>CM068956.1:181948042-181971685 GCA_035128595.1 Eptatretus atami | reverse complement strand
TGCCAATCACCTAAAAGCCATCATTTCAACCTTCGTGTCACTTCGTTACATTCTTTCAACAGGCTGGATACATGTGTGGAAAACAATGTTTCTCGTCATGGTGGTGGTTGTTATTCAACATTATTATTATTATTATTATTATTATTATTATTATCATTAATTTCGTCCTTACCCGGGCGGGCCAGTGAGGGTAACCCTTCATCTTCGCGAAAATGAGGTCTCCGGGCTTACACTGCTTGGCCATAGCCCGGCAGGCGACGTCCGGTTCGCAGTGAAGTCAGAGTTTTGCAAACACGGGACACACGGCACTTCACTATGTTGACACCTGCAAACCTCCGCGCTGCTTCGCACACACACACCCTGAGAGAGAGAGAGTGCGCGCACTCGAGCGTACACCCTGCAATACCTCAGGCAGAGCACTCGCCTCGAACGAACGGTTTGTACACGGCAAGGGAACAGCACACCAGGCCCGAGCCCCCACAGTTCACACACGGCACAGCGACCAACGGGTGAGGGCAAAATTGAAATGAAGGGTAAACGCTAAAAACTTTAAATCAAACAGCGTTTCACACGTCATGTACATCACGCAGCTTTAGTTTTCTGTTATCAGTGGTTGGGATTCGTTAAATTAGGCAACTCAATTTAAAAAAAAAAAACGGAGAAAGTTAGATGGAGAAAGCGACGTAAGCTGCGAAGAACACGCTGAGACACCACAAGCTCACTGCGGCTCCAGTCGGCGCGAATGGACCAAAAGTACGATTGCAAAGTTTAAAGGAAAAACTGAAAAAATAATTTTAAATGAGAGTTCGACAAAATTTAAACTACAATTAAATACCAACCGTAATAATCCTGATTAAAACTTGGCGGGAAAGGAAGCTACAATTACTGCAACATGTAAACCTTTTAAAGTTACCACAGTAACGATTCAATTTCGTCTTCAGTTTGATTATTATTTTAATTTTTTTAAATTCCTTGCGTGTGTCGTTAAATACAATAACAACACGGTTCCTCAGATGGTTTCACTGCCCTTCCGGCACTAAATACAATATAATTTGTTCCAGCAAATACCACCCGTTACGTCGCTTCTCTGGACAGGAATACTGAGAGAGGAGGCAGGGGAGGAGGGAGGAACGAGGAGAGGGGAAGAAGAGGGGAGGAGGAGGGAAGAGAGGGGAGGAGGAGGGGAGGGAGGGGAGGAGGTGAGGGGAAGAGAGAGGATGGGAGGGGAAGAGAGGGGAGGGGGGGAGGGAGTAGAGGGAGGGGGGAGGGGAAGAGGAGGGGAGGGGGGAGGGGAGAGGAGGGAGGGGGAGGGGAGAGAGGGGAGGGGGAGGGAAAAGAGGGAGGGGAGGGGAAGAGAGGGAGGGGGGAGATGAGGGGGGAGGAGAGGGACGGGGAGGAGGGAGGGCAGGGGGGAGAGAGGAGGGAGGGGGGAAGAGAGGGGGCGGGGGAAGCAGAGTGGGGGAGGGGAAAGAGAGGGGGGAGAGGGGGAGGGAAGGGAAGGGGGAAGGAGGGGAGGGGGGAAGAGAGGGGGAGGGGGGAAGATGAGGGGATAGGGGAGGGGAGAGGTGGGGGGAGAAGGGGTGAGGGGAGGGGGAAGAGAGGGGGGAAGGGGACGGGATAGAGAGGGGGGAGAGGGCGAGGGAAGAGAGGGGGGAGAGGGTGAGGGGGGAAGAGAGGGGGAGAGGGGAGGGGGGAGAGGGGAGGGGGGGGGGAAGAGAAGGGAGAGGGAGGGGGGAAGAGGGAGAGGGGGAGAGGGGAGAGGAAGTAGAGAGGGGGAGAGGGGAGGAAGAGAGGGGAGGGGAGGAAGTAGGGGAAGAGAGGGGCTGGGAGGGGAGGGGAGGGGAAAGGGAGGGGGAGGGGAAGCAGATGGGGGAGGGAAAGACGAGGGGGGAGAGGGAGGGGCGGAGACGGAGAGGCGAGGGGAAGAGAGGTGGGAGGAGGGGAGGGAAGAGCAGGGGGAGGGGATGAAAGAGAGGGGGCGAGAGGGGAGGGAAGAGAGGGGGAGGGGAAAGTAGAGGGCGGTGAGGGGGAGGGGATAGAGAGGGGAGGGGGAGGGGGAGGGAAGGAGGTGGAGGGAATGAGTAGGGGAGGGGAGAGAGGGCGGAGCGGGTGCAGGGGGAGGGGAAGACGAGGACGGGGAGGGGAGGGAGGGAAGAGAGGGAGGGAGCGGGAAGGGGAAGAGAGTGAGAGAGGGGGATGGGGTGAGGGGGATAGGTAAGAGAGGAGGGACATGGGGGCGCAGCGAGAGAAGGGGGAGCGGGGAGGGGAAGAGAGGGGGAGGTGGACGAGGGGAAGAGAGGGCGAGCGGCTGAGGGGAAGA
Source organism: Eptatretus atami (assembly GCA_035128595.1). Lineage (NCBI taxonomy): Eukaryota > Metazoa > Chordata > Myxini > Myxiniformes > Myxinidae > Eptatretus > Eptatretus atami. The sequence goes on along the minus strand of CM068956.1, from coordinate 181,969,365 downwards.
GAGGGGAGGGAGGGGAAGAGAGGGGGGAGGGCAGGGGGAGGGGAAGAGAGGGCGGGGGGGAGAGGGGAGGGGAAAGATGAGGGGGATGAGGGGGGAGGATGAAGAGAGGGGGCAGGGGACGAGGGTGAAGAGAGGGGGGAGGGGAGGAGGGGAAGAGAGGGGAGGGGAGGGAAAGATGAGGCGGGGAGTGGGAGGGGGGAGGGGGAAGATGTAGGCGGGAGGGGACAAAAGGGAAGAGGGAGAGAAAAGAGAGGAGGCGAAAGGGGGAAGGGAAAGAGGGGGGAGAGGGGGGAAGGAGAAGAGAGGGTAAGAGGGAGGGAGGGGGGAGAGGGGGAGAAGGGAGGGGCGTAAGAGAGGAGAGAGGGGAGGGAAGAGATGGGGAGGGGGAGGGGTGGTTTTGGGGAGGTGAGGGAACGAGAGAGGCGAGGAGGGGGGAGAAGAGAGGGGGACGTGAGGGGAGATGAGGGGGTTGAGTGGTTTGGTAGGCCGCGAGTGGAACGAGAGGATGGGTGAGGGTGAGGGGGAAGGGGAAGAGAGGGGGAGGGGGGAGGAGAAGAGATGCGGGAGGGGGTGAGGGGAAGAAGGGGGGAGGGGTGAGCGGGAAAGAGGGTGGGATGGGGTGAGGGGAAGAGAGGGGAGGGGGAGAAGAGAGGGGGGAGGGAGGATGGGGAGGGGCAAGAGAGGCGGGAGTGTGGGAGGGTGGAAGGGAAGAGGGGGAGGACGAGGAGAAGAGAGGGAGGAAGGCGAGGGGAAGAGAGGTGGGGGGGAGGGGAAGAGAGGGGGAGAGTGAAAGAGAGGGCGGGGAGGGGAAGAGAGGGGGAGGGAGGGAGGGGGAGGGAAGAGAGGGGAGGGGTGAGGGGGGAGGGGAAGAGAGGCGGTGAGGGGGAAGGGATGAAGGAGAGGGGGGAGGGGAGGAGAAGCGAGAGGGGGAGTGGGGAGGGGTGGAGGGAAAAGTAGAGGGGGGAGGGCTGAGGGGGAAGAGAGGGGGGAGGGGTATGGGGAGGGAAAGAGAGTCGGGGGGAGGGGGAGGGATGTGGGTAAGAGAGGGGGGAGGGGAAGAGAGGAGGGGGGATGGGGGAGGTGGAAGAGAGAGGTCGAGGAGGGGGGAGGGGAAAGAGAGGGGGCAGGAGGGAGGGTGAGGGGAAGAGATGGGGGGAGGGAAGATGAGGGCGATGGGGCGGAGGGAAGAGAGGGGAGGAGGGGTGAAAGAGAGGGAGGGGAAGACCGTAGGGGGTAGGCGGGAGTGAGGGGGAGAGAGGGAGGGGAGGGGGAGGGAGGGGGAGTCTGGGAAGAGAGGGGAGGGGGAGAGGGGAAGAGAGGGGGGAAAGAGGGGCGGAGAGGGGAGGGGAAGAGAGGGGGGAGGGGGAGGGGAGAGAGGGTGGGAGGGAGGGGGAAGAGAGGGGGAGGGAAGAGAGGAGGGCGAGAGGAAGAGAGGGAGATGAGGGGAAGAGAGGGGAGGGGGAGTGGAAGACTGAGGGAGGAGGGAGTAGGGAGAAAAGATAGAAGGGGTGGAGGAGGGAGGGGAAGAGGAGGGGCACGGTGGGAGGATGGGAAAGAGTATGGGGGAGGAGGGAGGGGAAGAAAAGAAAGGGGTGAGGAGGAGCCGGGTTAAGTAGAGTGAGGGGCAGGAGGGAGGGGAAGGAGAGGGAGGGGAGGAGGAGGGGAACGAGCATGGGAGGGGAGAGAGGGAGGGGGCAGGGGAGAGAGGAGGAGGGGAGGGGAGTGAGAGGAGGGAGGCGGAAGAGAGGAGAGGAGGGGTATCTGGTGAGAGAGAGAGGAGTGGGTATCTCGGGGAGGCAGGGAGAGAGGCAGGGAGCGGGAGGTCGGGAATAGAGGCTAGGAGGAGGGTGAAGTGAACGAGACGGCAGGGAGGCGAGGGTGAGAGAGGCAGGTGAGGGGAGGGGAAGGAGGAGGGCCAGCTGTGAGGTGAGAGGAGGGAAAGCAGACTTGCTGTGGAGGAGCATCAATTACGATTCATACTGTCTCATCAAAATGATTGTGCCCAGAATAACAATGAAGATGGAAACAAAATAATGTCTGAAATACATTTTTTCTACGCGGTCATACCTATAAAACATATGTCCAGAGACAAAAACACTGCCAGACGCTTCTGGAGACAAACTCCCGTACGGACATAAACACCGCCCGGACACGTTCAGAGACAAACTCCCTATATGGACATAAACATCGGGGAGAGAGAGAGAGAGAGAGAGAGAGAGAGAGAGAGAGAGGAGAGAGAGAGAGAGAGAGAGAAGGAGAGAGGAGAGAAGGAGAAGGGCAGAGCGAGAAAGAAGAGAGAGGAGAGAGAAGAGAGAGAGGACGAGCGAGAAGAGAGAGAGAGAGAGAGAGAAGACGAGAGAGGAGAGAACGAGAGAGAGGAGAGAAGAGAGAGAGAGAGAGAGAACGAGACGAGAGAGAGACGAGAGAGAGACAGAGAGACGAGAGAGAGAAGAGAGAGAGAGACAGAGAGAGAGAGAGAGACAGAGAGAGAGAGAAGAGACAGAGAGAGAGAAGAGAGAGAGAAGAGAGAGAGAGAGAGAGAGAGAGAGAGAGAGAGAGAGGAGAGAGACGAGAGAGAGAGAGAGGAGACCAGAAGAGAGAGAGAGAGAGAGACAGAGAGGAGAGAAGACAGAGAGAGGAGAGAGAGAGAGAGAGAGAGAGAGAGAGAGAGAAGAGAGAGAGAGAGACCAGAGAGAGAGAGACAGAGAGAGAGAGACAGAGGAGAGAGAGAGAGAGACAGAGATACAGAGAGAGACAGAGAGAGAGACAGAGAGGAGAGAGACAGAGACAGAGAGAGAGACAGAGAGAGAGAGACAGAGAGAGAGACAGAGAGAGAGAGAGAGAGAGAGAGAGAGAGAGAGAGAGAGAGAGAGAGAGAGAGAGAGAGAGAGAGAGAGACAGAGAAGAGATGAGAGACAGAGAGAGAGAGCACAGAGAGAGAGAGACAGAGAGAGAGAGACAGAGGAGAGAGAGACAGAGAGAGAATGTGTGGGAGGGTGCTGCTCTGTATTCGGTGTTGAGGGCTTGAAAGAGGAGCGAGATGGAGACACACACACACACGTATTAGTGTTTTGGCCGACATCGGTAATTCTTCAGGAATCAGCAGATTGGAGTCCAGTGTGATGACCGACTACAGGACGTACTGTATACATCCCAAAAATCTCGAGTAGCTTTCACCCTTGTTTTTGGGAATTTCAATAAAGGAATTATAAAAACAACGTTGCATTTATTTTGCCGTTTCAGGTAGATGTGCATAAACATTACTCTTTATAAACAGCTACCAATCGTCATGTGATCGGTTGTAAAAAAAAAAATTGCTCTGAAATTTAGAAAACACGTTAATACGACAAACGGCTGGGAAATGGGGTGTTAGCAAATATATTTTACTTTGAAACTCTCAAAGAGAAACCATATAACTTTTGTAAATCATGTACCACTACCTTGGAGCAACTGCCGATTGTGCATCCTGATCCTGAAGACCCCAAAGACCCCAAAACCCAGAAGACCCCAAAGACCTAAAAGGCCCCGAATACCTGCAAGACCCCAAAAACCCTGAAATACCCAAAAGACGCCAAAGACCCAAAAATTCCCCAAAGACACAGAAGACTCAAAAGACCAAAAATACCCCGAAGACCCAAAAAATAAACATCCCGAGGAACCAAAACACCCAAAAGACCCTGAGGACCCTGAAGACATAAAATGCCCAAAAGACCCAGAGGACCGAAAATACTAAAAAGACTCCGGGGGAGCCCGAACACCCAAAAGATCCAGAAGACTCAAAAGACCTCGAGGACCAAAAAAACCCAGTGGATCCAAATGACCCGATGAAACAAAAGACCCCGAAGACCCAAAAGGCCCAGGGCATCCAAAATACCCCCAAGGACCTAAAAGACCTCGATAACCCAAAATACCTAGAGGACCCAAAAGACCCAAAAGACCCAAAAGACACAACGGGACTATCACGGACCCATATAAATTCTGCATGATATAAAATGTGACTTCAGGTCCCTTAACCCCCCCCCCCCCACACCCCACACACAATCTCATGTCCTTAACCCCCCTCCCACCACACCCAAACTCTGTGATCCCCTCCACCTTTCTTCAAATCTCCCTCACTGTCCAAACCCCAAGTCCTCAAGCCCCCTTCCAACCCCAAGTCCATCCTCCCCCCTTTTCCCAATGTCTCAATCTTCTTCTTCCAACTCCATGCACCCTCACCCCCAACTCTCTGTCCTCCCCTCCGCATTTCTTCCTGTCCTTAATAATGTTACACAGGGAACTTTGACGCATGAGAAGGCCATTTGGCCTATCATGCCTGCGTTGTTCCTGTTCCTGTTTGTTAAGAACAATGTTAAAAGTAAATAAAGATGGAATATTAAATTCACAATCACTTCCCCCTTTATTCCCTTATCCTCATTATGATTCACAGACCGGTGTTTGTGTCTTTGTTTGTTTGTCGCACTACTCCTACAGTTGTGGGCCGATTCCATCCAGACTTGCTGCATAGCAAGTGAATGCACGACCCCAATGAATGCATAGAGGTTTTATTTTTAAAAATCTTTTCCGGTGGTCTTTCGGGGAGGGGGAGGAACGCAAATTGTGTGTAAATGTGTATCGTGTAGCACCGCCTCCAGGTGGGGGAGAGTATTACAAGTGTCCTCCATTTACAGTACAGTATTCCTGTCCCCACGTTTTCCAGTGCAGTGAGGGGTTTTGAATTATAAGCAGTATTTTACTTCATGTACATAACTTGATGGGTTGTTGTGGTTTTTTTTGGCCTACACAAAAAGGTATGCGTCAGAATAACGTGTTACATGCTTGGAACAAGATCGCCCATATGGCGGGTACTCTGTTAGTGGAGTTAATTGTGTCAGAGGACCCGGGTCGCATTCTGGCGCAGAAATTTTTGTTCTTTTTCTGATGGCCGTCCATTGCACGGATTAAGGGGCGGTCCCTCCCACTGTCTCGCGCTTTCTCTGTGTCGTGTCCGTGGCATTTTCGGATGTTGGAGGGGTTCGCTCAGGAGGAGGGCCTGTTGATCTACCGGCTGATGGGCTGGCAGTTCTCACAGCTCCTGGAACACCTGCACCCCAGGGAGATGCTGCGGGAGGTGTGCAGTCCTCTCCTGGCACGTACCGCCGAAAATATTTTGGCAGAACGCTTTGGTTCCCTATCTTCTGTATGACCACAAGGACAACGTATGGCAGACCACACGAGTGCCTTATTGGCCGGGTGGTCCAGTTCCAGATAATGCACAGGAGATGAAACTGTCCGACATGTCCTGTTGAACTGCCCTGTTGCCGAGGAGGTGTGGTCGCTTACTGCGTTGTTATGTCCTCAGTCCGCTAACCTAACCCTAACCCTAACAGTCCTCAAAAGCTATGCGCCTTGGCTGGTGATTAATAGATGGGACGTCTTTGTGTTCTGTGGACTCTGTTCACATCCATGCCGCAAAAGAAAGCAGGCCTGAAGGATAGTCAATACCATCAAGACTCTCCTGTGACAATCATGAGCCAGAGGATTGCTTTCTGAGGAATGGATGGATCATGGGCATAGATGGGGCATGGCCCTGTCCTGCCTTCAGAGGTACAGGCTTGGCGACAGCCCATGGACAGCGGGGAGGGTTGTTGGCAATAATTATGGGTCAGGTGTGTCCTGAAGTCCTCCTCGGAGCAGCAAAGTTGACGGGCTTTGCCAGAGTGAAGGCGGAGAGAGGATCCCGCTGTGGGAACTTCCTTGCAAAGGTTCGAGTGGAAGTCAAATGCTCGGGTTCGAAAATATTGGGGATCCTCCGGCAGGTGGGTTTGCGGGCCTTGTCGGACTGTGAATGTCATTGGTGACTCAAGCACGAGGTGCAGCCTGGGGAGCCGTTAGCTTCCTGGAGACGCTTCACTCTCGGATGGGCCTTTCATGGGTTTGGCCTTTGGGGGACAGGGGTGGTTGGGTTTCCTTTTGTTTGATCTTAATTTTGCTTTGGTTTGATTTTTTATTTTTTCTGTCGTTCTTTTTTTCCAGGGGTAGACCGGGTCCTCGGTGAGTCTTGTGCTTGTGTGTTTCTGACTGTAATTACAGTCAGTTGTGGATTCCAGTAATTAAAGGAAAAAAGGACTCTCTTGGAAATCTCTTTTGGGTGTCTTTTCTTTGTTCGCTTCAGAGCACTTTGTTTAGTCCAATTAGGTGACTGGTGTCATGGAGTAGTGGGTGGGTTGTTTTTGGTTTCTTCTTGGTTATAAAAGTGAGTAAATAAAATGATTGCCTTGCACATCATATTTTTGTTTGGTTATTATTTCCTTTATTGTCACTATTACCCTCGTGACCTAGTCAGAGGAGAGGGTATTGCATTTGGGTTTGTTACCTCTGCCACCGGAGGTGGGTGGAGGTTGTTTTAACCCCAATCTGTCTGTCTGTGAACAGGATATCTCAAAACGTTGTGCACAGATTTGGACGGAATTTCTTGGACAGGTTGGGTGTGTGGGAAGGATGAAGTGATTAGATTTTGGTGAAGATCCGGATTCAGATACGGGTACGAGAATTTTTTAAGTCATTCTTCACTCTTGAGAGATCCAGCCAAAAACTATATATAGCACGATATCTCAAAAAGTTGTGAACGGATTTGGCCGAAACTTGGTGGAGAGGTTGGGTGTGTCAGAAGGAAGAATTGGATAAATTTTGGTCAAGATCCGAATCCGGATCCGATAATTTTTTTTAATGTTTCAAGTGATTCTTCACCATGGAGAGATCGGGCCAAGAACGATATATAATATGCCATTTTAAAAAGTTGTGGAAGGATTATGACAAAACTTGGTGGATACGTTGGGTTTGTGACGAGAATAAGCTGATATGATTTTGGTTCAGGTCCGGATGCGGATCCGGCATATCAGTGGGAAACAAAACGTAAACTGCTCAGCCTGGCGGAGCTGTGCGCTCAAGAGAGTGCTGTTCTAATTTGTCTGTTTAGTGTAGGGCCATGTGTAATCCTGTATGTTTTCTTTGCCATGTTGTTTCTATGTTTTTCATGTTCTATGGACATCCTTCTAACAAAACTACGATGTTGGAAGTTTTAATTTTATTATTTTTATGAATTTTAGACCCAATTTTGATATGACCCTAAATTAGCTAAAAAAAAAAACCGTATACTATTTTTTTTATTTGTACATAAATATAGCATGTGACACCTCAAAATGAGCCTCTCAGTGACTACAAACACCTGAGCATACTATTTTAGACATTTGATATAGATTTTAAGCATTGTTAGCAACATAGATAATATGCTTTGCTTGGATGGTATGTAAACTTACTAACATCACTAACAATAAGCTGTATAATGTGGAATCATATACATATATCAAGTTAATATAATTATATGCTCATTGTTTTGCAGTGTGTTTCAGGGAAAAACATGATAAACTCTTGTTACCATATAAAATAGTTGGGGACAATTCCAGTATAGATCCAGGTGGTTCGAAGACAACATTATGTTGCACTTTTTGTACAATACCTAAATGTATTAAGGGCATATCATAAGTCTGCATCGCTTCCCTAAAGTACTTTCTTATGGTGGGTGGGTGAGTGGCTGGTTGGTCACAGAGGGGGGAATGCATTGTTAAAAATCACTTCTCCCATTAGTCTAGAGGGGTGGTGGTTCTAATCTACATTGTATATGCAATACTTTAAGGAGCGATGCAGTCTCAAAGCAAGGTGATTATTACAGAAAAATTCACATTTGTGCATATATTCATGCAGTTTGTTGAAATGTGTTAAACAATGTACTAGTATTACACATTCTATACCTACCTACTATACTACACATCTACTCTAATTACTACCACTCTAATATATGGTCATACTAATTAATTACGAGACTAGAGATTTACACATCTAGCTGCTAACATTTAGTGTCAACATGAAATGACATACACATAACTGGTTCTATTTATAGTAAATCACAAAGTTAATTTCAGTTTAATACTTTATAGTCAGTAGTCAACATCATCATCATCACTTTCAGTTTCATCATCACTGTCAATCATCAAATTGACAGGTTCTGTGTTCATGCATTTCTCAGGTGATCTCACAGGCACACATCTCTGTGCAAGGAGACAGCTTTTTTGCATGAACATCTACCCCCTATGCATTTACTAGTTCCGCATCCACATCTGGTGAGCTCTATCACAGCATCTGGTGCTGGTTTCAGAGTGGTTATGATTGGAACATAGGTACGTCCTCCATCCTCCAGCCATACCTTTCTGGTGGTGCAAGTTGGGTTGTGGATTGCGGTCATTACACCAAATCATGGCCTGATAGTGGGCACTAGGGTATGCTGTTTTAACACAGCTGCAGTTGGTGGTAACCTTTCAGACTCCGCTGTGACCTCTTAAACATCTCCCAACGAAGCTGTCCCACATCCTTTTTTTTGGACTGTGGCTGGAACAGCTGACAAACAAATTCTTCTAAGGCAGCTTCTGTCTCTCTTGTGGGTGTTATGGTAGAGCCCAGGTTTTTGAAGGCAGTGAGATGTTTGGAGAAGCCTTCTGCATAACTTTCCAGCAGGTCAGTTTTCCTTTCCCAGCAAACTTTCCTGTTGTATCACAGCCTGTAAAACTGTGAAATCCAGGCAATGCTGCTGCCAGATCTTCCCAAGTGCTTCATAGATTGGCCTCAGTGGTACTATACGTTGGTGTTCTCTCGCTCCTAATATCATGCATGTCTGCTGCCCAAGTTCAGGGAAACGACGTAAGGCAAGAATAAACACGTCTGTGTCAGGTGAGAGGATGTGAATTACACCTCGAGACTTTGCAGCTTCTAGAGCACGCAGTATCAAGATTGTGTCTGCTTCCTCCTGGGTTGTGGTCAAATGCATCACAGGTTGCTGCTGAGTAGAGTGTACACCATTTTTAGTAGACACAATGACTGATTTTTCACTTTCGGTGAAATGGTTAAGTACCTTCATTGAAAGATACTCTGTGAGACTGCTCTTTGTTTTAGAGCTGCTCAGGAATGTGTCCATAGCTGTTCTGATAGGTGTTGAGTCCATACACACATAACTCCGTGAATCCTTGATAGATCCTTTCCGTGATCGCGTGTACCCTGTTTCATGTTCTATGGACATGCATCATGTAGCTGCTCATTGGTATCATCCTTATCACAAAAGAAGCATAGTTCCTTGTCATAGGATTTTGCAGATGATCTTGTAAATCGTTCTGAGCTGGAAGACTGTCCCTCACTTGTACATGTAGCTACTTTAGGTTTATCTGCAGTCTGCTTTTTTGATGGCCGTCCTCCTTTCTACGCTTTGTGATTAGGCTTGCATCACCTAGTGCCACACTTTTCTCATACCTTTTTTTTGCACCATCCAACATTTTTGAACTGACTGTGTCTCTGTAGCAGTTTCTGTGCCATGAAGCACCCCATTGTTTCAGCTGTTCTGCTGTAACACTACCTAGTCTGTTGCTGATTGATAGACATTCTGGATCTTGTAACTGGCCCATTTCTGTATATGGTCAAGAAGGGTTTCATAAGACTCATCTTCAGGGTTTGTTACCAGATCTCCAGTTGCATTTTGGCACCTAATGCACAGTTTATAATCAATAGGTTCACATTTCTGCTGCTTTCTTGGTGGCTCTGCCATTTTCCTAAAACACACAAACATGTTCATGTTAGGAACCACCACCGCCATGCAGTTAGATACATTCTATAATGCAGTTAATAATACATTCTATTATATCAAGTTTCTCAGCTTATCTGAAGAAATAATATCATATATAAATAATTGTATTTGTTCATTTAGTTTGTCAACATCTCCACCAGCAATTCTGCATTACCTGAAAAACAATGGATTCTACCCAAATTGTTTCAGAATTAGTTTTTTCTAATTTGTTTATAATGATGGTCGATTGATGGATGGATGGGCAGATGATCATTCATGGCAATGATATATGTGTATATAAGCTCTGCTGGTTGACTAATGTCAGCAGAGCTAAATGCATCTAAACAAATGACATCATGGATTTATTTGTCAAAGAATAAAGTATTCTATTTGCATGTCTATATTTTACGCTATAATTGGTATATCACTGGTTTCATAAAGTAAATATTTTGCCTATTTTTTGCAAATTTGTCCAAATATTTATTTTGTTGTTACTATAATAACTGAAAAGTGTCATAAATTGTTAAAGCTCATCATTCCAATCATTTTGATATGTCACATGATACACTTTACTTCTTAAACAAAACACTGATAGAAAATATACACGTTTTTTAATGTTTTTGATGGTTATGCATTGTTTCGTTAAAAAAAAAGGCATAAAACTGAAAATGAAAACTTCCCAACATCTTTCATATCCTTTAGGGATGTCTAAAGATACAAAAATGTATATAAACACAGTTGGCAGACCAAAAATGCGAACTCAGATTTTTCAACATATGACCCTACACTAGTTTGTCTGTTGGATGCACCACACGTGAATATGTGCATTTATTATTGTAGACCCCTATGTATCTTAAGATCCCAAAGACCCTTAAGACCTATTAAGATCCTTCGATACCTTTAAGGCCTTTCAGACCCCTAAGACCTCAATAACTCCAAGACACTTAAATCTCTTAGACCCATAAGATCCTTTAGACCCTGACGATTCTTTCGAACCCTAAGACTCTGAATATCTCTATCTCTATCTCTATCTCTATCTCTATCTCTATCTCTATCTCTCTCTCTCTCTCTCTCTCTCTCTCTCTCTCTCTATCGAGTGCAGCCTGTGGCTGCTGGTTGCATCATTGGTTGGGACGCGACTATGCCGCTGATGCAGTGTCCCCCTTACCAGTGCACTGGTACTCATTTTTGGCCGACCTCGTGAGGATGACAGGCTGAGTCAACCTCCTGCTGTATTAATTCAGCGGCCGAACGGGGCTTGAACTCAGGACCCTAGGATCTCAAGCCGCCACCCGAACCACAAAGCCAACACCAGGCTTTGAACACCCCTAAGACCCTTTAAAATCCCTTATAACCCCAATACCATAAGACGCTTTCGAATCTTAAGATTCCTGAACATCCCCAAACACCACGAAGACCCTCAAGACCCCAAGTCCCTGAAGATACCGAAGACACCTAAGACCTTGGAGACCTGAAAGACACTGTTATTCCTCTTAAACCAAACAGACTTCGAAAACCATTCGAAACCGAACACCCTATAAGCCCCTTTAGATAATATTACACCCTTTAGAATCCTTAGGGCTCTGTTTACATCTTATTGGCCGAGTTTCCTTATTTTTCAGGAATCCTTTCAAGCCAAGATCCTTTTAGATCCTCTTCGACCCTTTAGAACCCCCAAGACCCTTCAGATCCCTTAGACTCATTTCTGGCCTTTTAGAACTTCACACCATTTAATACCCTGTAGAGCCCTTTGACCTCGAACAACCTTTTTAGATGTTTTAAGATCATTTATACCCCTTCATACAATTCTGACCCTTTGACCTTGAATTGAACCATTTATACCCATAGACCATTTAAGACCCTTTAGAAACTGTTCAGACCATTTTGACCCCTTGGACTTATTTGGACATTTTCAGATATTTTGACCTTCGGACCTTCAGGCCATTTGACATTTCGACTTTCAGACTAGTTTTGACCTTTACACATTTCCAACTAGAGCATTTAGACCTTTCATTTGTAATCAATGACCTTTCGTTTCATCCATCTTTCCATTTATTTGCCACACAAAATAAATCCTGGCGAAAGTCTGCAATCTCTGATTGCAACTTGAACTTATGATTGCATTCTATCCTCGTTACATTATTGGCCCCTGTTGAACTGAGTCCGAAACGGGGGCAGATGGATTTGGTCTCGATTTTCGTGTCCGTGTGTGCGTATGTGGGTGCGTACTTGCGTCCGCAACCATATCTCTGACATGTATGGACCGATTTTATTCATACTTAGCACAAAGTCAACACATGACACATGCACATCATATTGTTTCGCGATGCGATCAAAGATGACCGACTACCGGCAATTCGAGTGATAAAAAAAACACCCCGGTGTCGAATACGTCCTCAACCATTTCTCAGACATGCATTTACCGATCTTATTCAAACTTGGCCCACAGATAATGAATGACGGCTTACATAAGTGGGTCATTTTTTTCCCCGAGATCAGATCCAAGATGGCCGACTGGCAGCCATTTTAGTTGAAAAACCCCGATATTGAACACGTCCTCAACCATTTCTCAGAGAAGCATTTACCGATGCTGTTCAAACTTGGCACACATATAACGAATGATGGCTTACATATGCACTTCATTTGTTTTTCGAGACCAGATCCACGATGGCCGACCGGCGGCCATTTTAGTTGTAATAAACCAGATGTTGAATGAACACGTCCTCAACCATTCTCGGACATGTACTTACCGATGTTGTTCAAACTTGGCACACAGATAATGAATGGTGGCTTACATAAGTACGTCACTATTTTTCGAGACCAGATCCAGATGGCCGACGGCGGCCATTTTAGTTGAAAAACCCAATATTGAACCCGTCCCTCAACCATTTCTCAGAGAAGCATTTACCGATGTTGTTCAAACTTGGCACACAGATAATGAATGGCGGCTTACATAAGTACGTCACTATTTTCGAATTGGATTCAAGATGGCTGATTGGCGGCCATTTTAGTTGAAAATCCCGATATTGAACACGTCCTCAACCATTTCTCAGAGAAGCATTACCGATGTTGTTCAAACTTGGCACACAGATAAAATGAATGGTGCTTACATAGTACGTCACTATTTTTCGAGATCAGATCCAAGATGGCTGACTGGCGCCATTTTGTTACCTAAAAGTGTCCAACGCATTTTCTCAGACATGCATGGTCCGATTTTGTTCAAACTTGGCACAAGCACAGTGCACGATGGCATGCACCTAACATTATTTTGCAATCTGATCAAAGACTGGTAGACTGGCGGGCATTTTAGTTGTACGTAAATATGGGCCAGCCCTTTAACTCCATACAGCGAAATTACTAAAACAACAGGGACTATGACTTGTCATTTTTTTAACTTGTTGATTTTATGATTGCTATTGACCCTCCTAGATTTGTTATTAGTTTCCCCATTCTTGTTTCCTGGTTTACTTATTTGTTTTGATTATTGTTTTGATTTCTCGTTCCTTGGTTTTCTGATTTGGTTTTTGATCTTGATTTTTTTTTTTTTTTACCCTTTTTTTCATTAAAAAAGGCTTTGGCCCTAAATCGCACTTCTTTCTGCACCATCGCTGATGACTCCCCAATAAGCAATGAAACCGGACCATTGGCTGAGGAGGTGTGTAGCATTGGGATTCTCATGTATGTTCTACTTGTGAATGTGTTGCAGTTGTCTAGGAACTCAGGTAGAGTTTAAAACAGCAAGGGCTTACCTTGTGGAGCTTTTCATGGTTGCTTCATGCAGCTTTCTTCATCAAGAAGAACATGGGAGTAGTCAATTTATTTACAATTTATTTATTTTATTTACAATAAAAACATTCTTTTTTTTAATGCAAAAGGATGTTGAGGATGTTACTCCAAAAACTATGTAAACAAGGTAGGGATCTGAATGGCCCGAGGGCAAATGTGTTTTATAGCCACACCCCATCAGGCTGATTGACAGTCGTAGTCCCGCAGACCACTCCGATCCCCTCCTATTCCTTTATAAAATAATGCAGTTTTGCATATTTTTCATGGAATCCTTTCAAGCTATTAAAATTAGGACAGCAAAGGATGCAGCACAAAGTAAAACTCTGTCAGGTTTTCAGAAATAGTAAAACTCGGAAATACGCCATCTGAGGACGATTATAACCCACGCTGAAGGAAAGGGTATTGCATTTGGTTACTTGTTACTTGCAAAAGTAACATCTGTTTGTTACTTGCAAATTCGAAGATTTTTCAAGTATATTGGTCAGTCAGTTTTGTTATTCTGTCTGTCTGTCTGTTTGTTTGTCGCCTACAGCTCTCAATTTTAAACCGATCTTCACGAAACTTCAACACATGGTAGAGTTAGTCATAAGGAAAAAGCTTATTGTTTTTGAGGTCAAAAGGTCAACATAGGCCAAAGGTCAACAACTTTGGTGAGATTTCTAAATTCCTCAATTTTCATCTGATTGACTTGAAATTTGAAGAGGATTTATATTTCATGTCAATTAATTCAACCAACCAATTATTTTTGAGGTCAACAAAGACCAAAAGGTCAACATAGGCCGAAGGTAAACAACTAAGATGGTATTTCTAAAATCCTCAATTTTCATCCCATTGACTTGAAATTTGAACAGGATAAATATTTCAGGTCACTGAATTCAACTAGCCAATTATTTTTGAGGTCAGCATTGACCAAAACGTCAACAGTCACAAGGTCAACAACAAACTTGGTATTTCTAATATCCTCAATTTTCATCTGATTCACTTGAAATTTGAAGAGGAGTTGCAAATTTGGTCATTGAATTCAACCACCAATTATTTTTGAGGTCAAATTTGTTTCATATAATTTGCAAGTATCATGCTCTGCATGACGTCGTCTTCTTGTTTGTTTGTCTGTCGTTTGTTTGTCTATTTTTATGTTTATCACCGAGAGGTCACAATTTAAAACTGATCTTTACGAAACTTCACATGGTAGAATTCGTCATAAGCAAGAAGCATATTGTTTTTGAGGTTAAAAGGTCACCATAGGCCAAAGGTCAACAAATTTGCCAAATTCCTAAAAATCCTCAATTTTCATCCGATTGACTAGAAATTTGAATGGGATTTGCACAGTTGGTCATTGAATTCAATCACCAATTATTTTTGGTCATCATCAGCCAAAAAGGTCAACAACTTCGGTGAGATTTCAAAAATCCTCCATTTTCATCCGACTTGAAATTTGAAGAGGATTTATATTTTAGGTCACTTTATTCAACCAGCCAATTTATTTGAGGTCAACATAAACCAAAAGGTCAACATCGGCCAAAGGTCAACAACTTCGGTGGAGTTTCTAAAATCCTCAATTTTCATCCCATTGACTTGAAATTTGAACAGGATTTGCATATCAGGTCACTGAATTCAATGAACAAGTATTTTTGAGGTCAACAAAGGCCAAAACGTCAACATAGGCCAAAAAGTCGACATACTGATTACTAAAATTGTCAATTTTCGTCCATTTCATTTGAAAACTGAAGAGGCTTTGTGTATTTTGTCATTGAATTCAACTACCAACAATTATTTAAGGTCAATTTTGTTTTAAGGATTTCGCAAGTATCATGTTATGCATGACATCTTTCTTGTTTGCTTGTTTGTTTGTTCAGCCTTGTGGAGATAGGCGTTCCACCAAGTGCCGTTCTTGTTCTGTCTGCCTGTTTGTAAGCATGTCAATGGCCTACAAGTCACATTTTTACTCTGATCTTCACAAAACTTCACCACCTGGTGGAGGTCGTGACAAGCTGGAAGCCTATTATTTTTGAGGTCAATAGGTCAAGGTCACATAGATCGTCACTTTAAAACTGAAAAACATGGGTGGACGGTGAACCCATGTCGAGGTGAAGTCTTCTTGGTCCCCTGTGAGTATGTCGATTAATTATGCATGGTTTGAATGTGAGTTGTGCCGTGAGTACATCCATTATGACTTATTATTGGACCTTGACAACATCCATCAATTACGTCGATTAATTATGGACTATAGGAACATTTTTTAGACATGAAGACCTTTGGAACCCTTACCACCTTTCAGTCCCCTTCAGATCATTCTAAACCTTTGAAATCTTTTGGACCTTTTAAGACCATTTATACAATTCACACGCTAAAGACCCTTAAAGACACCAAAGAACCTTTAGACCCTGAACACCCTCAAGACCCTTGCGACTTCAAAGACCTGTAAGATCCTGAAGACCTTTTAGAAACCAAAGAACCTTAAGACCTCAAAGAACTTCAAGACCCCAAAGACCCTGAAGACCAGGTCAGGTATGGGAGCATGCACTGGAGTAGCGCATCGCTGTGTCCACTTTCCGCAGGTACTCCAGAGGCCTCCGTCTGGCCATCCCCATGTCCTCGAGATGCCGATCAACCTGCTGCAACCATGAGGTATGTGATCGGTCTGTTGGCCTCCACCACTCATGGGGATCCCTCACTGAGAGAATCAGGTGAGCAAGATCAGCGTTAGGAAAATAAGCCACATGTCCATACAGCTGCAGCTGATGCTCGTGGACAATATCGATAACAAATCTCATCTGAGTCTCTCGCAGCAACCGCTCGTTGGACACAAAGCCTGACCAGCAATAGCCAAGGGGTCTCTCAAGAGACCTGGTACTGACGGAGTTAAGTCTCTGTCTCAAATCCTTGGTCAGAGTCCAAGTCTCACATCTGTAGAGCAAGACTGGCAGCACCAAGGCCTGAAAGACTCAAACTTTCATCCTTCTGCATAGATACCGGCAGCACGACACGTCATGATCCAGTGAATCCATGACTCCCCAGGCCAAAACCAGATGCCTATTGATCTCTGGCTGACAACATACGGAGACACAAATACCACTGCCAAGATAAGTGAGTCTCTAGGTGACCTCAACATTCTCACCACAAACAGGTACAGACAAGATTGCAGTTTCCAAGGTGTCAGTGAAAGCCTGGATCTTAGTTTTGATCCTTCAAACCCGCAATCCCAGCATTTCAGACTCCTCATTCAGTGCCTCGAGAACCTCCACAAGGATATCCAGTGTCTCCACAATGATGACTGCATCATCTGCAAAATCAAGGTCAGTGATCTTGACATTCCAAAATGAGGCACTGCAGTTTGATCTGTCAGACATCTCAAAGAATCCAGTCCATACAAACGCTGAGAAGTGTGGGGGCCAGTACACCCCCCCCCCCCCCCCGATGAACTCGTGACAACTGGAAAAAAGGTCGGAGATGGAACCAGCACACCTCACAGCACTCTCAGTGCCAGAGTGTGGTTCAGAAATCAGATTGATCAGTTTTGTTGGCACCCTACAAAGACTGAGAATCCTCCAGAGGGCATCCAGATTCACTGAATTGAACGCTGTGCAGTGTGCAGAGATCAACGTAGGCTGTGAGCAGCCCTGCCAAAACTCTAGTCTGCATTCGGTGAGAACCGCAAGAGCAAGGACACATCAATCGTTGACCTCTTTGGTGTGAAGCCTGACTGCTCTTGGCGTGAGTGCTTCAGCAAATGGTGGCGAACCCCATGAAGAATTATCTGAGCGAAGACCTTGCCCCGCATCAAGAGCAGAATCACCCTCAGTAGCTGTTAGAGTCCAGGCGATAAACATCCAGCCAGTGAGAGACAACAAGGCCCCTCCTCTAGTTATTTAGGTAATGCCTGTCCTCAAAACAGAGAAATAACTGGATTCAACTGCACAAGTACAGCATTTCTACCAGCCTTGTGAAGTCCATCATTGAGGCCACAGATCCCAGGAGCTTTACCCCTTTCAACTGGTTCACCACAGCCTGTGTTTCCACAAACAAAGGTGGGGCACAGTTGATTGGAGGGTAAGCAAGAGGGAGAGTTACACCCCTGATGTCCAACTCAACAGCTGGGTGGATCAGCCTGGTCAGTTCAGGTATGGGAGCATGTGCCAGAACAGCGCATCGCTGCGTCCACTTTCCACCGGTACTCCAGGGGCCTCCGTCTGGCCTTCCCCCAGGCAGATGCCAGCCCATTCCCATCTCCTTGAGATGCCGGTCAAACTGCTGCAACCACGAGGCACGTGGTCGGCCCATTGGCCTCCTCCACTCACGAGACTCTCTCCCTGAGGAAATCTGGTGAGCAGGATCAGCATCAGGAAAACGAGCCACATGTCCATACAGCCACAACTGATGCTCACGGACTATGCAGGTAACAAATCTCATCCGGGTCTCTCTCAGCAACCGCTCGTTGGACACAAATCTGACCAGCGATAGCCAAGGATTCTCCGAAGAGACCGTGTACCAAAGGAATTAAGTCTCCGTCTCAGATCCTTGGTCAGAGTCCAAGTCTCGCATCCATAGAGCAAGACTGGAAGCACCAAGGGCCTGAAGACTCGGATTTCGTCCTCCCGTACAGGTACCGGCAGCGCCACACCCCATGATCCAGTGAATCCATGACTCCCTAGGCCCGACCCAGACGTCTATTGACCTCTGACTCACAGCCAGCAGAGACATGAATATCACTGCCAAGGTAAGTGAATCTCTCCACGACCTCAACATCCTCACCACAAACAGACACAGACAGGACAGCAGCATCCATGATGTCATTGAAAGCCTGGATCTTAGTTTTGACCCAAGAAACCCGTAATCCCAGTGGATCCGACTCCTTGTTCAGCACCTCGAGGGCCCAAAAGGATATCTAAAGTCTCCGCAAAGATGACTGCATCATCTACGAAATCAAGATCCGAGATCTTGACATTCCCAAAGATGCACCCAGCTTGATCTCTCCGACATCCTCCCTAGAATCCAGTCCATACAAGTACTGAAAAGTGTGGGGGCCAGTACACACCAATGACGAACTCCAGTAACAACTGGAATTAGTCAGAGATGGTACCACCACACTTCACAGCACTCTCAGTACCAGAGTAGAGTCAGACATCAGATCGATCAGTTTTCGTGGCACCCCACAAAGACCAAGAATCCTCCAGAGGACATCCCGATTCACTGAATCGAACGCTTTACAGAGATCAACATAGGCTGCAAGCAGCCCCTGCCGAAACTCTCGTCTGCGTTTGTTGAGGACCCGAAGAGCAAGGATACAGTTGACCTCTTTGACCTTTGATTGACCTCTTTGGTGTAAAGCCTGACTGCTCTGGACGCTGGTGCTCAAGCAGATAGTGGCGAACCCTATCAAGCATTATCCGAGCAAAGACCTTGCCCGGCACTGAGAGCAGCGTCACCCCTCGGTAGTTGTTGCAGTCTTGGCGATCACCCTTCCCTTTCCAGAGAGGACAACAAGCCCTCTTCCAATCAGTTGGATGATGCCTGTGTTCCAGGCAGAGCACAAAACTGCATGCAACGACACGAGTGCAGCATTTCCACCAGCCTTGAGAAGTTCAGCATGGATGCCACAGATCCCTGGAGCTTTACCCCGTTTCAACCGGTTCACCGCAGCCCGTGTTTCCACAAGCGAAGGTGGACCACAGTTGATTGGAGGGTCAGCAACAGGGATTGTAACACCCTTGACGTCCAACTCGACAGCTGGGGATCAGCCTGGTACAACCGCTCAAAGTAACCGGCCCAGCGGGCCTTCACTTCAGACTCCTCTGTCAAGAGCCTACCACTCTCTGCTCTAACTGCAGAGCTCCGAGGGATGGGCTTGGATGAACGCAATGTGCGAATTCCCGTGGAAGCGGGACGATAATCACCTGTCCACATGTGATGCTCTACCCCTCACAGATTCCTCGCACATAGGCCTCCTTGTCCACCCTTAGTGCACGTAGAGTTTTATGCCTCAGCTCCCTGAACAGCTCAGCTCTGCCATTCAGCCTGGCCCTGCGAGTCTGGTCAATGGTATCCAGTGTCCCTTGAGAGACAAAATTCTTCTTTGCCCTGCGGTGAGTTCCAAGACATCCACCGGCAACATCAAGGACGGTGGTCTTGAAGGCATCCACAACTCTTCAGGACCCCCCAAAGCACCCAGACCCCCCAAATGTCCACTCAGCCTGTTCGCAAACTCCTCAGCTACCCTCTCGTCCTTGAGCTTGCCAACATCCAGCCTAGGCTGGGATGGTACCATTCTCCCAGATTTAAGGTGAACTTTTAGAGTTGCTACAACAAGCCTGTGGTCAGTATTGAGGAACTGAGCACTCTGGTAGACCCTGCAGTTCTGGATCATCCTCCAGCGACCATCAACGATGACATGGTCAACCTCTTTGCCACACCGCCAGCGTTGGAATACCAAGTCCAGCGATGAGCTTGTGGGCGCTGAAACATGAAGCAGCCACCCTAATTCCATGACTTCTTTCAAAGTCAGGAACTTAGGACTATTCTGGTTCATAGTTCCTGACCCATGGGACCAACACATGTCTCATAACCATCCCTATCAGTTCCAGTCGATGCATTGAAATCCCCCAAGACTAGAAGTGTATCTCGTCTGGGGCACTGATCAACCACAGACTCGAGCGTGGCGTAGAATGCATCCTTCACGGTGAGATCACTCGCCTCAGTCGGAGCAAAGACAGAGACCAGGGAAATGACACCTAAAGGAGTAACGAATCCTTAGTCTCATAATACGCTCGTTGACCGGTGTTACCTCAATTACCATTGGAGTCAGCTTATTGGACACAGCTACAGCAACTCCTGGAGTATGGTAACCATCAGAGCGACCAGACCAATAGTAGGTGTAACCACTCACCATTATCTCAGCGCAATCCGGTCTCCGAACCTCACAGAGTTCTGCAACACCGATGTCCAACGCTTGAGCTCAGATGAT
Organism: Eptatretus atami; assembly: GCA_035128595.1. NCBI lineage: Eukaryota > Metazoa > Chordata > Myxini > Myxiniformes > Myxinidae > Eptatretus > Eptatretus atami. The sequence goes on along the minus strand of CM068956.1, from coordinate 181,948,972 downwards.
AACAGAGACAGGTGATCATCCTCTCTTTGGGATAGGACATTCCAGGCATCCACCCGAAGGGCCGCCTCAGGTTAACCCAAGCAGACCGCCGTCTGGTGGATGACACTTCAGCACCACTCCGACACACTCTCCCGCAATCTGACCCAGGAATGTTACCCCGTGGTTTCCCTTCTATCATCAAAGATTGGGGGTCCCGAAGGCTTTGCCCCAATCCCGTCATCCGGTGAGCTGCCCTGCAAAGGGAAGCTGCACAGGAGGTACTCCCACGGAGTGGGTTTTCAGATTTTTTTGCGTTTTTGTGTTTTGCGGAATGAAGGGTTTTACAGTGGCCGGAGTGTAAATCTTGCCACCAACCTCCTAATATAAAGTAACCCAACTGCAGGAGGACGTCCGCAGACACAGTTGGGCACTAGATACGGATGGCCGTTGGCTCACAAGGAGCTCCTCCGCCATTTGATCAAGGTCAGTGATCTTGACATTCCAAAATGAGGCACTGCAGTTTGATCTGTCAGACATCCTCAAGAGAATCCAGTCCATACAAACGCTAAAAAGTGTGGGGGCCAGTACACCCCCCCCCCCCCCGATGAACTCCAGCGACAACTGGAAAAAAGTCAGAGATGGAACCAGCACATCTCACAGCACTCTCAGTGCCAGAGTGTGGTTCAGAAATCAGATTGATCAGTTTTGTTGGCACCCTACAAAGACTGAGAATCCTCCAGAGGGCATCCAGATTCACTGAATTGAACGCTGTGCAGAGATCAACGTAGGCTGTGAGCAGCCCTGCCAAAACTCTAGTCTGCATTCGGTGAGAACCGCAAGAGCAAGGACACCGTCAATCGTTGACCTATTTGGTGTGAAGCCTGACTGCTCTTGGCACGAGTGCTTCAGCAAATGGTGGCGAACCCCATCAAGAATTATCTGAGCGAAGAC
>CM068956.1:181876745-181887984 GCA_035128595.1 Eptatretus atami | reverse complement strand
TAATTCGGCCAATGACCATGCCAAACATACATGTTTACAACTTTTCCTGTCGTGCCATCCAGGACCTCCACCTCAGTGTCGCCCATGGTCCAGCACAGACTCATCTCCTTCGTCTTCCCCACATGCCTGGTCGAATCGTAGACCGTTACTCGGCCAACCTAGACAACATGATCACAGTATCATTCCTGACCAAAAGATGAAATGCTCATGATGCAAATATGACAGATAAACTCCAATCGGAGAAATAATGGTCAGAAGGAATGACACGAGAAGAAAGAAGAACCGATTCTTAATTCTGCACTCATTCCTGACCAACGGTTCGTTCCAACACCAACCACAATAAGTCAGAATGATTTTACAAAACTTAGGTCTGGATAATTTTCTTCCACAAAAATGAATCGATGATCTCAAGGATGGGTTCTGTTCCACGCTCACTCTGGTAACTGGCATCAAAAGATAAGAACATCTTAGGACCAAACCCAATTTGAGACACCCCTTTCTCTCGATGTAACTTGCTAGTTCACGTCACCAGAAACTAAAATCTCAATCAAACTGTTGCACCTTAACAAGCATTTGTGTGTACTAAAAGGAATATCAATGCAGATCGATCACCAAAACCATTAATCTGAATAAGTCAGTTGACTTAATTGTTTTAGCATTGTCTAAGAAAGCTATTTCACCGCAAACTTGAATGGCACTTTTGTTAGAGCACATACCCACTGCCAGGCAGAACAGTTTACGGTTTGTATTCAACTTAAAAGCCGGATCTGCTTCCGGACCTTAACCAAAATCTAATCAGCTTGTTCTTGTCACAGACTCAACTCATCCACCAGGTTTCCTCCGAATCAATTCACAATGTTTTGAAATATCATGCAATACAGTATAGTGTATTGTTTTTGGCCCTATTGCTCAATGACGAAGAAGCACATAAAAACATTATCGTATTGCTGTGTCTACACCAAATTCGAATCAGTTTGTCCGAGTCACACACCCAACTTGTCCACCAAGTTTTGTCTGAACCCATCCATAACCTTTGGAGATATCCTGCTCACAGACGGACAGACAAACAAACAAACATGGGTGAAAACATGACCTTCGTCCACCTTTGGTGGCGGAGGTAATAATATGTCACTGCAAAACCTGTGTACTTACAAAATCTTGGTTTTCAGTGATGGTGTCTACCTGTACACTGACCTGCGGATGGTTGAGGGTATAACTGGAAGGAAGCCCATCTGTAAAATTATTTGGACCACGGGCCAGGCGACAGCACACCCCACGTGTCAGGTGTCCATGGCTATATAAGTACCCTAAAATAAAGACACAGCAAGAAAAGAAGTGTGACATGAGGAATGATACACTTGGAATTTGAGGGAAGGGCAAAATCCTGCATACCAAGCGAGAGTGATTGCATGTAGACAGGATGGATGAAGTGCGAGAGTAGTGCGCCTTGCAGGCCAAGTGTGTTCCAGCGCATAATTTTGTCACTGCAGGACATGGTGCGGAGTCTCTCTCCACGTTGAATGCCGTCCCACGTGGGCACAATGTCACTGGAACTCACCGGAATGGTCCCCTCACCTGGGGGAGCACCGACGCTTAAATAATGCATCGTGTGCTGAAAAGCCAGCAGTTTTTAATGAATTTTAGATTCTATGCTTCCGGAAAACGCAGTGCTCACAGAAAAAAAAAATTGTTACTCATTTCTCCAATGGTAGGAATGGAGATTTTAAAAAATAGCTCCGCAAAGCGGGCGTAACCCCTCAGCCCCTTGACGCAAACCAATTTCAAGAGGTGGCATATTGAAAATCGCAGCACGCCCATTTTTGAAAGGAACCTTCCTCTACTCAACCCCAACACACCCAGCAAAAATGGATTTAATCGGACAAGGCGTTCTCCTCGAAATTGAGAAACCAATTTCAAGATGGCTGCCGTGGCGGCCACAGTGAAAATCGCAGCATGCCCATTTTGAAAGGAACCTTCCTCTACTCAACCCCATTATACCTCACCAGAATAAAATCAATGTGTGAAGCGTTCTCAAGTTGTTGTCCGGAACCAAATTCAAGATGGTTGCTCTAGCCGCCATATTGGATATCGGATTGCGCTGAATATCGAAAGGAACTTCTCTAAACACCCCATTATATCACACAAAAATGAAATCAATAAGTCAAGCCGTTCTCAAGTTATTGTCCGGAAACCAAATTCAAGATGGCTGCCCTAGCCGCCATATTGGATATCGGATTGTGCTGAATATATATCGAAAGGAACCTTCCTCTAACCACCCCCATTATACCCCCATGAAAATAAAATCAATCTGTCAAGCCGTTCTCAAGTTATTGTCCGGAAACCAAATTCAAGATGGCTGCCTTAGCCGCCATATTGGATATCGCATCGCACTGATTATATATCGAAAGGATTCTCTACCAGCCAACACACACTGCAAAAATGATTTAATCGGAAAGCGCGTTCTCCTCGAAACCGACGGAAACCAATTTCAAGATGGCTACCATGGAGGCCATATTGAAAGTCACAGCGCGCCCATTTTCGAAAGGCACCTTCCTCTACTCAACCCCAACATACCCTGCAAAAATGGATTTAATATCGGACAAGGCGTCCTCCTAAATCGACGGAAACCAATTTCAAGATGGCTGTCATGGAGGCCACATTGAAAATCGCGGTGCGCCCATTTTCGAAAGGAACCTTCCTCTACTCAACCCCAACATACCCTGCAAAAATGGATTTATATCGGACAAGGCGTTCTCCTCGAAATTGACGGAAACCAAAGTTGACAGACGCTCGACGGACGCCCGGACGCCCGCCGACAACGCCTATGACGACAATACCCCTTAGCCAATTCAGGCTGAGGGGTAAAACACCCTTTCACATACAAGGTGCAAAGCTCGTGTAAGAGCTGCCACACACAAATCACAGACACATTGCAGACACGAAACACAGGATTTCACTTGGAACACGAGACAAACACAGCCATTAACTGTGGGGTAGAAACTTCCTGGTGCTGGCGACGCCATCAAGTGGAATCAATTTCTCTCTGCAGTAAGCAAGGAATTTTTAGAAGTCATATTACCCAACCCCCCATTCAGTAGAATGCCAACCCACAGGGTTTATCCGTACGAGAGCCTCCATATGCTGAGCGTCAAAGAAGCAGCATGTACCATTTTAAAAGTCTTTGGTGTGACTACAGCCAGGGTCAAAATTGAACCACTAAACTACCAGACTCAGAGTGGATGTTCGAACCACACTGACTCTGGAGATAAGCACAATGCAACTGAGTTTATTGTCTTGCAGCTCCTTGCAAAATCAAGGGGTGTTTCAATTGCATTCTCTTAGCAGTCTACTTGGAATCGTCAAATTGGCCGATTATGCCATATGAGGAAATTACATCATAGCGGCTGTGGAAAGGTATTGGCACATTAAATTTTCTGGACTGTACTCAAAATCTAAAAGAAAGGAATTCTGATTAAAAAGTGATAAATTGTGGGAGTAGTTGTGACTATAGCCTGTCTACACTGTAATCACTCGTGAAAAGCCACACTATTTTTCCCAGAAATATGTGATCAACATTTGGGTGAAAATTATCCACGAGAACTAAAGTGAAAGCTCTATTTCTCACAATTCCTCACACTGACAAAAGACAACCTCCATTACTGGGAGCTGCACATCTTAAAATTCAGTGCATTGTGGATATGTTATGCAAACTGAACGCATATTTTTGGTTCTGAATAAATATTATTTCAATATAAAAATTGGAATTGTTTTGTTATACTCATGTTACAGTTCTGCAAAACTGGCACTCCACCAAGGCAATGGCATACAACATATAGCGGTCCTGAGTGCTCTAACCTCTACCTCAACATATAGCGCTCTAACAAAGTGCCATTCAAGCTTGCGTGAAACAGCTTTCTTGGACAATGCTTATTCAATTAAGTCAACTGACTTATTCAGGACTGCTATATGTTGTATGCTTAATGTCCAGATGCATTCACTAAGCTGTAATCACTTCAAGATAAAATATCTTCCCAGTCTGGAGAAGTGGACTGACTTTAACCTACATACTATAAGAATTTATCAAATGCCAAAAAGAGTTGAAGTTTGACGTCATTCTTCTGCTTCTGTGCCGGGAGAGGATTAACACGTCTGGATTTGAAATATATGTTACAACCATTCAACCAGGTCAAGCTGGGGCTGTATGAAGTCTGAAGATAAGCTTCACCTGGAGGATGTCAAGACCTGACAAAGTTGGTGCCAGCGTCTGAAAAAAATAAAATACTATGTCTCACTGAACACTATATCTCTATATTACTAAAACTCTCATCTTGTATGTATGTATGTATGTATGTATGTATGTATGTATGTATGTTCCCGAAATACAGCCAAAACGGTACACGATAGCGCAAAAATTTTCGGCCCACCTTACTCACCATTCGCCTGTAGTGTGCAGCATCAAGTTTCATTCAAATCGGGCAAGAAAAAAAATTATTAAAAATCAATTCTCGATTCAGTCAAGGACTTCTTCGGGAGACTTTGATCAATGGAAACAACTCTCAGCGGTATAGTTCGCTGGAGCTCTCTTTTTTTTTTTCTTGAAATGATTATTTTTTTCATCAACCGCTGTCACAACAGGAACCAACGGGTTCACGGGTCGTCTAGTAAGGAACTAAAATTCTCCATGTATTTCAGAGATCTCGAACGAGTCTCATATTCCGATCCCTCCTATGAGCATATGTATGTGTTTGTATGTTGAATAAATGTTCTAGTGCACAGAAGGACTAAAGATTTCAGTAAGAATGTACAGAATACGACAATTATTTAATTTTTAAAGTGATTCTTCACCATTGAGAAGATAGGGCCAGAAACAATATATAGCATGACATTTCAAAAAAGTATTGCGCCTATTATGTTCGTGGATCAGGCATTGCGTGTTGGAGGTAGCGCTCTACCGAGTACCCTTCTAGTTTCATTAGTATTCATTTTAAATGGCCATTCCATGATGTGTCGGGGGTTTATCTTCTCTACTAATAAATGTCAATGTGTGTGTGTGCGTGCGTGTGCATGCGTGTGTCTCCTCCATAACTCCAAAACATAAAACCTTGCAGCCTGAAACTTTGCATGCTAATAAAACTCCAAGGAAGTGCAAGAGTGAAAATTGGGTGTTTGGGTTCATTAAAAAACCCTTTTGAAGATAATTAACGCCATATTTTATTAAATCCTTCATCAGGCGATCCTCGGCCACCTCGCTCTCTGGGTCTTCAGGCGTTTCCTGGGTAACCTCGCTCGGGTTTGAAGGCACCATATTTTTTGGCCTACTCAACCATGGCTTGACTTTGAACAGGACAACGATTTCTCAACGATAAAGTTCTTCTTTTTTTTTCCCCCACTTTCCCCACTCATATTATCGAATGCGTGTTCCTCATAGATGTGTATCGCTGGATACATCGCTTTAAGTACTATAGTTTTCGAATTAGGAGCCGGAGCAGTTCCATGATAACATGATACGATTTTCCACGATGTACTCTCACAGACGAATTAAAGTATATGATCGAAATATTATTTCGGTTTTGAGGATTGGATATAGTCCGGACTAAATGTCAAATTCTGTTGTGAAGTCTGATAATTTAAAGAAATACGAGTCTTATACTAAACAATAAACCTATTTATTTAAGCAAGCAAGGTTATGTTCCCTCCTTCACACACGACACACAAGGAAACGTGAAATGCCAAAGCATTAAACTTATCTCTTTCTACAGTTTGGAGAATTATATTGAGTGAACAAAAAATTGAGGAATTGCCACAAAATTAACCAGCTTCATTGAGCTGTATGATATAATGCATTCACTAGGAGACCTCACGCCTGTCCCCAAAGGGACTGCCTATCCATAGCGTCTGCCAGATCAGTGTCTCTATTTTTGGGGGTTTTGAGAGGTGCTCTACAGGGAATCAAAGTAAATCTGGTAAAAAAAAAAAACGGACGTTTAAAAAAAACAAAAAGTTAGAACGTTTGTGCAGACCTCAAACCCATGTATCACGTGACACGTGCACAGACAAGCGGGCAAACAGCGGATTTTATGATTATTTCATTAACTGCTGCGTGCGTGGTGAAGACTGGCATAAGAGTTAAAGGGATCCTTTTTGGTATCCAGCGACAGCTTGGCCAACCGTTCGTCAACCAATGAATTAGAGCACTTTACATGGGTGCTTAAGCCGCTTGTCGAGCGCCCATTGTCGATAGCGAACCGAGCTACGTCATTCTGAGCAGATCGTTCACTCACTGCGGACGCTTTTGCCGCGCCATGTCATTCAGAGCGAGTGGTTCGTGCTCCGCCGCCCTGGGCGAGTGGTCCGTGCTCCGCCGCCCTGGGCGAGTGGTCGTGCTCCGCCGCCCTGGCGAGTGGTCCGTGCTCCGCCGCCCTGGGCGAGTGGTCCGTGCTCCGCCGCCCTGGCGGTGGTCGTGCTCCCCTGGCGAGTGGTCCGTGCTCCGCCGCCCTGGGCGAGTGGTCCGTGCTCCGCCGCCCTGGGCGAGTGGTCCGTGCTCCGCCGCCCTGGGCGAGTGGTCCGCTCCGCGCCTGGCGCGAGTGGTCCGTGCTCCGCCGCCCTGGGCGAGTGGTCCGTGCTCCGCGCCCTGGGCAGTCGTGCCGCCCGGCAGTTGTGAAATAAGACTTCATTTCCGAGCCGTTTGTTGTATTACTGAGCCAAATTTTTTTTTCCACCTATCACACGCAGCTGCTAATAAAGAATAATTTTTGTGAACCTATCGCTGAAAGGTCGATATAAATGCAACATTGTTTTTTCGGTGAAAGCTACTCAAGGTTTCTGGGTTGTACACAGTAAGTAATGTCGTCGGTAATCACACGACTCCAACCTGCCGATTCCCAAAAATTGCTGACTTGAACCTACGACAAATAGACAACACAAGCAACTTAAATAAATACAGGGATTTTATGAAAAAATTAAGTATTCATAATGGGGATAAATCAAAACAGGATAATCATGAAACCTGAGGTAACATACATTCCTATTTGAGGCGTCTTCACAAAGACTTTAATTTAGACAGGGGACAGCATAAGTAAAAGAATAATCTCCCTTTCTCCCGGGAGGAGATGAGTGTGCCCAGAGATCAGTTTCTGAATCATGAGGTTCGCTAAAAAGCATCATCACTGCGTGGGAAAATGCGCCAAAATGGCGCCCAGCCGCTCTCTCAGTGGGAGGCGTACGGGAGGTAGTTCGGGCGGTGATTTAAACACCAGGGCTCAGAAACCGTCGTGCAGCTTATTTTCACGATCGTACTTCTACAGAATGTAGACCCGCTTCTACCGACCCGCTGCTCTACAGAATGGCACCGCCTTCTTCCCCAGTGACACAAACACGAGTCTTTGAGGCACGGTCTCACACGATCCTGCCAAACAGATAATGGCCAGCATCTTGCTCCATCACACGAGGAAATTCGCCTCAGCCCAAACCGAGAATCATGCAGCCTTTTTCACCGTGTCGAGGGAAAGCCAGCCGTAACGCCCTTCCGCTTCAACCAACGATCCTGCCTCCCTCGCTTCTGTATCGCTCCTTCTTGTACCTGGCCCGGCCCCAATCTTAAATCTGCTCTCTCTGACATCACGCCCATTAATCATCCACTCCAGGGGCGTGGTTTGCTAGTTTTCATTCCTGGAGGCGGGGTTTTCACTTGCTCAGAAATGTCTGGCTGGGTTGTAATTTTTAGGGACATGATCCTTTTTATCAACATCTTGGAAATGCAAAAACATAGGAAAAGTCAGAGGGGCAATCACATTCTGGGAGAAATTAGCCTTAACCCAACCTAATTAACAACAGCACACCAACAGTGTGGTGACACGCAACACTTAAGCTGACAATTTCCCATCCACGGACCAAGCTATTCACATACAATTCTACCTTTTCTATGAAATTCTCCATCTACCCAACATATTCTCTGTGCTAACTCCCTACCCGGGCGGTGTTCGTCTCCGACGCGTCCGGGCGGTGTTCGTCTCCGGACGCGTCCGGGTGGTGGTAGTCTCCGGACGCATCCGGGCGGTTTTCATCTCCGGACGTGTCCGGGCGGTGTTTCGTTTCAGCACGCATCCGGGCGGTGTTCGTCTCCGGACGCGTCCGGGCGGTGTTCACGTCTGGACGGGAGTTTGTCTCCGGACTATGTCTATAGTATGACCGGTAGAAAATATAGTTCAGACATTATTTTATTTCTATCTTCACTGTTATTCTATGCAGAATCATTTTGATGAAACGGTATGAATTGTAATCACGAGGTCCGTCTAAAAAGTCACGGGACTGAGCCTGCTGTGTGCTCCACTTAAACAACTTGAATAAATGGGTTGCGTCACAGTCTTTCACACAATTCTAGCAAATATATATATATATATATATATATATATATATATATATATGATTGTAAGGTTGACTGCGCTCATTGTGTGATTTTTTTACAGGTCGTGCTTTACATGTTGTCTAGTCTGAGTCGTCGCGCTATGAGTCATGAGCAGAGAGCCAATCTGAAGTTTCTTGCCAAGCTTGGCAAAACACCTTCCAAATCGTTCGCAATGCTGCAGCAAGTCTACGGGGAAGAAACGATGTCATGTGCACGTGCATTTTAATGGCACAAGAGGTTCAAAAGAGGGACGGGAGGAGTTTGAAGACGATCCACGGTTTGGAAGACCTTCAACGAGTAGAATGGCGGACAACATTGAGCGTGTGAAGCAGATGGTGCACGCGGATCGTCGACTCATGGTGCGGATGATTGCTGAGGAACTTTCCATCAACAAGGACACTGTCTGGAGCATCATCACTGAAAATCTCGAAATGCGCAAGGTGTGCACAGAGATGGTCCCCAAGCTGTTGTCCGAGGACCAGAAACAGCAAAGAGTCAATGTCTGTTAAGACATTATCGAGCGCCTCGAGGATGATCCAGACCTGCTCGGGCAGAGAGTCATTACTGGCGATGAATCGTGGATATTCGAATACGATCCCGAGAGCAAACGCAGAGTCATCAGTGGAAAAGTCAGCATCACCAAGACCAAAGAAAGCAAGGATGTCGAAGTCGAAGGTCAAGGTGATGCTCATTGCGTTTTTTGACATCAAGGGCATCGTCCACTTCAAGTTTTTTACCACAGGGTCAAACAGTGAATCAATACGTGTGCAAGGAGATCCTCTGGCGCTCATGAGATCAGTCCGGGACAAGAGGAGGGATCTGTGGGAGAACAACGCCTGGGTGCTCCACCATGACAACGCCCCTGCTCACAGTGCCCTGAGCATCCAACAGTTTCTGGCGGAGAGGAACGTGCCAACTCTGGAGCAACCCCCGTATTCGCCAGACTTGGCCCCTTGTGATTTTTTTCCGATCCCCAAGCTCAAGGGGTGATCAAGGGGACCCGATTTCCTGATGTGGAGCCCATCAAAAGGGCCGTGACGATGGAGCTCCGGAGGATTCCAGAAGAAGCCTTCCGGGGGTTCATTGAAGTGTGGAAGAAGAGGATGGACAAGTGTGTGAGACTGGAGGGAAACTATTTTGAAGGGGACAAGCTGTGATTTCAATATATTTTTTGGAATAGAATTTCTGTGAAGTCAGTCCCGTTATTTTTTTGACGGATCTTGTATAGCTCCACCAACACATCTGCCTTCCCTTCCTCTCACCTCATACTGTCTTCCCTTCCCCACCCCTCCTCGTTGCCATGTTAATCTCGGAGATGGATCGTGTGGCAAAGCGACTGAGGCCACTTCCGCTGCCGAATCCTCACATGGGCGGAACTTACGCTCGGGCATCGTTCATACACTACTGAGGGCACTGGAAATATGCATTGCTCCACTCCACCTGATCTGCTCCCAAGCACCGCACACACCAGGGGATTATAAAGGGCTGTGCATCCTGTGGAAGTAAAATAATAATTCATCTTGTGAAAATTTGAATATGGACAAATATGATGTTCCTGTATTGATCATGCTGAACAAATATTTTTCATATTGAGAAGTGTTCTTTTGTCTACAAATTATGTACTCATTTCACTTCATTTGCTTTTTTTGCTTTTAAGAGCATATGGAAGTATAAAATCTGTTGTAAAGTATAGGCTAAAATCACTCTAAATAATGGTTCGTGTGGCTGAGATAGAGTTGAAATAAATGATTTAATTGTCTGCAGGATAATTATGCTTATCAGGTCTCTCAGAATGACAAGGTCCGGGCTAATTACATTTGCAGATGAGTGAGTCAATACTGACAGGCCATGAGTAAATGGAATAGAATCTCTGTTTACTAACACTGTGGTCTTGTTAACTCCCTATAACGCGTGATAATACGTTTTAAAACCTAAGGAAAATTGTTCATTGCATTTCTCGTTGTTGAGAAACGCGCTCTCCCTGAGTGCACTAGTAAAATGCTCAATACCATCACTGCAACATTCAAAGCGAATATTTCAAACCATATTGATTATAATAATACCAATATAATAATAATGAATAATTAATCCCAATACTGGCCAAGTGCATCTGGACCTAGTAAGGGATCATATTGTTAGTCCATTCTTAGTTAAAGAATTTTATGTACCCATCTGTTATGTTTGCTACTCTAAAATATATTTTTCATAATGGATCATTGCATACTGAAGGTTGTTTTAATAAATGAATAGATATAAGTATGTTCATTAACTATGTAACTATAATCTTCTATCTTTCACTTGGTTGACAAATTAGGGAGAACTACTTTGGCTGGTACCAGAAAGTGGCCCTGAAAGGCAATTGCAGTCTCATCACTCTGCCTCCCATTCATTGTAAAGTTGGTACAAACACAAACTGCCTTCCCATTGTCCCTCTTACTTTGATTGTGAAGCAGGAGTCTCATTCGAAATGTTGAGGTCATGGACCTCTGTTTGTTCTACAAAGGCTGTGCAAACCAGATATTCCATCTGCATGCGAGATAAATGCTTATCATTGCCGATGTAAATGAAGGTTTTCTGTGCATGCACACCCCTGATAGTCCGTGAGCTAGACAAAAATTCAGTATCAAATTTGGGGCAAAGGAGACCTTACGTTTTTGGTGAGAAATAACCTATATTTCACGAAAATGTTTGCTGGCCCATCATCCATGTTCGTTTTAGGCGTTATCCGCTAGGGGGCGCTCTTTGAGGGTCAAACTAAACCGATTTTTTTTTCTTTGCAGGTTTGCGAAGTAAAATGTATTGTTGGCGAATTCGCGGCCCGTCGGCGTGCGTATC
>CM068956.1:181842199-181855563 GCA_035128595.1 Eptatretus atami | reverse complement strand
GTAGTTGTCCAGACTCGACTCCCCCCTTCTTCGCTCGCCACATGCTGAACCTCAGCGCATTCACGCCCGTCTCGGGAGTCCTGGCTGCATATAGGCGACTTTTAATGACTCTAGTGCCGACAACATGTCAATTGTGAGGGACCAGGTTTCGCCTAGAGCTGCGAAATTATCGCGGAACACCTTTTCCTTGCACATCAGCTTGAAGCCTTTGATTTTGCCTACACCAGAAAAGGCACTGACACCCGCCCTCACTCCCGCATCCAGTATATGCATGTAGACCAGGCAAGGCCAGACAAACTTCATCCCCATCATTTCTTCCATTTTGTCATGCTAAGTATCCTGTTCCTGCCCTTTGCAGCGACGCGCATGTATAGCCTGCACGGTATCCTCAGAATGCCAGACACAAGATCAAGACATCAGTGTCTTCTGACACTATGACGACTGACTTGAATTTGGATTTCCCGCATGAGCTGCATGCAACAATAGCCGCGTATCAGCTTCTTCCTGGTTTGAAGCAAGTTGCTGAACATCCAATGTGACTCCATCCTCTGTAATCCTGAAGCACTTGCTACCATATGTCACGAACAGCTCCTTCCCACCAAGTTTGTTCTGTTTATTCTGCAGTCTGAGCGAAGAAGTGGGTAAGGTTTTCCTTGCTAAGCAATGCCAACAAACGCCTCCAGTTCTTTATTCTATGTGTTGGGATGATAACCGAAAACAGGACTCCTTGAGATGAACCACGCTTTACTCGTTCTGCATTCTTGATGGAGAAATCCGATAGACATCGAAGACTACGTCTATGCGTTTGCTGCCTGGGTAGGTCTGCAAGACAGTTTGGAACAGCTCCTCGGAAACTTCTGCAAATGTTCGGTTGTCACCACTCATCTTATGGACCAGGGCCATGCCGTCAATGATAGAAGCACTTGGTAACGCAACGTCATTTGCAGGAGAGATATCCTTATATATATCAATATCAACTCACTCTCGCCAGATTCCAATTTCCGACAATATTCTACTTACAAACTAGCCAAGAATATTAGAAAGATGTATATATTTTGGTGTAAAACAAACTTGACAAAACGGATATTAGCTGAGTGCAGTGAAATAAGAGAAAATCGCATTTAAACGTTTGAAATTCAATTCATTTGCAGTTAATTTCCACTATAAATTTAAGGATTTATCGACTTTATAATAGGAAATCACCTCAGTCGAGCATTGGATAAGATGCAGGATATGAATAGACGTAAAATACCACGAAAAAAGGAATTGTTATTTTTACACCCTACTAGCGCCCCCTAGCGGATATCGCTTAAAAACGAACCTGCATGAAGGGCCAGCAAGCGATTTCCGAAACTAAACATTATGACCTACCAAAAAAATGACATGCCGCTTTGCCCCTCGTTTGATACCGATCTCTGAAATTTGGGGGTCCAGCTCACGGACTATGAAGGAGGACGTGCATTCTTTCACAGTGCTATCTGCTTTAATTATGCACAAGATTGTTTTCTCTTTGCATAAAGGACCTTGTATGCAAACAAAGCTTTATTGCAGTCTGGTATTGATGAACCAAGTACCATGTGATGTTCTGACCCCTCCCGATTTTCCAATTGTATAAAAGGCCATGTATTCTAGCTCAGAGGCAGAGATCTGCTTGGACTCTTGCGACAAGCTTTACTCCCATATGTGTGCTTTATATAATAAATGATCTGTTAGATTATAAAGTGTTTTCTCTTTTGTGTGAATTTCCTCCACAGTCCCGTACATTAAGCTCTCGGTTCTCTGGCTGCGCGTTCTTGGGGTCACGGAGCAGTAAACAACGGAGCTTGTCGGAGTGGGCAGAGCCAGCAGAATGGAGCGGAACAGAGCCCACAGAGCAGAGTGCGGAACAAGCGGGAAAGCCAGACGTCAGACTGGATGCAATTTTGATAAACCTTAGCATTTACACATGCAGACCTCTTTATGATGTGTGAATCTGAATTGTTGATTGAATTTATAATGAGGTAAAATGCCAATTAGCTTTAGTTTGTGCTTTGAGAAATAATTTAATAAATATATACGAAGAGAGCTTGGAGGGAGGCATGGTTCACATGCCTTAGTGGTAGTAAAAGACCTTGTATTTCCTTATCTGACTGCTAACAATCTGGGCCAGCAGCAAGAAATCACATATTCTTTCCTCCCCTCACCAGGGCAATCTAGAGCCTGCTCCAATAACAGACCGTTTTTCATCGTGTGTTTGTGATTTTTAAACCTCACAAAGTTCCATCTGTTGTTTCTCCAATAGCTTCTCTTTGTTCAGTTAATTTCCTTCGAAGTGTTAAACACGCCCTGGTGAGATCACATATATACGTGCTATACTCTATGTAAAGTTTAAGTTTTTGCTTGCGATATTGCTCCAAGCTAACTTCCTCATGCACGAGTTTTGTCTTGAATTTGTTACTGAATAAAACGGCTGAAACTGAACTAAAAGTTCTTTCTATGTTAAGGTGGCCAAAACTGCCACAACAAGGACTACCTTCTCACACGTTCTTTGCTTTGTTTCCAACCACCCTCGATCCACATCTTTACACCTTCCTCTCTGCACTTCAACCGCACATCACAACCCTCACTGTGCCTCCCGCTGACCACGCACAAGACCCTCGGTTTTCCTGTCGTGCACTGAAAGTGGCTGGTTCATGGTTTCAGCGCCGACAGGCTCATCGCTGGACCTGGTATTCAAAAGCCGCTGATGCGGCAAAGGAGCTTGACCATGTGCTCGTTGATAGTCACTGGAGTATGATCGAGAACTGCAGGTTCTACCGGAGTGCTCAGTTCCTCAAAACCGACCAAAGGTTTGTTGTAGCAACTCTGAAGTTGCAGCTTAAATCCAGGAGAATGGTGCCATCCCAGATGAGGCTGGATGTTGGTAAGCTCAACGATTAGAGAGCAGCTGAGGAGCTTACGAACAAGCTGAGTGGGGATTTCGGGGGTCTGGGCACTTTGAGGAATCTTGAAAAGTTGTGGAGTGCCTTCAAGACTACCATCCTTGATGTTTCTGCTGGATGTCTTGGAACTTACCGAAGGGCGAAGAAGAATTTTGTCTCTCAAGGGGACACTGGATACCATTGAGGAGAGTCGCAGGGACAGGCTTAACAGCAGAGCTGAGCTGTTCAGGGAGTTGTGTAAAACTGTGCATGTGCTGAGGGTGGACAAGGAGGCCTATGTGGAAGGAATCTGTGAGGGGGTAGAGTATCATCTGTGGTCAGGTGATTCTCGTCCTGCTTAAAGGGGAATTCATACATTGTGATCCTCCAAGTCCGTCCCTCGGTGTATTGCAGTTAGAGCAGAGGGTGGTGGGCTCTTGACAGAGGAGTCCGAAGTGAAGGCCCGCTGGGCCGGTTACTTTCAGCAGCTGTACTAGGCTGACCCACCAGCTGTTGAGTTGTATGTCAGGGGTGACACTATTCTTACTGCTGACCCCTCAATCAACTGTGATCCACCTGAGTTTGTGAAAGCACAGGCTGCGGTGAACCGATTGGAATGGGGTAAAGCGCCTCGGATCTGCGGCATCCATGCTGAACTTCTCAAGGCTGGTGGAAATGCTGTACTCATGTCATTGCAAGCAGTTCTGTGCTCTGTTTGGAACACAGGCATCAATCATCCCAACTGACTGGAAGAGGGGCCTTGTCCCTCTCTGGAAAGGGAAGGGTGATCTCCGGGACGACAACAAATACTGACGGGTGACGGTGCTCTCAGTACCGGGCAAGGTCTTTGCTTGGATAATTATCGATAGGGTTCCCCGTCACCATCGGCTTCAGCACCAGCGCCCAGCAGGCTATACACCAAAGAGGTCCACGATTGACCGTATCCTTGCTCTTCGGGTCCTCACGGAACGCAGGGGAGAGTTTTGGCAAGGGCTGCTTGCAGCTTATGATTATCGCTGCAAAGCGTTTGACTCAGTGAATCGGGATTCCCTCTGGAGGATTATCGGTCTTCACGGGGTAAATTTATCAATCTGATGTCTGAACTCTACTCTGGTACTGAGAGTGCTGTGAGATGTGGTGATACCATCTCTGACTTATTAACAGTTGTTACTGGAGTTCGTCAGGGGTGTGTACTGGCCCCCACACTTTTCAGTGCTTGTATGGACTGGTTTATGGGGAGGAGGTCAGAGAGATCAAGCTGCGGTGTATCCTTTGGGAGTATCAAGATTTCTGGCTTGATTTCGCAGAGAATGCAGTCATCTTTGCGGAGACTCTGGATATCCTTTGGGGGGCCCAAGACATGCTGAATGAAGAGTCAGAGCCACTGGGATTTCGGGTTTCCTGGGTCAAAACTTAGATCCAGTCTTTCAATGACACCTTTGATGCTGCTATCTTGTCTGTACCTGTTTGTGGTGAGGACGTTGAGGTCATGGAGAGATTCACTTACCTTGGCAGTGATATTCATGTCTCTGCTGGTTGTGAGCCAGAGGTCAATAGATGTCTGGGTCAGGCCTGGAGAGTCATGGATTAATTGGATCATGGGGTGTGGTGCTGTCGGTACCTGTGTCGGACGACGAAAGTCTGAGTCTTCAGGTCCCTGGTGCTTCCACAGTCTTGCTTCCAGTACGGACGTGAGACTTGGACTCTGACCACGGATCTGAGATAGACTACTTAACAACTCCTTCAGTGCCAGGTCTCTTCGGCGAATTCTTGGCTATCGCTGGTCAGACTTTGTGTCCAACGAGCGGTTTCTGAGAGACACTCAGATGAGGGTTGTTGCCTGTATAGTCCATGAGCGTCAGCTGCAGCTGCGTGGAGATATGGCTCGTTTTCCTGATGCTGATCCTGCTCACCAGATTCTCTCAGTGAGGGAGCCTCGTGAGTGGGGAAGGCCAAAGGTCTGACCACATGCCTCGTGGATG
Source organism: Eptatretus atami (assembly GCA_035128595.1). Taxonomy (NCBI): domain Eukaryota; kingdom Metazoa; phylum Chordata; class Myxini; order Myxiniformes; family Myxinidae; genus Eptatretus; species Eptatretus atami. The sequence goes on along the minus strand of CM068956.1, from coordinate 181,850,681 downwards.
CAGCAGGTTGATTGGCATCTCAAAGAGATGGGGATGAGCCAGGCATCTGCCTTGGGTATGGCCAGACTGAGGCCCCTGGAGTACCGGCGGAAAGTGGATGCAGTGAAGCGCTGCTCCGGCGCATGCTCCCATACCTGACCTAACCTTCCCTTCCCCCTCCTCCAGAGACTGGATTTGCGTTGGTCAGCCGACCGTGCCTGGTAAAAGAGGTCACCAATGCCTCATATTTTCAAACTCTCTCTCTCTCTGGACTTTATAATTTCCTCAGGGAATGATTCTGATGGTACCTGTTTTGTTCGTATAATTAAGATTGTAGAAGTTTAGGATTGGGGTAACTCTGCACTGTGTCTCTGTGTTTGTAAATAATTGCATTTATTTTGCTGCACCTCACCAATCCTTCCTTTCCCCTGCTGCAGAAATATTGTAATAAAAAAACCTTTGCTTATTTGTCCACATAACTTCCCTCGCCCTTGCTGTCATAAATTACTTACATGATCAATGTACCCAGTTTATCACATCTTTCCCTCCATTGGTGCAGCATAATCCAAATGTAGTGTTAGGCGGGAAGTTCTACCCCACGTGATTTGCTCTTGTTAGCAAGCGCACACTCAATTTATCGCTCAGCAGTAATCCGAGTGTGCACTGAGGGCACAAAACTCAGTTCATCTTGTCAACTCCCAGGTAAACGGTGTTCGATGGATAATCCTGTTAGAGTTGACGAAGTTAATTGACGTTTATGGTTGCTTAGCAATCTGCAGGGCTGCGAAGATTTCCGCAGCACATCGGTTCAGGGTCGGGCATTTTGGAGGAATCCAAGTACTTCCCGTCATGGCGAACATCAAACCCAGGGTCCGTAACAATATCTATACCACCATAGCATAAAATAATCTTTGGGATGAACACATTCATTGCAGCACATAGACTACTTGAGAATTACTGCAAGCTAATGACTCGTTAAAGACTTGAGAGTTACTAAGGAGTTATTACTCTGCTAATCTGAAAGAAGTCACATGATCAGTCAGTAAGAGTTGTGAGGTGCACAAGCAAGTTGCCCACGCCCACAAAGGATTCCAAATGGGATAGGAATGGAGCGGCAAAAATGAAAATGGAGGGTTCTCTCATCGAGTCGGCAAGCTGGGAGCAACAATTCACATTTATTGCCACATCAGATGCAATTGAAATGCTGTAATGGCGGTGAGGTGCTTCATTTGAAACAGTTTATTCGATATATGTAACTTTTTGATGCCTCGGGCCCATAATAAAAATCTGTATTGGTGTCAAACCCAGTGACCAATTGCAAATTAACAGTGGGATTCATCATGCCACGTAATTCCTCACATTGTGTTTCACACAAGTTAGAAGTAATCCATGAAGTGGAATTAAACACCATCTAAAATGGCTCTCTGCGTAGATCGGAAAAACACTGCTTTTGAGTTCACTAAATTTCCAGTTCTGAGCTGGAGTTTATTTTTGGGGTGCGGGTTTCACATACAAACTGGTATTTTCCTGAGAATCGTTTCTGAAAAATGCCCTGTTTATTATACACGACAGTAGATTATACATGAGTGATTACAGTATCTCATTATCCATTAAAAAAGAAAACATTTCTGTGCTACATCCAAAGGCAACTGTAAAAAAGTAATTTATGTTCATAGGCCTCACAATAACCCATTGCTATGTTTTATGGTCGACAACATGGACCGGATTATGGCCTCAGCATGTTGCATTGCCAGCATTTCCTCATTTCAACGAGCAACAAAAGCGATAATACACAGACTTGGATAAAAACCACAACTCAATGATTGCATGAACATTCACCACATGATGTATGAAGTCCGAACACATACATTGCAAGTCTCCCATTAAGTGGCATGCAATACAACCCTCCATATATTGCACCCAGATATAAACTCTCCTCACCACTTTCCACCTTGGTCCGTAGCTTGCCTTGCTTATTGTTCTCAAATAAAGGCTGATGAAACATGCTTTCCTCTGGAGGGTCATTGCAAGACTTGTCAAAGAGTGCGCCGTCTCCACAGGGAGCCGTGCTGAAATGCACAAACAAATTTTGCCTTTTCATTACAAGGAGCAAGAACAACATTTAAAAAATTACCCCAGTGTGGGGGTGACGCTCATCTCTATAATACCACAAGTTCTCAATGTTCAGTTCAGGTAACCGCGAAAACAGCAATCCAAACTAACCGTTTAGATTGAAATAGTTCACAGAGATACACTAGGATAATACTACTAATGACATCATTAATAAATATGTATTGTTCATTTAGTACCCGGATTAACACATCAGAATCACCAGTAAGTGCAATACGTGGTTTTCCGGTCCGTCCACTCTCTGGGGACATTTCACTTCCGGTTGTAGAAAAAAAAACGAAAAAATAGGCTTAGCTCTCGGAGATTTATGATAATCCTGTAGATTATCTTTCACTGATTATAATGCAACTTTCAGAATGAAAATTGGTCAAGTATTTATAGAGATATTGAGGTTTGAAAAATCGTTAGAGCTAGCAAATTCATTAATTATTAATTCCACAGAAGTTTCGTGACACTCACAAGTAACATGTCAGGTATGAAAAAACATTTTGTATGCCAGATTCATTAATTATTAATTCATTAATTATGGAATGTACTCATTGATATATTAATCAGAAAGCCCGAAGCATGTAGCATAATTTATCACTTATCGCCTCATCCGGGATCCGTGGCCTCGCCCACAGCCTGCAGCCCTATGTCCGCCGGTGATTATGTTAGATATCGGCACGATCGAGAGGAGCCTGCGAATATTATCCCTGCTGATGCACTGAATTGATGCAATCGTTCGGCCAGAATTATCGTTGTCAAGATGTTGCGTGATTAAATCACCAATACAGTCACTCAAATTTATACCGCCGACATACTTCTTAACAATCACATTCGCCCCAGAAACCACAGTCAATCTGAACCACGCTGGCCACTGCTTCAGACGCCATGACCGGACTACTGCGCAGTTCTACTACGCAGTTTGGTTAAAGATGACTCGGCATTTTGGCGCGCGCGCTACAAAATTATATATTGAAAATAAATGCGACGTTTACATTTCGGGTTTGAAACTTTTGCACCTTCGGCGGAAAATGTATAATATAAAGGCTAAAAATGTGTTTTATATTTATATTTCATTTCTCCTTCCTTCCTTCTTTGCGAATCGCATCGGCGTTTTTGGCCATCTTCCCGATCACGTGACGATCAAACGGGAAGGAAATTCAAAATCTGTCGTGTTAGATACAAGATAATATTTTTTACTATCATAATCAATAAAACAGTTGCCGAATATCTTGTAGAATGGCAGACTAGATAGGTTTTGAAAATGGCGATTTGTATAACTTACGTGACCTCGTCCCTGACCTTGAACCCGGACAAAAGTTATATCGTTGTGCAACACTCATCGACCTCTACCCACATACTAAGTTTCATCAAGATCGGAAAGAAAAATTGTTGACGGACGGATGTACGGACGGACATTTGGTCCGGCTTTATTAGGTCATCTCGGTAGAGATGACCTAAAAGGAGTGGTGTTGTAATGAGGGAGGGGATTTGTAAAGAGGGGAGAATGAAAATTGATTAAAAAAATTTTGTAAATCAAATTGATCATTCTACAAAAACGACTCCAAAGTGTTTAATGGATGGGGTGGAGTCAGGAACCAGAGAACTTTGGAGTTCAGATTGAGCAAATAAAAAATAAACAAACTTGAACTGTCACTTTATAACTGCTGGCAATGATGACCGGGTACCAAGACGTCCGGCTTTGATCCAGCCCTGCTTTGGCACAACACGGGATTGACGAGTTGCAGACCGAGTGACACGAAGTGTTCAAGCTATTTATTATGTGCACAGTGAGCCCTTTTTATTGGGGACATCATCAGTATCAATTGAATTTTGCATTTAAATAACCTGTTGAAGAAGTAATAAATGTTGACACCATGGGTCTATAGGGTAAACTGAGACTACCCCGAATTATATGAAGCCCCACACATCTCTCTGCAATGCGGTTACGAGTTATGGACCGAATAACACGCCGCATTTAATCTATCGTTACGAATTTGGGAATTCGATTGCACACAACATACAGGTTCCTTTAGTCAGCTATGTCGATAACTGCTTGTTCCCAAGATAGCTCACCTTTTTTTTTGTATACCTTGTCGAGGCTCGTATGAGAGCTAACACACAACGCACAGCAAGGGGGCATGAGAAAAGAGGGGCGGGAGTGGGAGACAAAACAGTGGGGAACAGACACATTAGAGATCTGTGGAAGGGAGGAGGGATGACGGGAAACATGGGGAAGAGAAGATGGACATTGCAGGGACTTCAGGAAGGAAAAGCAGGGGTTGAAGGAAGTGGGCGTGGGTGGATTATCGGGGTAGAAAAAGATTCAGGATTGGATGGGGGATGATAAGAGGTGGTGGTGGAACAGCTGTTTTGAAAGCCTGAGGGAAGAATGGGAAAGAATAGAGTGGGAGGGAGTTTATTCCAAAGGCGGGGAAAAAAGAGAATGACAGACAAGTGGAAGGTGAGCAGAGATTCGTGATTTTGGTAGTTTTACCAGAAGGGGTTGTTGGCGCGACCTTGAGCGCCCTGTGGAAATGTGCGTGGGGACAATCACAGAGAGGAGCAGGGGGGGCAAGGCTGGAGAGGAGACGAGTAGAAGACAGAAAGACCACCGACCAACCTGCGGTGATTGAGTGAGAGGCCAAAGACTCAGCTTCATTGCGGGAGATGCCGAAGATCCTAAATGCCCTGGTTTCGACAGCGTGAAGCCGAGAAAAGGTGGGAGGCAGGAGCACCAGCCTACGAGGGAGAGCAGTACTCCATCAGGCTACGACAAAAGCTTTGTAAGTGCGTAGGAGCTCAAGAGTGCCGAAGAAGGACTTTGGCACGACGGAGGATCCCAGATCGGCGACTGGCTTTGGAGGCGCAGGTGGAAATGTGACTTTCCCAGGAAAGGTCATGCGCAGAGTGAGACCCAGAAGTTGAAAGAAAAGACTTCTTCCAGAGGATTGTTGAGAAAGTGGATGGGGGGGGTTTCTAAACGGTCCTTTCGAAGAGACATAGTGAGAATGTGAGATTTGTCTGGATTGAAAGACATGTTCCACGTGTTGGACCAGTTTGTGATTTTATCCAGATCTGCAGTGAGCGAAGAAGCTGCTGCTTGCCGGTCTGAGGGATGACAGTATGGTACGCAGAGGGTGGAGTCATTAGCAAAGAGATATAGAGGATTTCCAGAGAGTCGGAGAGATCATTGATGAAAACCAAGAAAAAGAACAGGGCCCAGAACGCTACCTTGAGGAACTCCAGCCTGGACAGAAGAGGGGTGAAAGAAACTCCATTTAGGCCACACGTTGACTGCGACAGGAGAAGAAGTCTGCGAGTCATGATGGAGATGGCCTTGGAACCATTGGGAGAGAGTTGGTGAGTAGCGGCAGCGGTGCCAGACTGTGTCAAAAGCAAGTGATATGTCCCAGGGATACGGCCTCGGATTTCCTGTCTGGCATTGAGAACCTCCATCCATTGATGGAGAGACAGAAGGCAGCATACCAGGGCTAGATGACCCTGTTCTGAAACCAAATTGATGATCGGGAAATCAAGCATTGGAAGAAGAGGAGGATTTCATGTCTGAAGGATGATGGATCCATAAACTTGCTGCATGATTGGGAGAGCGCTGATTAGGTCTTGTTTGCAGGAATCGTTTGTGACCCTTTTTATGCAGGGCAGTCGATGTATGCAGATATTCCAAGGCAGATGGGCAGATGACCTTGACAAATGCAGAGGGTGAAAATAGAAACAGAGAGAGAGTGAGCAAAGAGCAAGAAGAGCAGGCTTGAGGGAAACACGTGGCTGATGCCGTCTGGAACGTCTGCAGATTCTGGTCGAGCGTTCTAGAAAGGCAAGCTCTCACCTTTTAGGAGAACAAGGACACAGAGTCCAGGACAGTGGGTGCGAACTCGTAAGTGGGTAGAGAAAGGGATGGTAAAAAGACACAAGATGTTAGACTGCAAAACACGAGTTAGGCATTCAGACTTTTTTCACGTGCAATATCAGCATCGCGCCATTGAGGTAAGGAGAGGGATGGAGGGGGAACATTACACCAGAAACAGATCTTGATTAAAATGCCACCAGGATTTTGAGGAGACGGAGAGATTCCGTGAGTTCAGACTTGAGATGAGAAAAGATGTTGTTTTTCTGGCTCTCTTGAGGGTAAGATACACACTCCCACAAAATGTCGAGCTTTGTGAAGGAACTGAATTGCCCTCAGTTGGTTTCATTTCCATGAGGCAAAGGCAAGTTGTTTTCAGGACAACATGCCTCGCCACAAGCTTCAGTAAACCAAGAGGACGGGAGAAGAGGTAGGACAAACTGAGACGAGAGGATAAAAATCGTGTGCATGAAGGGAGAGAAAGTTTCTATTGAACGAATTCCCAGGATGGAGTTGCTGTTTCGAGAAAGTAGTAGATAGGAGACCAGTCTATAAGTATTGGTAGGCTGCTTGGAGACCCTGCCCAGTCGGACTTTGAGTGAAATGCCAGACTCGACGGGCAGTGAGAGTGGTTCCTGATAAACAGCCAGAAGAATAGTCACTATTGACAAGGACGTGGTCAGAAGAAACGATTGGAGCGGAAAGAAGAGCAGCAGATATTGTCAGGGAAATTTTCAAAATCAGATCAGAAGAGATGAGGTACCATTGGAATTGAAATCCGGTCGGGAAGACTTGACCGATTGAGTCAAGTCCCAATGAGTCAACAGAAAGCTTTGACTGCAAGGTGCCAATGGACAAGCGTGAAGAGAAGTACCCACACACCTAGAACTGCATGATGACACAATTGAAGTCAACCCATAAGAGGAAGAGAGAGATTTGGATGAGAAGATAGAAGATGGTCCATGTTCTCGGCATAGTGAGGTGCTATATGCGAGTCATCACTGTTCGGTGGACGGTACAGTAACATATAAACATGAGGTGAGGAGTGGAAGAGGAGAAGCCGTTAGACCAGAGGTATTCCTGGGTGTGGGGATGAGAGCAGTGCATGGAGAGTAGAATAGAGGTCTTTGAGAGAGAGCAACACTCCACCACGGACCGAGGCCTCAGAGATCTGTCATACGCAGAGGAGAGTAAACCGTGAGAGATACTTGGGAGTCAGACACGTCTTGGCGAGAGGAAAGTTTCTGCTTAGGCAAGATATGTCTGCGATATGTCAGTGGCAGCCTTATGCGAAAGATCTGAAAGGTACACAAACAAAACAAAACCGAAGCGAAGACCCCGGAAATTTTAGAGTCCACACTTTTAATGAGAAGGACTAGGGGGAGGAGCTTTGATGCAGGGGGGGGGAGAGTAAGGAGAGTGTTGAAAGAGTGGGAGGATAGACAGAAATAGCTAGAGAAGAGGGACCCGATGGGAGGAGAAAAGCTCTGTGGGGCTGGGAGAGGGGCAAGAGAAGGCGGAAGAAGGAGTTGAGAACATTTCGAGGGCTGAGTGAAAGAGATGGAGTGAGAGAGCAGGAAGGAGGCAGCTTAGTGGATGAGAGGGGGGGCAACTTGAGAAAGATGAGTGAGGGGATGAAAGGTGGAGATAAGGTGAGGCTAGGGAATTTTTTTGAGAGAGGTCGCAGAGGAGGCTTGGAAGGGGAGAAGAGGGACAATGGTTGCTTTTTGAGAGTGAGAGTGAGGGGTGAGTTGGCACCTGAAGTTGGAAAAAAACAAGGCAATGGTTGATGGAAAGCGAACATTCATAGCAAACTGAGGCTTTTAACAAGTCTTATAAGAGTCAGAGATGGCGATTTAACCACAATTCTTGATGGATGCAATAACAAATTCAGAGAATGGAGAGAAGAAACGCGCTGTAACAGGTTGGAATTTTTTAGAGGCAAGGACATGAAGAGAAGAGGTCAGAACATCGAGAGCAGTCTGAATTTTAAAATAGCAGAAAAAGTAGTGCATTATGAATACAGTAAAGAGTTTAACCAACAGTGCTGAGAGAGGAAGATGAAGCAATATAAGAATCGTTTTGTTATTAATTATTCTTGTTTGAGCGCAGAGTTTTCAAACAAGACCTTAGGTCAAATGGAAGTGTTGTAGAAAAAATCAGAGGAAGTAAAAAGAGGAGGAAGAATAAGAGGAAGAAGAAGAAGCAGAATCGGAGAGGTACAGCGTATTGTTGTTGTTGAATTTGTTTTTTTTCTAAGATAAGAAATAGAATCTAGTATGGGAGAATGGGGGTCATTTAGGAAAGTCGGAGGATAGAAATGAAGTAATGGGCAGAAGAGAAGATAGACAATTTGCAAGGTAATGGGGAGAGAAAAAAAAAAACGATCGAAGACCGAGGGGAACCGGTAGGCCTCAAGCCTAGGCCAAGGCCGAGGCCTCAAACACCCTGTAAGAATGTCGACAAAAACTCACAAAATAGCACGATTTTTGAAACAAAACCGAACTAGGAACACACAGT
>CM068956.1:181827742-181838867 GCA_035128595.1 Eptatretus atami | reverse complement strand
CGGAGAGACTTGCTCAGTACGGACTGAGACTGGATCTGACCACGGAATCCTGAGAATAGATACTTAACAACTCTTCAGTGCCTAGTCTCTTCGGCGAATTCTTGGCTATCGTGTCAGAACTTTGTGTCCAACGAGCGTTTCTGAGAGACACGCAGATGAGGGTGTTGCCTGTAAGCCAATGGCGCGTTCAGCTGCAGCTGCGTGGAGATATGGCTCGTTTCTGATGCTGATCTGCTCCACATCAGATTCTCTCATGAGGGACCGTGAGTGGGAAGCAAAAAGGTCTACCCACATGCCTCGTGGATGCAGCAGGTGATTGCTCAAAGAGATGGGGAGAGCCAGCACTGCCTTGGGTTGGCAGACTGAGCCCCTGGAGTACCGCGGAAAGTGGATGCAGTGAAGTCGCTGCTCCGGCGCATGCCCCATACCTGACCTAACCTCCTTCCCTCCTCCAGAGATGGATTTGCGTTGGTCAGCCGACCGTGCTGGTAAAAGAGTCACCCAATGCCTCATATTTCAAAACACTCTCTCTCTCTCTGGACTTTATAATTCCTCAGGGAATGGATTCGATGGTACTGTTTTGGTTCGTATAATTAAGATTGTAGAAGTTTAGGATTGGGCGTACTCCGCAACTGTGTCTCTGTGTTGTAAATAATTGCATTTAATTTTGCTGCACCTCACATCTTCCTTCCCTGCTGAGAATATTTGTAAATAAAAAACCTTTGCTTATTTGTCCACATAACTTCCCTCGCCCTTGCTGGTCATAAATTATTCATGATCAAATGTAAGCGCCAGTTTATCACATCTTTCCCCTCCATTTGGTGCAGCATAATCCAAATGTAAGTGTTAGGACGGGAAGTTCTACCCACCACGTGATTTGCTCTTGTTAGCAAGCGCACACTAATTTTATCTCTCAGCAGTAATCCCGAGTGTGCACTGAGAGGCAGTCAACTCAGTTCATCTTGTCAACTCCCAGTAAACGGTGGTTCGATGGATAATCCTGTTAGAGTTGACGAAGTTTTAATTGACGTTTATGGTTGCTTACAATCCTAGCAGGCGCTTGCGAAGATTCCGCATGCACATCGGTTCAGGGTCGGGCATCTTTGGAGAAATCCAAAGTCTTCCCGTCATGGGAACATTCAAAACCAGGTCGTAACAATGATCTATACCATAGCCATAGAAATAATTCTTTGGCATAAACACTATTCATTGCAGCACATAGACCTACTTGAGATACTGGCAAGCTAATGACTCGTTAAAGACTTGAAGTTAACTAAGGATTATTACTCTGCTAATCTGAAAGAAGTCACATGATCAGTCCAGTAAGAGTTGTGAGGTGCACAAGCAAGTTGCCCACGCCCAACAAAGGATCCAAATGGTAGGAATGGAGCGGCAAAAATGAAAATGGAGGTTCTCTCATCGATCGGCAGCTGGGAGCAACAATTCAACATTTGATTGCACTCAAAATGCAATTGAATGCTGTAATGGCGGTGAGGTGCTTCATTTGAAACAGTTTTTATTCGATATATTAATTTGATGCCTCGGCCCATAATAAAAACTGTATTGGTGTAACCCAGTGACCATTGCAAATTAACAGTGGATTCATCATGCCACGTAATTCCTCATACATTGTGTTTGTCACACAAGTTAGAAGTAATCCATGCAATGGAATTAAACACCATTAAAATAGGCTCTCTGCGTAAGGAAAAACACTGCTTTTGAGTCTAAATTTCCAGTTCTGAGCTGGAGTTTATTTTTGGGGGTGCGGGTTTTCAACATACAACTGGTATTTTCCTGCAGAATCGTTCTGAAAAATGCCCTGTTATTATACACGACAGTAGATCATATCATAAGTGATTACGTATCTCATTATCCATTAAAAAAAGGAAAAGAAAACATTTCTGTGCTACACCAAAGGCAAACTGTAAAAAAGTAATTTATGTTGCATAGGCCTCACAATAACCCATTGCCTATGTTTTATGGTCGAAAATGGACCGATTATGGCCTCAGCATCGTTGCAATTGCCAGCATTTCCTCAATTTCAAACGAGCAACAAAAGCGATAATACACACGACTTGGATAAAAACCACAACTCAGATGATTGCATGAACATTCACAACATGGATGTATGATTCCGAACACACTACATTGCCAAGTCTCCATTAAGTGGCATGCAATACAACCCTCCAGAATTGCACCAAGATATAAAAAAGATCTCCTCACCACTTTCCACCTTGTCCGTATTTGCCTTGCTTATTGTTCTCAAATAAAGGCTGATTGAAACAATGCTTTCCTCTGGAGGGTCATTGCAAGACTTGTCCAAAGAGTGCGCCGTCTCCACAGGGAGCCGTGCTGAATGCCAAACAAATTTTGGCCTTTTCATTACAAGGAGCAGAACAACATTTAAAAAATTCCCCAGTGTGGGGTGACGCTCATCTCTATAATACCACAAGTTCCTCAATGTTCAGTTCAGGTAACCGCGAACAGTCCAAACTAACCGTTTCAAGATTGAAAGTAGTTCACAGAGATACACTAGGATAATACTACTAAATGACATCATTAAAAATATGTATTGTTCATTTAGTACCCGGATTAACACATCAGATCACCAGTAAGTGCACTACGTGGTTTTTCCCGGTCCGTCACTCTCTGGGAACATTCACTTCCGTTGTAGAAAAAAAACGAAAAAATAGGCTTAAGCTTCTCGAGATTAATGATAATCCTGTAATTATTCTTCACTGATTAAATAATGCAACTTTCAGAATGAAAATTGTCCAAGTATTTATAGAGATATGAGGTTTGAAAATCGTTTAGAAGCTGCAAATTCATTAACTTATTAATTCCACAGAAGTTTTCGTGACACGCAACAAGTAACATGTCAGGTTATGAAAAAACATTTTGTATGCCAGATTCCATTAATTAATTAATTCATTAATTCGGAATGTAACTCTCATTGATATATTAATCAGAAAGCCGAACCATGTAGGCATAATTTATCACTTATCGCCTCATCCGGATCCGTGGCCTCGCCCACAGCCTCAGCCCTATGTCGCCGGTGATTCATGTTAGCATATTCGGCACGAATCGGAGCGAGCCTGCGAATTATTCCCTGCGTGCACTGATTGATGCAATCGTTCGGCCAGAATATTGTTGTCAGAGTTGCGTGATTAAATCACCAATACAGTCACCACAATTTATACGCCGACAATACTTCTTAACAATCACATTCGCCCCAGAAACCACATCAATCGAAACCACGCTGCCACTGCCTCAGCACGCCATGACCCGGAACCTAACTGCGCAGTTCTTACTACGCAGTTTGGTTAAAGATGACTCGCATTTGGCGCGCGCGTAAAATAATATATTAAAATAAATGCCCGACGTTTACATTTCGGGTTTTGAAAACTTTTGCACCTTCGGGCGGAAAATGTATAAATAAAAGGCTAAAAAATTGTTTTTATATTATATTTCATTTCTCACTTCCTTCCTCTTTTGCGAATCGCACGGCGTTTGGCCATCTTCCCGATCACGGACGAACAAACGGAAGGAAATTCAAAAATTGTCCGTGTTAGATACAAGATAATATTTTTTACTATCATACATCAATAAACAGTTTGCCGAAAAATATCTTGTAGAATGGCAAGACTAGATAGGTTTTGAAAATGGCGATTTGGTAATAACTACAGTGACCCGTCCCTGACCTTGACCCGGACAAAAGTCAATATGTTGTGCAACACTCATCGACCTCTACCCACATACTAAGTTTCATCAAGATCGAAAGAAAAAATTGTTGACGGACTGACGGACGGACGGATGTACGCGACGACATATTGGTCCGGCTTTATTAGGTCATCTCGGTAGAGATGACCTAAAAGGAGTGGTGTTGTAATGAGGGAGGGGATCTGTAAGAGGAGAATGAAAATGATCTAAAAAAATTTTGTAAATCAAATTGATCATTCCTACAAAAACGACTCAAATTTGTGTTTAATGGATGGGGTGGAGTCAGGAACCAGAGAACTTTGGAGTTCAGATTGAGCAAATAAAAAAAATAAACAAACTTGAACTGTCACTTTATTAACTGCTGCAATGATGACCGGTACCAAGACGTCCCGCTTGGATCCAGCCCTGCTTTGGCAACAACACGGGATTCGACGAAGTTGCAGACCGAGTGAACGAAGTGTTCAAGCTATTTTTAATGTGCACAGTGAGCCCTTTTTATTGGGACAATCATCAGTATCATTGAATTTTTGCATTTTTAAATAACCTGTTGAAGAGTAATAAAATGTTGACACATGGGTCTATAGGTAAACTGAGACCTACCCCGAATTAATATGACGCCACAACATCTCTCTGCAATCGTACGAAGTTATTGGACCAGAATAACGACGCCGCATTTAAGCTATCGTTACGAATGGATTCGATTGCACACAACTACAGGTTCCCTTTAGTCAGCTTGTCGATAAGTGCTGTTCCCAAAAGCCACCTTTTTTTTTTTGTATCTGTCGAGGCTCGTATGAGACTAAACACAACGCACAGCAAGGCGGGCATGAGAAAAGAGGGGCGGGAGTGGGGAGGGACAAAACAGTGGGGAACAGACCATTAGGAGATCTGTGGAAGGGAGAGGGATGGACGGGAAATGGGAAGAGAAGAATGGACATGCAGGGACTTTTCAGAGAAAGGAAGCGGGGAAATTGAAGGAAGTGGGCGTGGGTGGACTTATCGGGGTAGAAAAGATCGAGGATTTGGATGGGATGATAAGAGGTGGTGGTGAAACAGCTGTTTTCGGAAACGCCTGGAGGGAAAATGGGAAAGAATAGAGTGAGGGAGTTTATTTTCCAAAGGCGGGAAGAGGATGACAAGAGTGAAGTGAGCAGATGATTCGTGATATTGGCTAAGTTTTACCAGAAGGGGTTTGTTGGCGACCTTGAGCGCCTGTGGAAATGTGGTGGGACAAATCACAGAGAGAGCAGGGGGGCAAGGCTGGAGAGGAGACGGTAGAGAAGACAGAAAGCCACCGACCACCTGCGGTGATTGAGTGAGAGGCCCAAAGACCAGCTTCCATTGCGGAGATGCCGAAGATCTAAATGCCTGGTTTTAACAGCGTGAAGCCGAGGAAAGGTGGAGGCAGGAGCCCAGCCTACGAGGAGAGCAGTACTCCATCAAGGCCTATCGAACAAAAGCTTTGTACTGGTCAGGAAGCTCACAGAGTGCCGAAGAAGGACTTTGCACGACGAGGATTCCCAGTCGGCGACTGCTTTGGAGGCGAGGTTGGAAATGTTGACTTTCCAGGAAAGGTCATGGCAGATAGTGAGACGCCAGAAGCTTGACAGAAAAGACTTCTTCCAGAGCGATTGTTGAGCAAAGTGGATGGGGGGGTTTCTAAACTGGTCCTTCTTCGAAAGAGAACTAGTGAGAGTGTGAGATTGTCTGTGATTGAAGATCATGTTCACGTTGTTGCGACAGTTTGTGATTTTTCCAGATCGCAAAGTGAGCGAAGAAGCTGCTTGCTTGGCCGGTCTGAGGATGACAGTATGGTACTGCCGAAGGGTGGAGTCATTATGCAAAGAGATATTGATTGGAATTTTCCAGAGAGTCGGAGGATCTTGATGGAATAACCAGACAAAAGGAACAGGGCCCAGAACGCTACTTTTGAGGAACTCATCAGCCTGGACAGGAAGGGGGATCGAAAGAATTCCCATTTAAGGCAGCACCGTTGACTGCGAGCGGAGAGAAGTCTGCGAGGGTCATGAGTGGAGATGGGCTTGGATACTCATGGAGAAGGAGAGTTTTGGTGAGTAGGGCAAGGGTGCAGACTGTGTCAAAAGCGTGATATGTCCAGGGATAATACGTGCTCGATTATCCCTGTCTGGCATTTGAGGGCCTTCCATCACTATTGATGGAGAGCAGAACAGCATCTCCAGGTAGGTTGTGACATGGTCTGAAACCAATTGTGATGCGGAAATCAGCCATTGGAGAATTGAGGAAGGATTTCATGTCTGAGGGATGATTGGATTCCACTAACCGCTTTGCTGATGATTTGGGAGAAGGTGATTGTCGTCGTAGTTGCAGGGATCGGTTTTGCACCTTTTTTATGCAGGGCAGTGATGATGTGCAGATTTCCAAGCAGATGCAAGATGACCTTTTGAGCAAATGAGAGGGTGAATATGAACAGAGAGAGTGTGAGCATGAGCAGAAGAGTGTCAGGCTTTGATGGACACGTGGGCTGATGCGTCTGGAAACAGGTTGCAGATTTGAAGTCGAGGTTAGAAGCCAAAGTCTCAAACCTTGTTAGGAGTAAAAGGACAATAGCAGTCAGCGGAATAGTTGGGTGCGACTGGGTAAGGTGGGTAGAGAAGTGATGGGTTTAGGACAACAGATTTAGTCTTGCAAATCACCGATGTTTAGGTCATTTTCAGCTTTTTCACGTGCGTATCCAGCAGTGCCGGGCCATTTGAGGTGACAGGGAGGGAAAATGGAGGGGTGAACATTACTACCTAGAACATTTGATTTGATTAATGCACCGGAATTTGAGGAGGGAGAGCGGTTTTGAGTTCAGACTGAGATGAGAAAGATGTTGTTTTTTGCTCTTTTTGAGGAGATACACCTTGTTCCGAGCTTTGTGGGAAGGACTGAAGTTATGCCCCAGTTGGGTTTGTCTTTCATGAGGCAAAGGCAAGTTGTTCAGGACAATGACTCGCCAACAAGCTTCAGTAAACCAAGGGCGGAGGAATGTGTAGGAACTGAAGACGAGAGGCGTAAATCTGTGCATGAGGGATGAGAAAGTTTTCTTTGAACGATTCTCCAGGATTGAGTTTGATGTTTGAGAAGTATGTAGAACCGTTTCTTAGCTATATGTTTGGTGGCTGCTTGAGGACCCTGCCAGTCGGCTTGATGAAATCAGACTCGACGGCAGTGAGGGTGGTTCTCTGTTTAACAGCTAGAGAGATGTCCACTTTGACAAGTGACGTGGTCAGAATAAGACCGATTGGACGCGTGACGAAGAGCACAGATATTGCCAGGGAAATTTGTCAAATCAACGTAAGTCCATGAACGGATGGATGGTAACATTGGTTGGATCGGGTCGGGAAGTATTGAACCGATTGTAAGTAGTCCCAATGATTGTCGCAGAATAGCTTTTTTTACTGAGGTTGCTCATGAACGGTGAGAGGAGGTACCTCAATAAGCCAACTGGCATGATGACAATTGAATTCACCACATACAGAGTGATACGTAGAGAGTTTGGATGAAGAAGATCAGAAGATCGGTCCAAGTTTTCGGATAGTGAAGGTGTAGTTAAGTGGATTCATTCTACTGTTGGTGAATCGTAACCCTGTAACATTAAACAGAGGTGGAGGGAGGGGAAGCCGTAGCCGAGGTATTTCTGGGGTGTGGGGGAGGATGAGAGCATGTGCATGGAGAGTGAAGGATGAGTCTTTGATGAAGAGACACAGCCTCCACAGGATGAGGGCTCAGGTCTGTCAAAGCCGGAGGAGGAGTAGAACCGGTCCAGTAGCGAGATACTTGAGGATCCATGACGACGTCTTGGAGAGGAAAGTTTTTTGTAGGCAGATTATGTGGTTTGTCATGGCAGCCTGTATAGGAAAGACTGTAAAGTTTGAGCGAGGGCTCGATATTATAGTTCCTATACTTTTAATGACGAGGTAGGGGAGGGGCTTTGGATGCAGGGGGTGGGGTGGTTGGGGGAGGTAAGGAGTTGTTGAAAGAGTGTGGGGAGATTGTCAGAATAGCTAGGGGAGGGGGCTCGATTGGGGATGGAGAAAAGGCTCTGTGGTGCTGGGTGAGAGGGGGACGAAGTAGAGGGGAAGAAGGCAGTTGAGATTTGAGAGGCGGGGGGGGAGGTGGGGGGGGGGGAGTGAAGTAAGTATGTGAGCGTGAGAGGCGAGTGGAAAGGAGGCAGCTTAGTGAAGAAGGGGGGCAACTTTGAGAAGGATGAGTAGGGGGAATGAAGGTGGGATGAAAGGTAGGGGGGAATTTTTGCAGAGAGGTGAGAGGGAGGCTTGGAGGGAGAGAGTGGGATGGTTGCTTTGAGAGTGAAGAGTCGAGGGGTGAGTGGCGTACTGAAGTTGGAAAAAAAAGAATGGTTGATGATAAGCCGAACATTCATAGCAAACTGGTATTTTAAAAGTTTAGGTCAGGATGCGATTTTATACACAATTCTTGATGAGTGCATAAGGCAATCAGAGAATGGGAGAAGAACGGCTGTCAGCAACGTTGGATTATATTTAGGAAGGAATGAAGGAGAGGTCAGAAATGAGAGGAGTCTGTTAAATCATGCAGAAAGAGTAGTGCATGTATGAAACAGTATACAGAGTAACACATTGTGTGAGAGAGGAAGATGAACATTAAATCATTTGTTATTACTTTGATTTCTATTCATCGTTCTGATGAGAGTTTTCAAACAGATTAGGTCATGGAGTGTTTGTAAGAGAAAAATCGAGAGGAAGATGAAGAGGAGGAGAATAAGAGGAAGAGACGAAGCAGAATCGGGAGAAGGTTCAGCGTATTGTTGTTGTTGATTTTTTTTGTAATTTTTCTAAAGATAAGAAATAGAGATTACGTTGGGAGAATGGGGGCAATTAGAGAAGTCGGAGTATGAAATTGAAAGGTAATTGGGGTTGATAGAAATTGAAGGTAATGTGGGATGTAGAAAAAAAAAAACGATCGAAGACCGAGGGGACCGTGTGGCCTCAAGCCTAGCCCATGCCCAGAGCGTCAAACACCTGTAAAGCAATGTCGATCAAAACTCACAAAATAGCAACGTTTTTTGAAACCAAAACCGAACTAGTGAACACACAGTAACATGTAGGTGAGAAAATAAACACGTTAAAAATGGGAAAAAACGACGGGTACTTTACAATTTGAGAACGCAGCTAGAGGGCTCCTGGAGACACGTCCGACGCTCCAAACCCGGTAACCGTGAAGATATTTTGTTTCATCTTGTTTCATTGTTTAAATGTTCAGAAATCGATTGATGCCGCTGCGGATCTATTAATCGTTAGGGCAACGAACAATGGAGACATCCCCCCCTCTTTCTGCGAAGAGGAGAACCACCGTGCCGTCCCGTGACTCATGATGTCAACAACTCCTCCCACCCGTGCTGAGCGGGGGATGGAGGCACGAGGGCATGAGTCATGAGTCACGCCGGGAGCGGGAGAAGGGCGGGGAAAGGATAATAGAGAGATCTTTTCTTTTGTTGGTTAGAGGGCAGAGTTGGAGAAGGGAGTTGAGAGTAGCGCGTTCAGCAGACCTCGGGTCCTGTTTGGCTGGGTTAAGGGTTGAGGCTTCGGAAGCTTTTTGCTTCAGCTGGCTCAGTGAGGCTTCGGCTGAGGCCTGGCTCGGGAGGGGCTTTTTGGAGGCTTTTTGCTTTGATGGTTCCGTGAGCTTTCGGCTTCTGCTTGGCTCGGGAGAGCTTTTTGCTTCGAGCTGCTTTGCTTGAAGGAAGTTAAGCCGGTTGCTCGCTCGAGCTCGAGTGTGGCTTCTTCGTCTTGTTCGTGGAGCCTTGTTCTCCTTTTGGTTCTGCTTGGTGCGACTCATCGACCCTCTTCGTGGAGTGGTTCTCGGGAAGCGACGCATCGACGGGAAAGATCAGCGCCTCCTCTCACCAGCAACGTGTTGAGAAGCACGGAGGATTCGCGGAGCTCGCGGAAGGATCGCAGCTTCGTGCGATTGGATCCAGCTCGCTCTCGCTGGACCCGGTCCGAACAACTTGAAAGACCACAGGGTGGGAGGTTCGAGATAGGTTCTGGGTTTCAGCTCACCTGTCCTCCGAGCTGAGCTCGTTATAAAGGCCTCTCCCACCATTTTCTTGGTGTGTGTGTGTTGCGTACGTGTGTCCGTGGGCCCGTCTAATTAAGTAGGACTGCTGTTAAGTGCAAGTGACTGGTACATAATAAGTAGACGGTTGTAGTTCTTTTGTCGTGCTTTTGTTGCTTTATAATTTGCCATACGTGTTTTGCCTTGTTAATTGCATACGTCATTATATATAAAATGTCCTTGTGTGAATGTAAACGCTTTCGTTGCGTCCATTCCCTAATTGAGTCTGCCATCTTGCACTCGGAAAATAAGTTGGTTTTTAAATATCCGGTAAAAGTGATCGGGTTCCAACGGGACTGCGCGATAATACCCCCGCTCGGTTATCCTAAAAGGAAGCGAGCTGCTTAAGCCGCTCGTTTCCAAGCGGTCCAGTTGAGGTACAATCTCTCGGTAACCTAACCCGCGCGAATAATTAGGTAATCGAGATTTGGCGATCGTGACCCTGTAGCACGCGGGTAGAGTGCGGACAAGGTTGTGGTGGTGGTTAAAAACACACCCGTTGGCTGGTTCCTGGCATTGATCCGAGTGATCCGGAAAGCCACGACTGGATTGTCCGTTCGGTGGGCGAAGCGACCGCTATTGGTTAGACGCGGTCGCTCGGACGCCGGCGGGCGGTATTCTATAACACTATATATAATATTAGGTACGCAGTTAGCTCTTTTCCTGAATACATAGTCGGTATCAATTGAACTGGTGTTTAAATAACCTGAACACAAAATAATAAATGTTGACACCATGGGTGCAGAGGGTAAACTGGGACTCTCACGAGTTTAACGAGGCTCCACATGTCTCGATGACGTGGGATTGACAAGTTATTGACCAAGGAACAGGCCATGTTCCATCTATTTATTATATGTGCAGTTTACCCTTTTTCCTCTGGCAATCGTCAGTATCAATTGAATTGCTACTCCTCTACCCCCAAACCCACCCAGGTGCAGCCAAGTGAGTCTTTTTTTTTTTTAAGAATTCTAAAAGTTTTCAGATTCAAACAATTAAATAATTCTGGATGCTCGACAATGTGGCCGATTAGATTGAAATTTAAAGCATATATTCCCCATGTGTACTACATCATAATAATGAAGTTTCATGTATATTGATTAAGCATTTCCTGCGAAAACATTATTTAATATTTTCCTTCAATCCAAAATGGCTGCCAAACCATGTAGCCGATCGGAGTTGACACTTGCACAAGTACACACACACTGTTGTGCTAACAATCATAAGTAGGAAAAATTGAGGAACATAAGATTTGGAAGAATAATCTACAAATGACTGCTTTCCGCAAGGCATC
>CM068956.1:181813909-181824976 GCA_035128595.1 Eptatretus atami | reverse complement strand
CGGTCCTCCTTCTTGTATTATACGGTCCGGTTCTAAACGCGTCCTTTTCGGAGAGACTACGTGAGCAGTGAGATTTGTCGCCCAGATGAAAGACATATCCAACTTGTGCGACCATGTTGTGATCTATTTACCCAGCATCTGCAGTGAGCAATGTGTTCAAGTATTATAATTTGAATAAAATTTAAAATACAATGTTAAAGACTGCAAAAAAACAAAACATTTGTTTTCAGGAAATTTACCCTGAATTGACTGCAATTATTTAATACCACCTATTTTAAAGTTACATTAATAATTGATGCCTGTTATAGGACATCCCTAAAAACAGGAAGATTGTTTTTGGATTGTTTTAAATTCTATTTGAAGCCAACAGGAACAGAGTAAATAAATTATTCACTCCTTTCATTTAGTATAGAGGATAAATGTGGCTTTCTGGAGACGCCACATTCCAAATAAGTGGAAAGAAGGGAAAAACTTACTTGACTCAAGCCCAAAAAGCCCAAAATGGAGATGGATTTTCTCCCCACCTACTCCCTCTTCCCTCCCATCAAGCAATGTTAAAATGGTAAACTCATCTTTCCTCCCCTCCCAACAAGCAATAAAATGAGAGACTGACTGATTAAAGCACTTCTTCCCTTTCATATTTTCATTTGCACTCATAAGAGCGAACAACCAACGAATATTTGCCCATGTTCACTTTAGGGAATACTAATTTTTTAACCTATTAATAAACTAAATAACGGAAATGAATAACCGATACATCATCCACCACGAGCGTTATATTCACAAAGATTATTTTAGAACTGGTTTAAGTATCTTTGTTGAGCAGAAAAGAAATGACAAGACTTCTCTCAATCTCTTATTTGACCAGCTCCTGAGCCACATATTATGTTGAGATTGTGAGTTAAAGTTTTCCATTGTTTTCCATTGATAACCATCAAAGTTTTTCAGTCCATTTCAGGATATTTTTTCTTTACATCCTCCAACCTTATTTGTAATTAATTATCCGCTTTTATTTGTTTTATCTACTTTTACCGCGTTATTTCTTCAATAAGACAATTTAATATTTCTACATTCTTTTATGTTTTCCCATTAAATACCAGGCTGAATTAACATAATCCACTCTGCGTTTGGTTATTGCTTGGTTCTATCATTTTATAAATTCAGTTCAAAGACGGAAGCTAGTGTTTAAAATTCTTAAACAACTTTTTGTAACTTATAACCATAAGGGAGAACTAATTGATTTCTTCTCTAAATATATATTTATCATCAAAAAGCTCTCATGCTTTCTTATTTTATCCCCTCTTCTGTAAATAATTGATGTTTATTAACTCTTATTGTATTCATTTTTCTTGCAACACTTCCTTCTTTAAGGTTAAACAGTTGTGTAATAAATTGTTTTAAAATTTGTTGTTTCCTGATTATATTTTTTATTCCCGTTAGCTCGTCTTATCACACTATTCAATGTTATTATTATCAAATGATACGTAAAAGCATAAGAAACTTATCTCAATCCTATAAATTCACTCATGACCTCCCACCCAATTCATCTTAACTTACCAATAACCTTTTTATTCTTTGATGAAAACAACCACATCACCTGACTTATAATTAACTTGTATCAGTACATATCATATTATCATCAAGCCTATATACATCACTTGTCTTAAATTTCCAATATAAACTACCTGTTAGCCATATGATAACAATGACACATTTATCCTTATACTTTGATTTTAAATTATTATAGTTAGTATCATACGATTAACGACTTGACAAGTCAAGAATTGATGTTCCGATATTAAATAGTTTATCTATTTCATACTCTCTTTTCAAATGAATCGCACAAAATTTCTTCTGAAAACACCCTCCGCTCGATTCAAATTTTTGTCTATTAAAATGACTTTTAACGCCTGTTTCCAAGATGTAGCAAGTCTATGTTTTGTCGATGCCTAACATTTTCCACACCTTTCCAAAAATACAGCAATTATTCATTAATTTAAATAAAAGTCGCCTTCTCAAAAATCTGCTTTTGCTTCTTTCTCCTTTTCGTATAAAATTCATCTACTTCTTTAACCGAATGACTGTTAAAATTTCAAATCGATGAAATTTTCCTCACTCTCAACCCAGCAGAATAATATTGTCTCAATTCCTTTGATGCAAAACATAAACTTTTTATCATTTAGTGTGGTAAATCGTTTTTCTGGGGAGATTTACCTTTTGATTATTAAAGACTGTGGTAATCACTGAACCATTCTTTGCTTGGACTGTTTCATCAGGGCAATAAGGTAGGTCTTATGGTTGTGCATGAAAGTTCTTCGGATATTTAATCAACCGCAAAATCATATCCAACGCTTCAGCTTCAATCCAATCTTTTTGACGAGCGGGGAAAAACAACCAATATGTCTGTGTAAAACTTTTTCATAATGCTTTTTTCTAACCCATTTAAGTTTTCCATAGGTAAAGCATTGAACAAAAGCCCACCCATACAAATTGGTTAGCTCCCATAGTACATCATCAGGTAAAGTTGTCCTCATTCTTTATAATCAGGAAGAATATTATTTAGGTGCTTTGCATATCTTGCGAACATACTTGGATATTACTCTTCTTTTAGCCTTCTCTATCATTAAAAGCATATCTATATCATGAATTATAATTTAAATCCAAAAATTCTGGTTTTGTCATTTTAACATAGCACTACTCCAAAGCCCAAACCCGAGGCCGTTGTAAATAGTGAGCGGGGGGTTCTAACCATAAGAATTTTATATGACCAGACTTTTCTTAAAGTGTTCAAACACACAGCCTAAAACAATACATCAGTTTTCAGATTACCAAATCATGATATCCAAGATATCTTATATTAAAAACTTCTCTCAATGCCTTTTTTAGCTTGTGTGGATGATCTCTATGAAAATATGAGTTCTTATTCAAACTGCAATATAACTTCCCTTGAAGGAAGTTGTTTCTTTAAACTTCTCAAATAAATCCATGTAGTCATACGATATTAATCCCTTTTGTGGTAGAGATCAATCTCGATCTTGATTGGAGAATCGGTAAGGTTTTTAAGACTTGATGCCAAGTTAGATAATGGACTTGCCAATAAACTTGTATGCGTCAAGAAATCTGATATGCAATGGGGGAGTATTGAATTGATCTTGAGAATGAGATGTATTTTTATCTTGTTAGAGATGGCAGAAATTATCTCCAGAAGTCTTTGAAAGTTCATTATAAATAGATGTAGTCATAGTGAGCGTTGTTGTGAAGAAAGACAGGAATTAAAGTTGGGGGCTTGTAATTAAGATTACAATGGAATGAGCTAACCTCTATATTTTCCCAGTAATGACAATGATCCCTAACTTTGACGCTCTCCTCAATTTCTGCTCCACAAATATGACAAATTATTCTTTCCAAATTCTTTTCTCTCCTTGCTATACATGGTTTATAGGTTTGTTTAAACCCAATTATGTCTCTTAGTCTATACAGCTCTTTTTTTTTCCAATCGTTCTCTAACAAACCCTCTGAGGCATCTTCTCCTCTATAAAGTTTTCTAACTTGTAATTTATCACCGAACAGATGATTTCATATATAAATAACAGAAACCGCCAAAGAGTATTATTTGATATTTATTGTGTACGATTTATTTGGATTTGGAAGAAAAACTATCCAAATCTTTTCAAGGATACTTTCAAAATCAGCAATAATATCATAAACGGGTTTATAGATTTTGTTAAAAATCTTTGAATAAATATTTGTGAACCTGCTTTTGGTTTAAATTGATTACGGATTTTGAATTTATGTTACTACAAATTTTGAATGTTGATTTTTATTTAATCGTTCTTTTGTGTGAAGAGTTTGAGACAGTCTCTTACAAGGGATAATGTTTTACATTTTTTCTCTTGTTATAGTTGTTGTTTGGTTAATCTTGAGAAATTTTTGCATTGAAAGCAAAATGTAATTTTTCCTTTGAAGTAAGCAGAGAAGGTCAATGTGGTTTCATCATTTTTATAGTTGTTTGAAATTTTTTAATATCTGAACTTTGTTTGTATCCTTTCATCCAAACGATATTATTCAATATCAAATAGATCCAAACGATCGAATTATCATTTTCTCAACAAAATTTAGGAATATCTTTCAAATTTGACATTGCAAACTTTTAAATCTAAATTAGCGTTATTTCTCGTTTTTCTTAAATGTTCAACCCTTTCAGGTTTCCATTTGGAGGATATACGTGTAACAAGAGCAGACCATAGAAAACAGTTTATATTTATCTTTGTTTTGAATATTAAAAACAACCGCTTTCCTTAAGTTTTATCTCTTGTTCCTCAATCAATATATGTAAGAAGCTTCAGAGACGTGTTTTTTGAAATGTGTATATCCCAAAAGCAATTATTTGTTAATCGCAAATCCACTACCCATGCATGTGATAATATAAGGCATCTTGTTTTCCGCTTCTGGAGTTCAATGCGGGTAAACATCACATCTACAAAATCTTAAATGATGAGATTAAAGTGATAGGTTTTGTCTCAATATAGGAGTTAGTTTTTCAACGCCTTCCTCTACAATTTTCAAATTTTACTCCATATAAAACTGTAAAAGTTTTCATTTCACGTTAAGTGTGTCTTTTTAATTTAAGTTTCAATACTTTCTTTAAAGCAATCAACAGGCTTCCAGGATGAAATGGTCCAAGGTCTTGAAAGCAAAACAATCTATTTTATAGTCCTTATATTTTTAAAAATGCACATCAGGTGTTTTCAATGGAGGAATAGTGGCACCTACATTTCTTCAGTTCTTTTTGTGTGATAGGAAGGTGTTTATTATAATTTTTTTAAAAAAGAATATCCATTATCACATCAATCACAATGTTTTGTTCTTGCGTCAAGTGGAGATATTTGTCTGAAAATATTGAATGGGTTGTGGTTTGAAGGTGTTTTTTATAACATTATAATTCAATGATACAAAATCACAGCACGTTTATCACCATATTTTTATAACAAAACGTGGGTTAAAATAAAATTTTCTTGGATGAAAATCATAATTATAGGTGAATCTGGCCTGAAAACCACTGTTTACTTCCAACTTTTTCACTTAATAATACATGTATCAAGAACACAAAAGACAAATTTCAAATACAATCTCTCATTTGTAAAAGAGACTGAGAAATATCGTTGAGGATGTAAAATTGAATAAGGATTAATAATAACAACAATGGATATTAAAAACAAATTATAGAAATAATACGAGTTCTTCAATTTCCTCAGTGAAGGGCCTTTTAGTCTATCTGAAAGAACATCAAATTAAAGTAGCTCTAACAAAAGTTTCTCCTTCTCCTTCTCACAATATATTCAAAACTAGAAAAAAAAGCATAATGAAACAAGGAAAAAAGTATAAAAAGAAAAAAACCTCATGGAATGAGCTTTAGAAAGAAAAAGATAAGACCATCTGCAAATATGCAAGGAAGCAGAAATTTGTATTTTTTTCAACAACCTGAAAGATGGAATCCTGAATGAATAAAGGATGTAAATATCAGGTGAAATGACATATCGTTCACTAGTATTAAGGACCATTTTAAAATTACCTTTAATATAAAAAAATTGTATAGTTAGTTGAATCTGTTAATGAAAAAAATTATAAATATAGATGGTTAATGTTTTTTCTAGAATTTAAATACTGAGTCATTATTCAAATGAAAGATTTGAAAGATTATGAGAGTGATGGATATATCTCTGTTCCGAACAGAAGACCAGTTATGATACCGAGATTTGTGTCAAATGATAGTTGTGAAAGTAGTAGTTTTAAAGATGATTGGAAAGCACCAAATGAAGTGTGAAGATGATACTGAGATGAATTATATTTGAAGTTAAAGTTTACTTATAAATATGAATAGTTTACTAGATTTTTGAGCCCCTTGAATTTCCGATTCTCCACATGACAAATTTGAGAATTGTCCTGCGTAATGAAAGACGGGGATAAACACAGAGCAAAAGCCTAAGATGAACAATGTATGGTTCTGTGATTATCTTCTAATTATATAAAAAATAATAAAAAGAAATATAATTTCTTACCAGATTTTACTTCACAAGAGCTGATTAATAAAAATGAATGTAAAGAGAGGGTGATAATACACCTTCTTACAATGAAGAAACTGAACGTATAGAGAAATGTTCAAAGGATTGTTGTTATATTATTATTCAGGATTGCCATTTTCAGGGAAATATCAACACAAGATATTGATAAATAAAATTAATGGGAAATATCATGAAAATTTAAACCCACTATAGGATAAAAAATATAGAGTTTCTAAGAAAGTCAATAATAAAATTTAAATAATCTGTTTCCAAATATATAAAAATGAATGACTTTACCCATTTGGGAAAATAGATAAAATTAACAACCATAAAAAAATCTTCCAAATCATAAAGCAGGTCTCCATATTGGTTTCAAGCGGAATGTGTCGTTTTTTAGTTAAAACCTGCTTACTTTTAAAGATGCTCCTTACTCACAACTTTTAATTAAGATAATTTAATAGATTTCACAAACGTCAAGTTTTTCAAGCCTGAGTATCAACAACTCTCACAAGGTTTTTTAATGCTGGTCTTCAAAAAGAAGATAGAATAATCGGTTTATTTAAGACTCAAACAAACTAAATGATACAAAATTGAAGGATATTAAAAAATACAAATATTTTTGTGTGATACACGAGATATAAAAAGAAATCAAAGCCAATAACTTGTATTCTTCTGATAAACGCGATATATGAATAACTTCTCCCCAAGATTGATAATAATATAGTAAGATCCAAAAAAAGAACTTATTTTTATCTTTGATGATTGTGTTAATAAGAAGAAACCAAATGGTTTAATGATAGCTACTACACAAGAGGAGAATTTCTCTTGTAATTGTATTATACTATGTCAATTCATACTTTCAACTTCCTCGCGCTCAATAAGAAAGTAAACAATGCTCAACTTTTATTTTTACCAGTTAAATTCAATAGATTAAATATAAACATTTTGGAGAGTACAATTGTTCTCCATTATGTAGTAAAAAGAATTTGGGGATTATATGAAGCCACGACTTGAAAAAATAAATATATAATTTTATTTGTTGGTGAAACAAGATGAGATATAAGGGATATATTTTTTAATTTACAAACAATTACATCTATAAATGACAACTATATTATAAAACTTGGCGTAAATCTGCTTCTGGGAAAAAACTTTCAAATAAATCAAGCGGTTCAGAAAAAAACTTGCAATAAATTCAAGGTGTTCTGTTATTAAAGTACAATGAAATTTTAAAATTGCTTAAAAGCACCATGTAGTTCGTATTGTTATCAAACAACAATGAGAGCAATAGACCTGGGAGAAGTAGAAGGCTGAAGGATAATTACTATATTTCAGTAGAGAACATATGCGATTGAGGATGAAGGCCAAATAATTTGAGGATTTTTCTCTGTACACATAATATTCTCATAATTGTAAGAGTGAGTTAAAGAACTAAAATCTGGTGGTCTGGGAAATTTAGAAACTATCCAAGGGAATGAGACAAATTATTAAACATCTGAGTGGTAATAGTCCATGAGCCAGGCCAGAGATCCGGTACCACCGGGGTGCTAAACACGAATGTACCTAAAAGTTTATAGAGTGACTGTAAATCCATTAAGATATGATAGGCCTTCCCGCGACTGGTAGCTTAGTCTGATTTTGTGATGCCAATGGGGGTGCTACCATAAAAACAGATGTGATGGGCGTGCTTAGGTGTGTTTTATAGCCAGATGATCCTTATTGCTGAGACAGAAAGCTCAAAATGAGTTGATGTCTTGGCTTCATCCCTGGGGCCTTGTCCATGGGCACTGCCCAGCGTAGATGGGTCTCTCACACAAGACCAACAAGGCTGCCCTAGCAATGAGTTGGAGAGGAATGTTTCTTCCTGCAGATGATCCCCGAGCCCTCTGCTACCATAATTTGATGGATGAGCTGCCAGGGAAACTGAAGGGAACGACAAACTTTTTTCACAGTCTTGCAGCACGAGCAGTGAGATCACGTTGGGTCGCCATGAGGGTTGCTAAGAGCAGGCCAGCACTTGATTTTTGTGTTTGACGTCACAAGGGAGACATCCCATCAAAATGCAGAACGAGCCAACAGAAGTGCAGGCACAGGATCATTTAAGCAGAACATTCAACCGGGCTCAGCAACATCAGCAGTGCGAGAAAAGTAACTCGGTAGTTCCCCAAACAAGCCAAGTCTTTCATCAAGTTCCTGGTTGAAGAATGAAAAAAACCACAGCACAGGACAGCTCTGGGGCAAAGGAGCTGTAGTCACATGTGGCAGCTCTGCTTCAAGATCACCAAAGAACAGTGGAAGAGGCTCCTGAGCCCTAAAGTCAAGTCAAGAAGAAGCAGACACACACCTCCTTCTCCATGCACTTCCTGCAGCAGAATCTGGTAAAGTCTGTCACATCAACTGCCAGAGGATTACAGATGTTCATTGCGTCCTGTGTCTGGGCATGTGCCACCCAAGGATCCCATCCACCTGTTCCCAGAGTCGGGACGATAGAACCGGGACCAAGATCCTGGATATCACCACACTGGACCGAACACTGGGAGCAGCGTGTGTGATTCATTGATGTATGCATTGGCCTGTACGGGGCTGTGTTACCGTCAGTGCATTCGCTTGGCCGGGGGAAGAGATGACGACACTCAAGCAGGTGATGAAGATGGACAAAGACATACCAGGATGACTTCCACGAACTTGGCGGGGGGGGCGCTCATGGGGAAGGTCTCCTGAACTATTTGAGAAGCTACAGGAAATCAACTGCCACATGTAGCCTGCCATCTACCCACACAACTGAGGTGAACAAGCTTCGGATGCAGCTTGTGCTGTGCCAGACGTGGAGAGGTGGAGTCTCAAGTCAACTCCCTCCTTGATTTTGGAGAAAAGGGGGGGGAAAAAGGGAAAAAAACTGCCTCTTCATGCCATGCACTACTGCAAACTACAGGCGCTGCGAATCTGGAGGAGAAGGGTCGCCAAGCCAAGCCATTTGTTGGCGAACCCAACAGAGCTGCGGCTTGGATGACAGATTGAGGACGGCAAGCTTGTGGTCAACTGGATTGTTGAGGCTCACCAGGCACCAGAGCTGTTCTGCAGCTACGTCCTGCAAGTGTTGCTGGTCATGCGAACTCCCTAAGTGCATCTTGCCTCAGCAATGCCTGAAGTGTATACACATGCATGTGCAGGTTACAAGACATGCCAGAACCAAGGCTTATGAAGGAAGACCCGGCGGCTTAGGCCACAACAGTCAGATTCCAGTCCGGACGTAGATGATAATTGAGGAGGAGTAAAATTTGCCGATAATAGTAAGTACAA
Source organism: Eptatretus atami (assembly GCA_035128595.1). NCBI lineage: Eukaryota > Metazoa > Chordata > Myxini > Myxiniformes > Myxinidae > Eptatretus > Eptatretus atami. Next base: position 181,815,614 of record CM068956.1, on the reverse strand, counting down.
GACCCATGCGCATGCTTAGTGTTGTATGACCAGGACTTGTTATTAAATGGACAATTGAATATATATTCATTTTAGTGACATTTACGGCATTCCTGATCCCCAAATTGACTTTTAAAATTATTTTCTAAATCGGTAGGTGGTGTCTATCAAGAAGTGATAACGACCATATTTAAAGCTACCAGGTGTGCAACGGCTATCATATCCAAAACATAAACTACGAGACATGTAGCAAGCTAAAAACACCTAAGAGATATTAGGTCACCCGGGGTGGTACCCGATATCCCAAAAATTCGGTCTTGGCTCATGCGACTATAATGCAGGTTAAGATTTTGGTCATTCGATTTTGGATCGTGTGACGTAAGAAACTCAACTGCGCAAACATATGAAAAAAGAGAGGAAGTACTATTAGTGAGAAGAAATTACAACTCGTATAATGTAATAAAGAATTTTGGATAAAATATTTATAAGAAAAGGAATTTTTATTTGAACACATCTACTTAAATGATGAAGAAAAGGAAAAAATTTCCCTGTTGACCTTAATAATGTAGTGAATGAATATTTCCAATAATAAATGGATGCGAAAAAAAAAAGAAAAAGCAAGCAAGGAAGGATTAAGGAAGCATCAAGAGGTTGGTTTCAAAAGTTTGTAATACAACAGGGCAGACCATAAAGAAGAAACGGCAGACAGAAAAACTAGGGACGGAGAAAGCATTTGAAAGAAGAAAACAAAAAATTTTTTAACCACTTTTTAAAAAAAACTTCCCCTCCTAGAAAAAATTATAGATGCTTCCAACATTCCACAATTAGAATCACACTCCGAAAAAAACCTTCAAATGTTTTTAAAGATTTCAGGTCAAATTGACGGAGGAAAGAATTTAGAGCATAGAGGAGCAATAGGATATGATGAACGATTACATCTCAAACTGGAAGAGATAATTCAACTCCCTGATTATATTGATGAAAGCTCTCTTCAAACAATGAATTTATTCAGCAGATCAAAAACCAAAGCAGACTCATTCCAACAGAACCAACCAGCAATATTTCATTCTGTGTTCAAGAAAAAAGGAATTGAGTATTTTGCATATGGAATTTAAGTTTTTCTTCTGAGTTCTGTGTTCAACCCCCCCCCCTGCTAAAACTAACTCCAAGTGATTAATATCTCTCTCCTTTTTGTGTCCAGATTGAAAGACATATTCCACGTGTTGGACCAGTTTGTGATTTTACCCAGATCTGCAGTGAGCAATGTGTTCAAGTATATAATTTAATTAAAATAAAATAAAGATTTTAAAGACTGCAGAAAAAAACAAAAACATTTTTTTCAGGAAATTTACCCTGATTGATGCACCATTATTTATACCACCTTATTTAACAGGTTACATTAATTATTTGTGCCTGTTATATGACATCCCTAAAAACAGGAAGATTGTTGTTTGGATTTTTTTTAAATTCTATTTGACAGCCAGACAGGAAGACAGAGTAAAATAAATTATTTCACTCCTTTCTACGTAAGTAGAGGATAAATGGGGCTTCTGGGACGCCCATTCAAATGAATGGGGAAAAGGGGAAAAACTTTCTGACTCAAGCCCCAAAAGCCCAAAATGGGAGAGTGATTTTCTCCCCACCTACTCCCTTCCCTCCCATACAAGCAAATGTAAAAGGTAAACTCATTTCCTCCCCCTCCCATACAAGCAAATGTAAAATTGAG
>CM068956.1:181768259-181789766 GCA_035128595.1 Eptatretus atami | reverse complement strand
GTAAGAATATACAGGTGGAAATCTCATTTTGAAAAAGGTTATACGAAGCGATGGACAAATGAACTTTTTATAATCGTTTATGTAATAAATACAGTTCCTTGGACTTATAAGGAATATGATTTAGAAGAGGAAGAGATTTTAGGTTCATTTTATTCACAGGAATTACAAAAGACAGATAAATCAAAAAAATTATTTTTTTGACTCCACCCCTTTTTTTAACTCTGCCCCTTTTTGACTACGCCCACACAAGCCCCACCCACACAAGCCCGACCCACACAAGCTCCACCCACGCAAACACCACCCACATAAGCCACATCCACATAATTAGTGATTAGTTAATTAGTTCCCCACACACATTTATTTAATTAAAAAAAATTGCTCCACCCACACAAACCACATCCACACAAACCCCATCCACACAAGCTCAACTTTCCACCAGCACAAAGACATCATCAAAGCCCACCCCACTGTGTGCCCACCTTTACCACCACCCACATAACTAACACACACAGGGGAGGGGAGGTGGAGAGGGATGAGGGGTGGAGGTATTGCGCGGATCGCACACCTACATCCCCCCTCGCAAACGGCTACCTACAAAATATACATCATATACATATACTGAATTTACACTACACACACATGCACCCACACATCACACTTACTCACACAGCTTGCCACACACAACTTAATTTTAAAGGTTTCCCTCATATCGTGCAATAATACAAAATGGTACTGTTGGAAAGCCAGTAGTCGATCTGTTTTACGAACACTTAAACCTAAATAAGTCTGCTTTTTGTTAATTCCGATCTTCCAGACAGAGGAGGATGAAGCCGACCATTGCCAAACGTCGCAAGGCATTAGTAACGTGCAATTACACCTCTATTGCAGGTATGCACCGTATAAGATGTCACCTCACTCCACTGCAGCCCTCCAGCCATATTGGATTCAGCCTTTTCCTTCACAAGCCTGTCAGTCACGTTGCTTGCCACGGCGTCTACCACCAAGCTAATCAGCAAGCCTTCGACAAGCCCGACATATTCAAAGTCAGGTAGAAGCTGCACTTCCAAGACTCACCGAACACTCACAGATTGAGCATGGTTCATTAACAGGAAATTTGTGACGGACGCCACTCAGCCAATGACAAGCTTCACGCAAATATGCTCTCGAGCTGTGTGTCATGAAAGTTGGCATGATGAAACTTCTCAGCGCCGGACAAGCCCAATGCCACACTTGACTTCTTGATTCGCAGTCGCCTTATCTTATACCACATGAGTGTATAAACCAAAACAGGAAGAGAAAAGGATTTCCCCATCATCAGTGATGTCTTCCCACTGCAATGAGAGGTAATATGAATCCCAAGCTCTGATCTTCAACGGGGTAACCTCGTGGAGCATCGAGCGTTCACTTATGTGGTACCTTCATACCCACGCTTGATGGGTTCTCTGGGGTTAAAAGCGGATAAGGTGAAAGTTGAGAGTTCGGTAGCCGTGCACATGTCAAGAGATGGTTGGGGTGCCGTTATGTACTAGTGTAGGCAACCGATTTAAGGATTTCTATGTCTAGTTGCCTTCCAAGAGAAATGTGTCCCAATTTCATTCCCGTTCATAGATTTTCGACTAGGTAATAAACATAAGGCTACACCTACTATGTTTTGTCAACTGCAACTATTTTTTTTTAATAAACCCATCAGCGAAAGAGAGGATATACAAGGTCACTGTTAGTACGACACAGGATATGAAGATCCCATTATTGATTCATACCAAATTACACAAGAATCAAAGCTCACAACAATGGAGACAATTAATAAACAGGCACCGGGGGAGAATACTTTGATCATATGAGAGAGGGACGACAATCTGAAGTGGTGATGAAAGGAAAACAATAGTGTGGAAAGCAAGGCCAGTGACGCAGGAGACAATAACAGGTGGTGTAGCAACAGCTAGTTGAGTGAAAATAATGCACGATAAAGTCAGATGATGGCAAAAAGATTGACAACCTGGACCAATCATTTTGGAAACAAAAAACACCTTTTTCTCAATTTTGAACCCAAACACCTGAACTGGAAGGCAACCTACCATTTTTTTATTTTAAATTCACCAAAGGACGAATGTTTGTGTACGTCATTCGTTGTCTCCTTCTGCTTTATTCTGGGTTGATGGGCCATTGGAAAAGTAACGCATCTCTACCGCTGATTGATATGCGACTATGTGGAAGTAATTTTGACCTTGAAGGTTGTGTTTGGTAGACACTTCTAAAGGAACGCGAAAATGGGGACCAACTCCACATTTACGAGGTGGTGACATTTAATACACCAAGGTAAATGTTTTGCTGTGGTTTAGACAACAATATGAAACCAGTAAAAGCGCTTGTAATCTTAAGTGTTGCATGAGTGGAAAATGTTAATTTGAAGTTGTGGCACCTGCCAGATTTCGATTCTAATCGCATCATTTATGAGAATTCAACAAACACAAAGCACCTGACACAAAATCACATTGATGTATCGGGCAGTCTCAAGCTTCAAACAAACACGGAAAATTTGGCTGAGTAAATGTCGAAAGACCTTTAACATCCATTAACTGTCAGCAGACAGATTGTCTTGGCAATATCACCTAAATGAGGGACAGTGCATTATCGATGCATGCCACTGTCTTTCAAAGCACTCAGCAGCTTCATCATCAGGCCACAAATGAGCATTTAACGGGAAACTCTTATTGACCAACCAGGGCTCACGATTCGGACCCAATGAGTGAAAAAATATATATTCAGTGTAAAGCAGGACGAGGGGTTTGGGGGAAGGGAGGGGGGGGTGACTGACAGATATTAAAAAATATATATATTAATATAATTATTTTAAAAAAATTCCCAAAAACCATCTTTGGGGAAAAAAAAAAGGAACCTGTTTGGGGGGGGGAGGTTTTTTTTTGGGGGGGGCCCAAAAAAAATTTCCCCCCTTTTTTCTCTTTCCTCTTTGAAAAAAAAAAAAAAAAAAAAATCGCCCCCTGGGCAAGAAAAGGCCTAGAAAAAAGCTCCCCCCCTTTCCAAAAAATTTCAGCGGTTCCCCCCCCCCACCACTGCTTTAAAACTTTTTTGAGGACAGACCTCATCAGAATTTTCTTTCATATATCCTTTGGTTGACTGAGGGTTGGGATAGGCCAGTGTGGAATGATTTCTTGGAAACATTGTTGAGGTTTAATAGGGAGAGAGAGGACGTTCCCAGACCCCGTTTTACTACCATTAAACTCACATTTGAATTTACCTTACTGTTTTAATGTGGCCTTCAAATAGTTTAATCATAAGTGCTGAAGAATGTAATCTTTTCGATTCTGGCAGTATGCTTGTTTGAAAATTGAAATTCAACCAAAATATTGTGGCTATCATAAAGAACTACAAGGGGATTTTTTTGAAAGAAGGAAATGAAATTGTAAATCCATTATCGTGGCAGTGAGTCATGTCTCGCCCAATGATCGTGGAGCAGTCAAGGAAGGAAGTGCAATGTCACGTGAAGGCATCGAAATATCGGATCTACCTACTGCTGACGGAGTTCACGATGTTCTCAAATGCTGTTTTGAAACTCATCCTGCAATAAACACAAACGGTTGGCTGAACAGGATTGTATCTGGACGTTGATATTATAAAGGGTAGTACTGATCGAAATGAAACAATATTGAGTAGATACTGTTTTTTTGAGCTTGGGAGACTGTTTTTCTATGCGGTTGCTACATCTTCAGATTTTTGCATATAACGTACACAAAAGGAAAGATTATCACCAGCTCCTCCTTTTCTGCTCGTCCGACACTTCTCCTTTTACTTATCTTACTTTTATTGGAATTTTATCCCCCCCCCTTTTTTATTCGCAATAAAAAAATTTTAACTTTGATGAACGTTGCATTACGTCATCGCAATCAAGCACATGCATAGGATATAGAATCTCGTAATATCATGCTGCTATGCAACAGGCCCAACCCAGGCCCTGTGAACGGCTTCGGCTGTAAGACATGCCAGAGGGCAGACTTCCTTGACCATGGCACAGGGACCGCAAATAATCCAAAAGGTACGACCATGACCAACATTACATCAGCGATTTAAACCATGCTATTCAAGGTCTGAAACAGGAAGCAATGGAAAACAGAAAAAACTAGAGGGGACAATCGTAGAGGCAAACCTCCGCCGCCATACGCTGGGTTCACTTAAGTTGAACCTATATCCTATTCATTGTAGGCGAATAACGGATCAGCCTCTCTGAACCACATTGAATAAAACTAAACTATATCGACGCTGCATGTAGAGAATGCCCAAGACAAAAATCGAAATGTTTTTTGAAAAAGTTGCAAATTTTTTTTTTTTCTAACATTTTTTTTTGGGGGGAGGGGGGGGGGGTTGAAACTCACTTTAAAACATTAGAAATGCAAAAACAAAAAATCAAATATTTTTTCAAACTGGCGCCATAGCGGCAATGGGACTTTGGACCAAGTCAAAATCTAATGGCATGATGCCTTGGACCATACACCTAATCCCCCAAGTCGTCGAAATCCGTCCACGTTTTTCCGTAATACTGTTCACAAACAAAGACGGGGTGAAAATAGTAACTCCGTCCATCTTCGATGGCAGAGGTTAAAAATAAGAAATGAATCATGGTGAATAACAACACCAAACAAAAAACGAAAGTTTAATAGCAGCCCAGGTATTTATTTCAGCGCTACGTTTGAACACGAAGTTTAGACTCTCATGCTGCAGAAAATCAGTTTACAGAGTGATTCCTGTGGACTTCGATAAGTGAGGAGGGCCGCAACGATTTAAGAAACATTTATAGGAAATGAAAAGTGAAAAGAGAAGAGTAAGGAAGTGGGTAGGGTGGTGGAGAGGAGGTGGGGGAATGGGTTGCAAATCTGCCATTTTCGCCGAAATGAATATCACGAGAATGGCCACTTTTCTCAATCCTACCTCCATTTTCAGCCTTGGTGCTGAAAATATAATGGCAGATTGACATCCCACTGCAAAAGGTTTGCCAGACTTCAATTTTCATACAAAATCCTAATGCAATGAGGAACAACAGTAACAAGCATAACTTACAGAATAAAAACACAACAAAGAAAAAACTCCACGACTGGGACTTCAGAGGTACGACGCAGTTGTTTGCTGGTGGCAACACGAATGTTCACCTTTCTTTTAAATAACTAAAAAACTTTTTCACAAGGAGTATTAAGATGCCTTCATAAAGGATGGAATTGTTAACGAGAAAATATCCTGAATAAATTACAACTATTGTTGCCATGAGTGCACTTCAAAGACCAACTGCAATTAAATAGGTCGTGATGTCAAGAACGTGAAAATGTCACCGCTTGTTTATGTGTGGACCGATGTTTCTGTACAACCTAATTTTTGCACATATTTGCATATACAAAAACCATTATTTTATAGTCGGTCGCGTAACAAATCTTACAAACAAGGGTTCTGAAAAAGACAGTACTTGGGTGGAGGATGCCTTTGCGGCATGAAAAACAAACCGTGCCAGAAATGTGAAACCTGCTGCGATCTTGAACTGCAGTGCATTCAAAATGATCCACGAATGCTGGTCAATGTTTTCATTGGCACAAGCTATGGCCCGAGGATACGAAATGATGTTTCACCATCGTGCCAAATGTCGCCTCTGCTGCACGCCTTCCACCGTTAGTCTTTTGACCTTCAGCTCCGCCGTGATAAGTTTTCTCCATGGGCTCGCTCGCCAGTTGCAGGTGGAAGCTCATCGTGAGTTTTAATGGTACCTGGCCCTGGTTGTGCCTCGGAAGCGCTCATGATACGTGCAACTCATCCCACATAGTTTCCTCTTCTAGCCGAGCTTTTCAAATCCGGACCATCAGCGCTGGCCAAGGATGCTCGCCGTCTGGTCCTACCCGAGTGGGTCGCTCGTCGGTCTGACTTGCTCTTCTTGACCAGCAGACTTCCTCAGACACCTTTAACCAGAGGCTCTCGACTCTTGGAATTCCGCTGAAGGAAATGTGCAATGCATCGAGTTTGAGCACTGGTGGCTCAAGAGGGTTGAATTGATGTCGGGGAAAGCTCCCTTACTATGCTCACAGAAATGCTGTACACATGATTTGTGCTACTCTGGAATTTGCTGTGGCTCAGTCTTGCGGGAATGGTAATAAGAGGAGGGAAGGGGGAGGTAGGGTGGAGATTGGAGAAGGATTTAACAGTGCATCAATGTTTTTCAATTCATACTTATTTTCAACATGAGAGCAATGCTTATGTGTTGCATGAAAAAGTAGCAATTGTAATCAGTAAATATTCTAGCCATGATCAATGCTGCACAGGACAACATTTTGATAGTTAGGTTCTTCATTCTAACAGCAGAGCTTTTGCACCTTATGAGGGCCAAGGATGCAAACAATAAATAACACACAACACTCCAAATTTGAGAAAACAACATGTTCAAACCTCTCTCGGGCGTAAGCCAGGCTGAGTTAAGACGAGGCAGTTGCTCGTCGTATTTCTGAAATATGAATCTGAGCCTCTGCCATTCTGAGCTCCGGGGAGTAAACTATCAAGCTACCTGCCAGTGGCTCTGAATATCTTATCTGTCCACTCCTATCACAATACTCTTATCTTACTTAATAGATAAGATACTAATAATAAGGACATACCCCTGCTCCCCCCCCCCGCGACAGTGGAACTGACACCTCCTCCCAGTACACTGATCCTATGAGCATTCCACTCACTGCACTTGGCTCTGTCATTGCGATTGAATGATGAAGAACATGTGGGGTGGGCGTGGTGAGGGTGGTAGGGTGGGTTTACCATGGGGGCTAAACATGTTTTGACACAACCAAAAATTCTTACTGTTGACTAGGTATAATATATTTTCATAGGTTAATGTGTTGAAATGAACATTAACATTTTTTGAAATTTTGAGCATTGAAATTAGCCAAGAATAGGTTCTGGGCATCAAAATGCATTGCTTCTGGGGGCTTGAGTCGGCCCCCAGACGCCCTCGCCGTATGGCTTCGTGCCGTTGGCGCTCGCAGACGACGCTACGCGCACCATCACGTCACCAAGCTTCCCTCTTTTCGCCTCATCGCTTTTTGGGAGACTCTGGCTACGCTTGCCTCTCTCTTGTCCTGTGTCATATGCCTGTCTGATATGTTCTATCTACAAGCTTCTCTTCGAAATTGTATGAAAATAATCGTAAAGCACTTAAGAATATCGTTGGTCATACTGTTAAGTATCCAGCCAAATAATATATGGACCAGGCTTTGGTCTGTAGTAGAGCTTAGAAACATAGTCCTTATCACAGCAATCAAGTTCGATGACTCATTTACAAAGTGTGATCCTGTTGATTTGCAGTCACGGCTTTGCCGAATGAGTGCAACGCCCTCCAAGGATCAAGCCTAGCGTGACAATGCATTTGATTTTGGTTAGAGAGAGAGAGGAAGAGGAGAGCAGAGAGAGAGAGAGAGATGAGAGAGAGAGAGAGAGAGAGAGAGAGAGAGAGTAGAATACAATCTTTGAAAAAAAGGAAAGAGTAGGCCATTGTCAGTGCGATATAATGGCCAAGATTCTAACATAGCTTCTCAGATTACTGCTGGAAAACATAATGGCACAACGCACCAATGTATTCTCTGCTTGTAACTACCTCAGCAACACAAGTTGAGCATACTTTCGGGACAAGCAAGAGCATGTTGTGAAGGAATAGACAAACGGAACAAGAAAAGAGCAATCAGAGGATTGCAGATCCTACCAGGACTTCTTTTGAGTGGTGTATTTCATAGGATTTAGGGTAAATCCAATATGGCTGTCCAAACATGTGACCAATGATATATAATTGTGAGCCTTTTTGTCTCATGGACAGTGGCGGTCATAATGTACAAATTTTTCAGCCTCGATCTGTTCAGCTACTTCAGAGAAGATTTTGAAGTCTTTAAAAAATATAAAACACAATATGGCTTGCCGAATCGCATGACGATGACGTCATGATTTTTTTTTTCTGTGCTACTTTATCCCCCGAATGATCCTACAATTTTCATACTGATCGGATGCAACGTTCTACATATGCATAACGAGGGCACCTATGAGTCATTTAAAAAAAAAATCACACATTCCCCTTGAGGGTATTGCTATGTGCAAGTTGAATTTATTTTCCTTGGTGGGTGGTTCAGAGGCATATCAGAGGTCCAAAGTTTTCTTCCGTTTTTACCCCAAATATGGCTGCCACAGACCACGTGACCTATGACGTCATATTTATCATTGGACCATTCACACTGAGTAGTCACCCACACTGGTGAAATTGTCTCACATCCGCAAGGGGGTGCAGAAGAAAAAACACGAAAGTTCTGTTGCGGACAAACAAACAGCCAACAACAAACGGACCCAATGCAATTACCCTCCTACACTGGCGAGGCGTAAACAGAAAGAAAATCAAAGATCCGCAACCTTCCAGGATTGGTTTTGGTGTGTGTGTAGACGATTGCATTGATGACGTGCAGGGCAGTGGCCAAAAAAGGAAAACCAATGTAAAAGATCAGCTGTAGTGTGTAGTGTTGGGCCACACGGTTGGCGCAGTTAGAGTCGTGGGTTATTGCGGTGGCATAGAGTACGTGGTCTGGATGTGTCGAGGGATATTTAAAGCCGACATTCTTCCATGAGCAAAGTCAATCAACTCACACCTGTTGATGGAGGATGGAAAAGTATGTCACTCGGGGCAGTCATTCCAGAATAACTTCATAAATGCTCATGGTTCGATCTTGGTGACTGAGAAGGCCATAGGATCATGGATACCCAGCAGTGTCATGCTCATTCAACCATTGGGTGACCACACGAATCTTCGTGGATGGGAGTCATTGTCACAACAAGGACAACCCTCCTGGGCCAGGAAAGAAATGCTGCAACATGGGTGAAGGTGATTCACTCCGCGCATTAAGTCATGATGATAATTTGACCGTTGCCTCTCTGAGGGACTGACTGCCTCGCCAGACCATACCAAGCAAGAACACCAGGACAATATTAAGCAGAACCACAAGAACCCTTCGTGTTGTTACCAAGCACTCTGGGTTGTGGGAGTTCTGGATGTTGGCGAACCACATATGCACTCGTCCTTTTGTCGAGAACATGGTGAAGGATGATTCATTCTGATCATACAACATTCTCCATGCGTCAGGTAGTTCATTGCCCTGTGCTCTTTGTACTACTTGACTCACAAAGTGGCATTGTTTGGTTGAATTAGTTGTTTGTGCACAGCAACCGACTATTTGAAACTTTGTTGTTTGTGCACCAGACCGCTTTATTGAATGAAGACTTGCTGCTCGCACTCCCAAGGTTGAAATTTTACAGTCAATGATCTGCAGTTCTGCGCCTAACTGTTGCCTTGACTTCAAATTAATGACGGATATGCAGATGCGGGAGGATGCGCTTCGCCACTGTTGGGCCTTTGCTCGTGATTCTTCTCCCCTCGGCGTTCAAGCCGTGACATGCACCTTAGACATGTTGATTGTGAAACATCGGCAAGTTGAGCTGTCTGCACAAGTTCCTGCCAAATGCACCCCCAACATAACCACCCTTTTCATAAGCCTCTGCGGTACCCCTATGCAGCCAGCTAAGCAATAATTCAATGGCAATCACCCACCGTTGCAGCATTTTTTATACAGACCCAAAGCATGCTGGTGTATTTGCTTAATTCATACATGGGCACACTGTGTGGAGGCCAATGCTTCAACATAAACTTGTTGTCCCCTCTTTACTCAGGGTGTTCATTTTTTGCTTCACCGTAGCTTATAGGGTTTGTGTATCATACATCTGACAACAGACTTTCAGTTTTAAATATATATTTACTTGCAGAGTAAACCCACCCTTCGGGTGTGACGAGTTTGTGCATTACTCTTGAAAAAAGTAGTCTGTCTTTGCAAGAAGTACTGTACAGGATGTTTGCATGGTGTGACACACTTAAAAGATTTGAGAAATGGTCCTAAATGTCAAAGGGTACATTCGCCATCACAGGATTAGATGTCTCCAGGGTCAACAGACCCTAATTTGTCTTCAAGCAAGTAACGTAGTAATTAGAGGGTTTAAAAAGGTTCCAAGTCGGTCAAAGCTCTAGCCAAATGATAAAGTGGTCAAATTCTCACTGTCTGAAGGGTGTAAAGATGTTTAATGGTAATATAGCTCTCAAGGGGTCTAAAGTGGGTTAGTCAGGGTGTAAAGGTCAAAAGGTTATATGGGGTCTATACTGAGCGGTATAAAAGTTTCAAAAGGCTGAAGGGATCTAAAGGGTCTTAGGTGTCGTAGAGGTCTTAAAAGTTAAACGACGGGGTCTTAAAGGATCTTTGCAGTGAAAATGATTGAAAGGTTTAAAAGGTACAATTCATAATCTAATAATGAAGTTAATTAAAAGACATAGTGTGTAGTCAGCAGGGTGCCAACAGATGTTCAAACAGTACGTAATTAATAGATATATAGCATATGGCTTCACAGACAACATCGTGCTATATATAAGTAGGGTGGATATACTGATTCTGCTCCTTTTCCCCATGTAAATGAATGGGGATTTTCAGTCGATTCCAGATTTTTTCTTCGCCACTAATTACAGCCCTTTGTAATCCAGAAGGATATTTGTTTGTCTCGCCTTTTAACCTAGGGGCATTCTATTCAAATCACCAATGTGACAAGATAAGTTGTTCAAGTAGGACGTAGTAATGTGGTTTGTTCAAGGTGATCTGAGAGATATTCGAAACTGTTAAGCCGGGACAGCTCATTTTATCAGAAATACAATGCATCTGTGTTTAGAACTCACTCATTGACTATAAACTTTGTTCATTCTCATATCTATTCATAGTTGTAATTTTTTCTTTGCCAAGTAATCCCATCTAAAATTTTAAAAAAAAACATTGTGAATCTTTATAATTTTTCAGAATACCTTTTGTGCCCATTACGTAAATGATATACTTGTCTCTAATGATCCTCTGACCACCTCCTGAGCACATATCATTTTGGAGATTATGGTAAACATTGTTTTCCATTGTTCAAGTTGATAACAGTCGAAGTTTCAGTCCTTGAAGATATTTATCTTTTTTTCTTTACATCCTCTACTTTACTAGTTTTTAAATTGATTCGTATTTTGTTTTTTACTTTGTTTCGTTATTTTTTTTCCATAAGACTTATTTGAATATTTTTTCACATTCATTCATGTTTTCCCATTTCTTACCAGACTGAGATTTTCTCCACTCTTTAGTTTGATTAAGCTTGGTTAACCATTTATATATTGTCGAAAAAACGTGGCGGTAGCCCTTAAAAACCTAAGAACCCATCATTCCCATTGTTTAAACTGGTCCATCTGGAACACAATCTATTTTTACACTTGTGCATAAATACTACCCATATGGGAACACAATCTATTCCATTTTAAATAAAATCTCGTATCATCAAAGGCTCCTAATGCCTTTTATTTTACTTCTTGACTATTATATGATTATGTTTATAACTTCTTATTGTATATCATTTCGCTATAGTCTTCTTTCTTATTCAGTGGCAACAATATAATAATTTCTAAAAGTTGATTTGACTTCTTATTACATATTCTCTTTTATTCTTAACCTCTTATCAAATCTGATCCTGAGCACCATACTTATAAGCAAATGCTTGCTCTCAATCCAATAAACTCACCTCATTAACTTTCGCAACCCAAGCTCATTACTTAAACTTACGAATAACCTTTTTCATATCTTTTTGGAAAATAACTCGCTCTACTTTACTAAAATTAGCTTGTATTCATATATTCCAAATTTTTTCTTCAATCTATATAAAACATCATCAGTTTCTTTATATCTAGGATATAAACTTCAGTGTCCATATACAACCATGACTTGTTCACCATATCTCTTTCTTTAAGCCATTATACATGCAAATAATCATGACATCAATATCTTTGATAAGATCAAGAACTGCTGTTCCAATATAAATTTGGTTCTCCATTCAATACTTTCTTTTTCATATGAATAGCAGACAAAAAGTTCATCTGAAAACTTCTCTCGCAAAACTTGTTTATTTCAAATTCCTAGAATCTGTCTTTCAGATGTTGCGAATCTATGTTTTGCCTGTTTTAAATTTCGCCGTCTAATGAGTCTTCCAAATCAGCCATTATCATTAATTTATAAAAGTCCTCATCAAAGTTTTACTTTTGCTATTGCTCTCATCATCTGTATTGAATTTTAATAGTACTTTTCATCAAGGACCTTTTGTTTAAATTTTAAAACTCTATGAATTTTAGCTAGCTCTCAACCCAGCAATAACATAATGTGCTCAAGTCTTTTGTCAAAACATATCCTCTTATCAATAAAAGATGTGTAATAACATTTTCTGTTGGATTTTCCTTTTAATATTAAACTTGTTATGATAATCACTTAACATTCTTTCTTTGGGGTTTTCTTTCTCACATGCAAAAGGAAGATTTATGCTTATTATGAAGATTTATTGGTACTTCAAATCACTTCAAAATATAACCTTCTTCCTACCTCATTCAAATCGCTCTGAGAAGAAATAGACAATATTCATCAAAGCCGTTTTCATACATCTTTTCTTCCACCCCACTCTATATTTACATAAGGCAGAGATTGAGACATTGCCCGCATCCGATCCACAAATTATTAGCAGTCAAATACTATAAATAATTACTATCTTTTCACTAGTCTTATAATTTGGCTAAGATAGTTATTATTTGCTTTAGATATCTTTTTTGAACATACTTGTTGATATTCCACCTCTCTTAGACCGTCTCAAATCACTCAAAGCATCAGGCTACATCACTGTAATTAAATCAATAAGTTTGTTTGTATTTTCAACATTGGCACGTCCAGCTAAACCAGGGAGCTGTGAAAGTAGTGGGCTGTGATCTAATGCACAATAACAATGTCTTTTATTATGAAGAAGTGATCTAAATGCGCAAACACATCAGCTAGAACATAAAACATCAGTTTTTAGATATCAAATCATGAATATTCTCGCAAGGTTTTTATCGTTAAATATTTTCCAGAATTTCTTTTGCGTGTTTATATGCGCTGTTATCACTTATCTCTTCGTTCATAAAAGGTTATTATAAACTGTTCCTTTTGAAGAAGTTGGTATTGTCTTTAAATCGTCAATAGAATGCAATCATATAATCATCAGGATAATTCCCTTCGCTTGTAAGGAATTTTCTCTTACTTTTGAGTTCATTCCCTTTTTTGAATATTCCTCCGCCGTCGCGAGGGTTGAATTCCTCTTTACCAGAATTTATCTATAATCAGAATTTCCTCTTTAGTTAGAAATTTATTCAGCTTGTTTATTTCTTTACAATTGAGAATTCATTTTCATAAGAATTCTTACATTAATGCTTCCTCATTAATGTAGAATTTCCTTTCTAACTATTGAATTCTCTCTTTATCTGATTCCCTTTAAGTTAGAATTCTCTTTGGGAAAGAATGTTACGATTTGGAAAAGAGCTGTGGAGCTTAAGATTTCGATTGCTATGGTGGTAGTGTGTTCCCATAAACTGGTGTAAAAATCTAGAAAACCATAAATCGAGTTATAGGTTTTGTGAATATGGACATTACTTTTCACGCAAATGATAAATAATACTGTTGACTGTGTGTTTTGTTTATAGGCAGAAATATTCTGGTAGCTTTTTTTGAAAGCTTCTTTATAAATAGATTGTGTATCATAGTTAAGCGCTGGTGTGAAAGAAAGACTGACAGAAAAGAAGGAATTTAATAATTTAAGATACAACAGGATGAGCGCGACCTCTATATTTACCAGTAAGATGACATGATCTAAACGTTTAGACTCACTACAATGTCCTCCTCACATATGGACAGATATATTGACTGTCCTCCTTTTTCTAAATTCATAATTTTTACTCTGCTTTGGTTAAGTTTCCATCGGTTATTTGGTTTCTTCTCGATAATCAACTTAGTTAGTCCCCTTATAACAATCCGATCTAAATCGTTTAAACAGAATCTCTTGTGAACATTTTTTCTCGATACATGTGTTCACGTTATTATAATGTGTCTTTCTCGTCCAATAATGGATTTTGATAGGACATAACGAGAAGCCGCCAAGGAGCTCGTGTTGTTGCGAATGTTTTATTTGTATTACTGATTCTTTTGGATTAGGGAGATAGCAGTATTTGATACTTTGTTTAAGAGTACGACTCGAAATCAGCGTATATCACATGGGTGCATCATAAGTTTATGTATATATCTGCAATCAAGAGAATACTTCTTCACCAAGACGTTAGGGCATTGTAAAACTTACATGCTGATCTTATGATTACTCAGAACATATGGGTCTAATGCTTTGTTGCTAATCGTTTCTTTTGTATGAAATGGAATCTAAGCGCAGTCGCTTTACAAGGAATATATTTTGTTTGCCGTCGAAGATACGCTGAGAAGAGACTTAAATCTGAGTAAAACTTATCTGATGTATGTGAAATGTGAATTCTTTCCTAACGCTAAAAATATAAAGATCAAATGGTGTGTTTCTGTCATTTTTATAGTTGTTTTTGAAATTTTAATGATTGACTGTTGGGTTGTATTCCGTTAATCCATATACATATAATAGAAAGATTATGTCTTTCTCAAATTTGGGTAATATCATGTTAGTGGCATTGGTGAAATTAGATAATCTTTATGTCCAAGGTTTGCTCGAGTATTTCATATACTTGTTTTAACTGTTTCTCGGATGACATGTTTGGTGGACTGTAAGTGATGTTCCATGAACAGACCAGAGAAACATTTAATTATCATTGTTCTATAATAATTAACGAACTGCCTATTTAGGTTCTTAGTTTTCTTTTTGTAATCATTTCAAGATATAAGAAGAGAGCCATATAGAGGGTATTGACGGATTTAGAGATGTGATAGATCTGACCATGAAGAAAATGCATTAATTAATCAGTTGAGTCCCGTTTCCCTACAAATATGCATGTTACGTTAATCAATCATCCCCCGCTGTCTTGAATAGTTTTCTTCGATAAACTATACACTATTACAACAAATCTATCAGAAAATGATTGTTTTAAATGAAGATGTTCTCTATATAAGGAGTTTGTTCTTATCTTGTCTTTTCATATTCATTATTTCACTCCTACGCCTCTATTAGTTACCTGGAACTAAGGAGGCGCTGAGAGAGTAAGGCGAATATAAGACCTTTAAAGTTTTCATTAGTTTCTTTAATGTCTTATGTAAATGAACCTTTTTTCGAACGGCAGCTGAGGTTATCACTATTTCTAGTTTGATTCAGCTATTGATTCGATGGAGAACCGGGGTTCTCCAAATTGAAAAAGGTCCCTTATTTTTTTTATATGCCTCTTGTAAATAGCCTGCGTCTGCATGAGACAGATGTTTTTCAATATGAAGTAGTCTCCCCTTTACTTAACTCATTTTCGTTCTTGTGTTTTTGTGATTGAAGAGTGTCTATTATACTACTTCTTCAAAACACCTTTGAGCAGATATCACAAATGTTTCTTTCCAACTAAGAGGAGATATTTTATGAAAGATAGATTAAATGTGTGGTTTGGTGTTGGTTCGAGGTGTTTTCTATAATGGGTTTATCATTCGTGATTACAACATCGCAGTAGTTGTATTGCACCATATTTATATAATAAAACTTTGGCTGAAACTAAAATTTTCTTGATGAAAATTTCGTTTATTTTACAGTGAAGTCTGTGCTTAACTAAAATTTTCTTGATGGAAAATTTCGTTGTTTTACAGGTGAATCTCTGCTTAAAACTAAAATTTCTTGATGAAAATTTCGTTTATTGTTAACAGGTGAAATTCTTGCTTAAACTAAAATTTTCTGATGAAAATTTCGTTGATTTAAGATCAGGTGAATCTGCCTTAAACTAAATTTTCATTGATTGAAATTTCGTATTTTAACCGTGTGAATCTGTGTTAAACTAAATTTTCTTGATGAAAATTTCCGTTGATTTACAGTGAATCTCTGCTTAAACTAAAATTTTCTTGAATGAAAATCTTCGTTGATTTTACGGTGAAATCTCTGCTTAAACTAAATATTTCTTGGATGAAATGTGTCGTTGATTTTACAGGGAATCTCTGCTATTAAACTAAAATTTTCCTTGATCGAAAATTTCGTTTATTTTACGGTGAATCTGTGCTTAAGACTAAAATTTCCTTGATGAAAATTTCGATTGATTTTACAGGTGAATCCTCTGCTTATAACTAAAATTTTCTTGATGAAGAATTTCGTTTTTTTACAGTGAATTCTGTGCTTAAACTTAAAATTTTCTTGATGAAATTTCGTTCATTTTACAGTGAATCTGTTACTTAAAACATTTGTATCCTCCAACTTTTTCACTGTAATAATACAGATGTGTCAATGGAACACAAAAAGACAAGCTTTCAATCAAGGTCATCATTCATTTGTTAAAGTACTGATAAATATGTCAAGGATGTAAAATTACTGTTAACAAGATATAATATACAAGCTAATTGGATAAAGAAACAATTATGGCGAATGATATGAGTTCTTCAAATTTACTTCGTGGAAGGGCTTTTAGTATAGCCTGGAAGAACATCAAATTAAAAGTAGCTCTAAACAAAATTTCTCCTCTCCTTCTGGCAATAATTCAAAACTAGAAAAAGCAATGAAACAATGAAAAAGTATCAAAAAACTAAACCTTTCTGGATGAACAGCTTTAGAAGAAAAGATAAGAGACCATTGTAATATGCAAGGAGAAATTTGTATTTTTCAAACAACCTCAAGATGATAAATCCTATAGAAATAAAGGATGTTAACGTATCAGGTGAAATGACATTGGGTCGTTCAATTGTAGTTAAGGATCAATTTTTTAAAGATTATCTTTAATATAAAAATGTAGCAGTTGAATATGTTAATGAAAAAGATAGTATAGATACTCGATGGTACTGTTTTTTCCTACTCAATATAAATATGAAAGTAATATTCCAACTGAAGATTTTGAAAGATTTATGAGAGTGATTAATGAATACCTGAGAGTTTGTGTTCAAACGATAGTTATAAAGTATGATGATCGAAGTATCGAAGATGAATGCGAAGATGAATTTCAGTTTTGAAGTACCAGTTTACTTATAGAATATAATAGTTTTACTCGTTTGAGCCTTTGAATTCCGCTGATTCTCCATAATGAACAAATGTTGAGAATTGTCCCTGCGTGGTGAAAGACGGGGATTAAACACAGGTAAAAGCTGGGGATAAACAATGTATTTCTGTGATCATTTCTAATTAATGATAGATTAAAAAATGATAAAAAGGAAAATAATTCTTTTAGATTTACACCACAAATGATTACTATGTACAGGATTGATAGCATGAATGAATGGTAATAAGTATGAGGGTGATAACACAACTCTTCCTTACAAGGGAAGAAACTGAAGTATTAGAGGAATGTTCAATAGGATTGTTGTTATAATTATTCTGATGTGATTTTCAGGGAATTATCAATCACAGATTATTGCATAAATAAAATAATGGATTATCTCTTGAAATAATACCTAATAGGATAAAATACAGAGTTTCTAAAAAGCCAATGATAAATTAAATACCTGTTTTCACAATATATAATGAATGATTTGTTACCCATTTGGGAAATAAGATAAATTTACAATCATCAAAATCTCCAATTCATTAAGATGTCTCATAGTTGGTTCAGTGATTTGAAAACCCTGTTATTTTAAGATGCTCCTCACTCCAACTTTTTTAAGATTATGATAATTTAATAATTTTTCACAAAGTCTGAGTTTTCAAACAGAATATCAACATACTCTCACAAGGTTTTAATGCTGGACTTTCAAAAAGAAGATATAGATCGGTTTATTTAAACTTCAAAAAAACCTAAATGATTATAACATTGAAGATATAATACAACTATTTGTGATCACAGAGATTAAAAAGAAATCAAAACGTAACTTGTCTTTTAGTGATAATCACGGATGATATACCATCTCCCCAAGATTTGGATAAATCCAAAAGAACCTCGTTATCTTTGATGATTGTGGTTAATGAGAGAAACAAACGGTATGGACCAGCTACTACACAAAGGAGACATTCTCTTGGTAATTGTATTTATCTTAGTCAATCGTACTGTTACAACTCCTCGTCGTTCATCAGAAACAATGCTAATACTTTTATTTTAGTTCAAGTTAATTCAATAGATATTAACATTTTTGGAGAGAGAGACAATTGTTCTACCAATTGATGTAGTAAAAAGGAATTTGGGGTTACAGTGAAACACCACGGACTGAAAAATATAAATATATTGTGTGAAACAAGATGAGATATTAAATGATATTTTTCATAATAAATGCGATTGCGAAAGAAGAGCAGAGATTTATAGGGAACATCAAGAGTTTTGGTTTCAAAAGTTGTAAACAACAGGAAGACATAAAGAAGAAACGCAGGCTAAAACTAACGGGTGAAGCAGCATTTGAAGATAAACAGAGAATTTTTAACCACGTTTTAAAACTTCCAAGAGAAAAATTATAGAAGTGTTTCCACGAGTTCCCACAATAAAAATATACTCCTAGACGAAGCTCAGAATGTTAAACAGATTTAGTCAAATGACGGAGGAAGAATTAGAGCATATAGGAAATTAGAATATGATGATGAAGGATATTTCAAGCAAAATGGAAGAGATGAATCGACCCCTGATTATATTGGTGAATGCCCTCTTCAAAACAATGAATATTCAGCGGATTCAAAACCAAAGCAGGGCTATTCTCAACAAATCAGCAATATTTCATCTTGTCAAGAAAAGGTATTGATATATAAAGATGAATTAAGGTTCTGACATTCTGCTCGACCCTGTCAAGACTAACTCCGAGATTAAATGTTTCTTCTCACAACAGATGAAGACAAGGTTCAAGGACTGTAGGGATGAATCAAAGTATATTGATAAACCAAGTTGGATATGAGAAATATGATGATAAAGTTATATTGATCTGCCTGAACTGCTGTTGATTATAGGTTATCTTTCTGGTAAAGAGTAGGAAGAATGAGAAGGAGACACATTATTCGAGGCTTTAAGATCCTTGGTTCAGGTGTTAGTTTTTTACAAATGACCATCACAATTAGTTAATAGACTGTTATTGTGTTAGGGCATAAGGAAGGCTGGAAATAAAATGTTTTTATTAATGATGAGAGCATCAGCCATTAGACCAGTTGAATGAACTGAAGGATATTTAATACACATCAATATAAAGACATTTGTATCTCATATATGAAGAGAAAGCCAATCTTAGTTTCCATTTCACCAACAAGCGACCGAACATTCGTCATCTCCATACCGCACTAACAAACTTGACACAAAATCAGAATATGAGAGCATCTTGTATTGTCCATCGGAAACTTAGTAAACACCTTATTTTAATATACTGATAAAAATGACAAGTTAAGTTATATCCGGGAAGTGATACAAACGATAACAGTCTCACCCGGAAGCATATGAGATTTTCAAATTCTTCCGAAATTGCTCGTGCTTTGAAAGATACAGGATGATGAACAAAAAATATTGGTCATAGGACTTCAAAAACATACTTCAAAATCCAACGATTAATACTTAAATAACTACAAGGTTGATTTCCACAATTGATAATCATTTAGAGAGTATTGGGTTTCCCTCTCAAAAAGATGAAACTAATGGGGACGTTTTAACAGTGAATAATCGTCATTCAATAATCCTCAGGAATAAATCGGTATTGAATTGCACTGTGTTTGATTGAATGGTCGCTGTATAATGATGGAATAAAACAAATTACAATGATTTTCGCCAACTCTGTGTTTCCTCACAAACATCGTATGTTATTTATTGAAAACTTCACGTAGGTGAATTCTGATTGGTATAACTTCTCCATTAAAAGAAATCATAACGATTTATACTTGGTCGTTATCCTAAAATTACTTGGTATGGTTTTCCTGACACAGGGATAAACCAAATTTTGGTCCATATTGAATTTATAACCAATTGGGGTTGAGTAATGCGCGAATGAAAATATTGTATTGTTTTTAATTCATCATTATAAGCACCATCAATCAGATCACAGGTGAAATTAATACCGATTTATTCTGAGGATATTTGAATGAGTTATCACTGTAAACGCCCATTAGTTTTCAATATTTTTTGAGAACCCAATAACTCTCTATAATGAATTAACAATTGTGAAAATCAACCTTTGTAGTTATTTTTAAGTTTAATCGTTGATTTTTGAGTATGTTTTTGAATTTATGACAATATTTTTTTTGGTCATCACCTGTTTCTTGTCATAAGACGAGCAATTCGGAAGATATTTGAGAAATTCTTCATATGGCTCCGGGGTGAGACTGTTATCGTTTTGTATCCACTTCCCGGATTATAACTGAACTGTCATTTTTTCAGTTATATTTAAATAGGTATTATAAGTTCATGGACAATAAAGATGGCCAATTCTGTTGTTGTGTCAAGTGTAGTGGGTAAGGATGAAGAGTGTGGTCGCTTGTTGTGAAATTGAAACTAAGGATATGTGCTCTCTCTTTATTTAATATGAGATAAAATTTTTATATTGATGTTTATTAATTTTTTCATGTTCATATCAACTGGTCAAAATGGCTGATGCTTCTTAAACAATTGTTATTTCCAGCTCTATGCGTAACAACAATAACGTCTATTACTAATTGTGATGGTCATCTTGGAAGAAAACCTAACACTGAACCAAGGATACTTAAAGCTGAATAATGTGTTTCTCTCTCATTCTTCTACTTTTACGCCAGAAAGAATAACCCTATAATCAACAGAGTTCAGCAAGATCAATATATACTTTACATCATTATTTCTCATATCCAATGGTTTATCATACTACTTTGATTCAATCCTCACAGTGAACCTTGTTCTCCATCTTTTGTGAGAAGAAACATTTATCTCGAGTTGTTTGACAGGGGGTGGCGACAGATTAAGACTTAATTCATCATTATATCATCAATACTCTTCTTGAACAATGAGAAGATTCATTGCTGATATTGTTCTGTTGGAGTGAGCTGCCTTGGTTTTGAATCCGCTGAATATTCACTTGTTGATGAAGTAGCAGGTGCACATATAAATCAGGGGGTCGATTCATCTCTTCCATTTTGTTGAAATAATCCTTCATCATCAATATTCTACATTGCTCTATATTGCTCTAGATTCTCTCGTATTTGACTGAAATCTTTAACATTTGGAGCTCTTCTAGGAGTTATTGTTAATTGCTGGAACGTGTGGAAAATCTATATTTTTTCTTGGGAAGTTTTTAAGAAGTGGTTTAGAAAAATTTCTCTGTGTTTCTTTCAAAATGCTTCTTCACGCGTTAGTTTTTGCCTGCGTTTCTTCTTTATGTCTTCCTGTTGTTTACAACTTTGAAACCAACTTGAAATGTTCCCTAAATCTTCTTGCCTTTCTTTCGCTGGCTGCATTGTATATTTTGAAAAATATCATTTAATATCTCATCTTGTTCACAGACAATATATTTATATTTTTCAGTCGTG
>CM068956.1:181728443-181753159 GCA_035128595.1 Eptatretus atami | reverse complement strand
GCCGACAGAGGTAACGAGAAACTAGTTGGTCGAATTAAATCTTCTTAATAATCCCTATGAAACCCATGATTCATTATAGCCGTCCGATGCTTCCTTATAGGCCATTTGACCGATCGGTCATTTTGCACTTGATGCAACCTTGACCCCGAGGCGAAAATGCGAAAAAGGGCTCAGATGATCTGGAGCGAGCAACTAGTATTATCATCGTGTCAAGTTAAAACTCAATCGGCCGAGACATCTGGGAGGAGATAGAAAAATAAAAATTGTTGACAGACGGATGGACAGAGACAGACAGACAGACAGACACAGACGGACAGACAGACAGACGGATCTAAGGACATCGAACGGTCATATTATTAGATCAGCGAGCTGACCTAATAAACCTTTGATCAACCATTCATCACAAGAAAATGATTTACCTTAAAATTTATAGCTCAGCATATAAATCAAGCTCAAAATATTCCAATAATAAAAAGATTACAGTTACTCAGGCAATGATTAAAACCCAGTTGGGTAGATAAAGTTTCATTCTTTATAGATCTCACTGAGTAGGCATAGAAGATGTAACACATAGCATGAATGAAAAACAAAAGAGGATTTTGTGAGAGATGACAAGGTGAACATAATGAGTAGCACACAACCTTGATTAGCAGAGTTTTCTTCTACCCTTCTCTTTTTCTCCCTCCTCCTTTTCTCCCTTCTCTTTTCCTCCTTGTCTTCCTCTCTCCTTTTTCCCCTTCTTTTCTCCACTCTCCCTTCCTTTTCTCTTCCTTTCCTTTCCTCCTTCTCCTCCTTCCCCTTCTCTCTTTCTCCCTCTCTTGCCCTCTTCTCTTTCTCCTTCCTCTCCTTCTCCCCTCCTCTTCTTTTCCCCCCTTCTCCCTCCCTGCTCTTCTTCTCTTCCTTCTTCCTTCTCTTCCTCCTCTGTTTCTTCCCTTTTTTCTTACTCCTTCTCCCCCTCTCTTTCCCCTCTTCTTTCTGTTCCTCCCTCTCTCTCTCCCCTCGTTCTCCCTCTCTTCTTTCTTCTCCTTTCCTCTCTTTCTTTCTTCTCTCTGCTTTCTCTTTTTCTCTCCTTTCTTTCTTTTCCTCTTTCCTCATTCTCTTTCCTTCCCCTCTCCCCTCTTCTCTCTTCCCCCTCTTTTTCCTTCCTTTCCTTCTTACTTCTTTTCTTCGTCCTCCCTCCTTTCCTTCCTTTCCCTCCTTCTCTCTTTCCCTCTCTTCCTCCTTCTCTCCTCTTTTTCTTCCCCCTTTGCTCCTCTCTCTTCTCTTTTTTCCTCCTTTTTCCTTTCTCCTCCTTCTCCCCTCCCTCTTCCTGCTTCCTTTTCCCTCTTCTTTCCTTCTACCCCTCTCCCTCTCCTCTTTCTTTCTTCCTTTCTTCTCCACTCTCTCTCTCGTCTCTTTCCTCCTACCGTCTTTCCCCCTATTCTTCCTCCCTTCCTCCTTTCTCCCTCCTCCTCTTCTCTTTCTCCTTCTTTCTTTCTCTTCGTCCTCCTCTCTCTCGTTCTCTCATCTTTGTCCCCCTCTGTCTCCCCGTCCCGTCTCTCCTCCTCTACTCCCGCTCTTCCTCTTCTCTCTCGCTTCTCCCTCCTCTCTCCTCTCTCTCCTCTCTTCTCCTCCCTCTTTCTCTCTCTCCTCTCCTCTCTCATTCTTCCTCTCTCCCTCTCTCCCTTCCTCTTCCTCTTCCTCTCTCCTCTCTCCCCTTCTCCTTTCCCTCCTCCTTCTCTCTTCCTTCCTCTCTCTCTTCTCTTTCTCCCTCTCTTCTCTCCTCCCTCTCTTCTCCTCCTTCTCTCCTCTCTTCCTCTCTATCTCTTTCTCTCCTCATTCTCTCTTTTCTCTCTCTCTCCTCCCTTCTCCCTCCTTTCTTCTCTTCCTTCTTCTTCTCTTCTTTCTTCTTCTATTTTCTCCTCTCTTCTTCTTTCTCTCTCTTCTCCTCTTGCTCATCCCTCTTTTCTTCTCTCTTCCTTCTCTTTCTTCTCCTCTCTCTTCCTTCCCTCTCTTCTCTTCTTCTCTTCTCCCTTCTCCTTCTTCTTCTTTCTCCTTCTTCTTCTTTCTCTCCTCTCTTCTTTCCCTCTCTCTATTCCACTCCTCTTCTGTCTCTTCTCTTCTCTTTTCTTCTCTCTCTCTCGTCTTTCTCTTCTTCCACTCCGTTCTCTTCCTTCTCTCTCTCTCTCCCTCTTTCTCCTTTCTCTCTTCTCCTTTCCTTCCTTTCTTCTTCCCTACTCTCTCTCTCTTCTTTCTCTCTCTCTTTCCTTCTTTCTCTTCTTCTCTCTCTCCCCCCTTCTTCTTCTCTCTCTTCTTCCTTCTCTTCGTCCTTCCTCTTCTTTCCTCTCTCCACCTTCTCTTCTTCTCTTCCCCTTCTCTTCTTTCTCCTTCCGCTACCTCTCCTTTTTCTTCCTCTTATTGCCTCTCTTTTTTAGCTCTTTCTTCCTTCCTTCTCTTTTCCCCTCTTTCTCTTCCCTTCCTTTCTTCCCCTCTCTGCTCTCTCCCCCTTACTTTCTCTCCCTCTTGTCTCTTTCCCCTCGCCTCTTCTCCCTTCTCTCTTCTTATCCTCTTCTCCCCCCCTCCTTCCCCTTCTCTCTTTCTTCCCTCCTCTCTCTCCCCTACCTCTCTCTCTCTCCTCTCCTCTTCTCCTCTCTCTCTTCTCTCCCATCCCTTCTCTTCCTCTCTCTCTCTTCTCTCTCCCCTCTTCTCTCTCTCCCCTTCTCTTTCTCTTCTCTCCCTTTCTTCTCTGCCAGTCCCTCCTTCTCTCTCGCCCCTTTCTCCCCTTTTCCCCTCTCTTCCCTCTTTCCCCCTCTTCTTCCGCTCTTTCCTCTTCTTCCTCTCTTCCCTTCCTTTCTCTCTCTCTCCTTTCTTTCTTTCCTTCCCCTCTTTCTTTTCTCTTCTCTCCTCCTTTCCCTTCTTCCTCCTTCCTTCTCTCTCTTCCCTCTTCTCTCTCCTCCTCTCTCCTCCCTTCTTCCCTCTCTCCTATCTTCTTTCTTCTCTTCTCCTCTCCTCCTCTTCTCTCCTTTTCCTTCTCCCTCCTTCCTTCCCTTCTTTTTTCTCTTCTCTTTCTCTTCCTTACTCTCCTCTCCCCTTTTCTTCTCCCTCCTTTTTTCCCCTCCTTCTCCTTCTCTCTTCCTCTACTTCTCTCTTCTCTCGTTTTTTTCTTCTCTTCCCTCTCTTTCTCTTTCCTCTTTTTCCTCTCTGCTTCTCTCCCTTCTCAACTCCTTTTCCCCTTTTTCGCACTTCTTTCTCTCTTTTTTCTTTCCCTTTCTCTTATTGCCCTCTTTTCCCCTTTAGTTCCCCCTTCCTCTCTTCCTTCCTCTCTTCTTTCCTTTCTCCTCCTCTCTCTACCTTCTTACTCTTCCTCCTCCCCCTCTTTTCCTCTCTCTTTTCTCCTCTTCGCTCCCTCTGTTTTCTCCTTTTCCTTTTCCTCTTCTCTTTCTGCCTTCCCTCTCCTCCCCCCTACTTGCTCTTTTCTTCTCTTCTCTCCTTTTCTTTTTCCTCTTTCTCTCCTTCCTCTTCCCTCCTCCCTCTTTTCTCCTCCTTCCTTCCCTTCTCTCCCCTTTCCTCTTCCTCCTCTTCTTTCTTCTCCCTCTTCTCTCCTGGGTTCCTCACCTTCCCTATCCTTCCCCCTCCTTCTCTTCCCTTTCCTTGTTCTTCTTCTCCCTTCCTCTTCTCTTCTTTTCTTTTCTCTCTGTGTCTTTCTTTCTCCTTCCTGCATCCTCCCTCCTTCTTTTTCTCTCTTTTCTTCCTTCCCCCTTCTCTTTTCTTTTCCTCCCCTATCTTTCTTTTCTCTCCTCTTCTCCCCTCTTTCTTCTTTTCTCCCCCTCTCTGTTTTCCTTTTTTTTTTTCTCCTCTCTCCTTTCCTCCCTCCTCTTCTCTTCTTTTCTTTCCTTTTCTTTCTTCCTCCTATCTTTTCCTCTTTTTTTCTACTCTCTCTCCCGTCTTTTTGCTCCCTCTCTTTTTCTCTCCTTTCCTCCCCCTTCTTCTTCCCCTCTTCCTCCTCCTCCTTCCCTCTCCTTCTTTCTTCCTCTCTTCTTCTCCTTCCCCTTGTTTTCTTCCTCCTTCTTCCCTCCCCTCCTTTCTTCTTCTCCTTCTACTCTTCTTTCTCTTTTCTCCCTTCCTCTTATCTCTTTCTCTTCCTCTCTCACTTCCTTTCTCTTCTTCCTTTCTCTCCTTTCCTCTTTTCCTTTCCCCTTCTTTCCTCTTTCTGCCTCTCCTCTCTTCTCCTCTCTCTTCTCTCTCTTTCCTTCCCTTCCTCTTCTCCCCTCTTCTTTCTCCTCCCCCTTCTCTTCCTCTTCCCTTCTTTCTCCTTTCTTTTCTCTTCTCCCTTCTTCTTTACTCTCTTCCTTTCTCCCCCCTCCTTCCTCCTCTCTCGCTCTTTCCTCTTCCCTCCCCTCTCTTCCTTTCTCTCTCCTTCTTTCTCCTCCTCTTTTCTCTCCCCCCCTTCCCCCCTCTCTCTCTCTCTTTCCTTCTTTTTCTCTCTTCCTATTCCTCTCTCTCCTTCTTCCTTCCTCTCCTCCTCCCTTCTTCCTCTCTCTCTTCTTCCTCCTCTTCCCCTCTCCTTTCCTTCTCCTTTTTTTTTCTCTTTCTTCCCTCCTTCCCTTCTTCTTTCCCTTTCCTTTTCTCCCTTCTCTCTTTTTTTCCTTCCTCCTCTCCCTCTTTCTTCTTTCCCCTTCCCTCTCTCTCCCCTTCTCCTCCTCTTTCTTCTCCTTTCTTTTCTCTTCTCTTCTTCTTTTCCCTCTTACTCTCTTCCTCTTTACTCTCTCTTTCTCCTCTTTCTTACTGCTTTTTTTTCTTCTCTTCTCTCTCTCCTCCTTCTTCTTGATCTTTTTTTTTTTTCTCTCTTCTTTTTTTCTCTTTCCTCTTCGCTTTCTCCTTTTTTCTTCCTTCTCTTTCCGCTCCTCCGCTTTCCTCTTCTCCTCCTTCTTTCTTCTTCCTCTCTCCCTTCTCTTCCCTCCCTTTCCTTCTTTTCTTTTCCTCTTTCTTCTCCTCTTTTCCCCCTTCTCCCCTTCTTCCTTTTCCCCCTCTCCCCTTCTTCTATCCTCTCCTTCTTCCTGGGCTTCTCTTCCCTTCCCCTCTTCTTTCTTTCTCCTTCTTCCTCTTTCTCCCTTTTCGTTTCTTCCTTCTCTCTTTGTTTTAAACAACATCTACGCTCATGTAAGAGTGAGGCGTCAAAAGGGTAAAAAGGCAACATACTGGCAGGGTGACATACAGGTGGACAAAAAAAAAAGCAAAGGAACAAATAAATAGGGGAGGGGGGAGAGAGAGAGAGAGGAGAGGAGAGAGAGGGGAGAGAGAGAGGGGGGAGAGAGAGAGAGAGGGGGAGAGAGGGAAGAGAGAGGGGGGGAAGAGAGAGGGGGAGAGAGAGGGGGAAGAGAGAGGGGGAGAGAGAGGGGAAGAGAGAGGGGGGAAGAAGAGGGGGGGAAGAGAGAGGGGGGAAGAGAGAGGGGAGAAGAGGGGGAAGAGAGAGGGGGGAAGAGAGGGGGGGGGAAGAGAGAGGGGGAAGAGAGAGGGGGGGAAGAGAGAGGGGGGAAGAGAGAGGGGAAGAGAGAGGGGGAAGAGAGAGGGGGGAAGAGAGAGGGGGAAGAGAGAGGGGGAAGAGAGAGGGGGGAAGAGAGAGAGGGGGGAGAGAGAGAGAGGGGGAGAGAGAGAAGGGAGGGAGAGAGAGAGAGGGGAGGGAGAGAGAGAGAGGGGGAAGAGAGAGAGAGGGGGAGAAGAGAGAGGGGGAGAGAGAAGAGAGGGGGAGAGAGAGAGAGAGAGGGAGAGAGAGAGAGGGGGAGAGAGAGAGAGGGGAGAGAGAGAGAGGGAGAGAGAGAGAGAGAGGGAGAGAGAGAGAGAGAGGAGGGAGAGAGAGAAGGGAGAGAGAGAGAGAGGAGAGAGAGAGAGGAGGGGAGAGAGAGAGAGGGGAGAGAGAGAGAGGGAGAGAGAGAGGGGAGAGAGAGAGAGAGGGGGGAAGAGAGAGAGAGGGAGGGAAGAGAGAGGGGGAGAGAAGAGAGAGGGGAGAGAGAAGAGAGGGGAGAGAGAGAGGGGGGAGAGAGAGGGGGGAGAGAAGAGAGAGGAGAGAGAGAGGGAGAGAGAGAGGGAGAGGGGAGAGAGAAGAGAGAGAGAGAGAGAGGGGAGAGAGAGAGAGAGAGAGGGAAGAGAGAGAGAGAGGGTTTTAGCGTTTTAGACGTGTGCCAGCGTTTTAGACAAATTTTTCAAAAATCGGCATAAGCTGGCTAAAACGTCAAGGTGTGACTGGGCCTTTAGGAGAGGTTACCTGAAGAAAGTGTGCATCTTGGAGAGCTGGAGAATGGTTGGCGGACCGAAGAGACCAACAAGCACTGTGCTTCGACTTCACTGAACAGGGACGCTGTGAGAATCCCACATCCCAACAGAGAACGTCCAGTCTATGACTGGCTTTCAAGACCGGCTTTGACATGTGATCTGCCGAGAAGAGGACATTGTTGCTCAGGAGATTGATGAGCTTGCCCAGGAGAGATGGTGTTGTTTCGATGCTCAAGGGATTGAACCTCTTGAATAGGTCCACTGCAGAAATATTTCGGTGTGTTCGTTTGACAATCCTTCTTGGAGGGGCGTGGTGAGAATGAGATTTTACCTGGATTGAAAGACATTTTCCAAGTGTTAGAGCATCATCAAATTATTTTCAGATCAGCAGAGGAGAAAGCCACTACTTCCAACCTGTTTGTGGTAGCTAAAATGGTGCAGTATAATGTGAAGTCATCTGTGAAGAGGAAAAGACGATTTCCAAAGCATCGGAGGGGTCATTACGACACACGAGTAACAGGATAGAACCCAAGATGTTTCCTAGGGGAAGTGCAGTCCATTGGAGAGCAAATGAGTGAGGGGATTCCGTTGAGAGCTGTACATTCACGGCAGAAAAAGTCACCAAATCCAGGAAAGAACGTACCCATGTGCTTCACAGACAGAGAGCTGAGCAAACAGAACAGGGTGCCAGACTGTCAAATTCCCAAGATATGGCCAAATACATGTTTGATATTCATGGCTTCCATCCGTTAACCAAAGTTAAGTAACAAGGAAATAATCCAAACCGATGGTCAGAGATCAGGACGTTTGAGAAAATAAACGACTTCCTGTCAAATGTATAACGATGGATTCCAACAACTTTGCTTATGTATGCAGGTAAACTAACTGGCCTCTCATTGAGAAGATCTGTTTTGTACCGTTCATGGGTTTTCAAATGATGTTGGTATTCTTCACAGCAGATGAGAGGCAGCCGAAAGTGACGCACATGTGAAAGAAAAAAAACAACAGACAGAAGCAATGAGAGAGCAGAATAGCAGAATTTGAGAACATGGACACTGTGCCATCAGGTCCCATCACCGAGACAGAACAGAGGCTGGTCAGAATGCTCTCTACATTCTCGGGTGAAAGGTAAGTGTCCATGAGATAGGTGAAAGGTAAGGTGAGGACAGAGAGGGATGAAAAGGACCCTTAAAATTTGGAGACAGACATTTTGTTGAGACGTTCAGCCTTGTCTGGAGCGGTCAGATGTGTTGCCATTTCAGCGGAGGGAGTGGTTGGTGGGAGAGAAAACACCAGAGATAGACTGCTTTGAAGAAAGAGAAAAATTGCGAAGTTTTGTTTTATGGCTTGAAAGATGATATTTTTCTCCCTCACCTGAGTATAGACACATTTGTTATGAACCTTGTGGAATAAATGTTATTTCAGTTACCATCACTATGACAAAGAGACAATTTCCTGAGACAAAGGCTGACCTGATGTATAGCTGGAATGAGATCTCTGGTTTCACACACAACTTGTCATCTTTCATGGTGAAAATGCTCTCTTTCTCATCCGACTGCTTATAATGCAAGAGGCATTTGTATAAGAACCTGTTTAAAAAAAAATCAACATTGTAACCATCTTCCACATAAAAATTAAAGGCGTTTTAGACAATGAATTCCACATGAGAGTCCATCTATTTACTGCACATGTATAATGGTGGATGTTTTGACCCCAACCTACCCTCTTCTAAAACAAGCAGGTTACAGAAATACATTCCCCTTCCTTCACCCCCTCCCAACTCTCCTCCATTCCCTTGTCTCTCTCCTACCCACCCAGCCCTCACATTGTGCTTTTTCTCAATTTTACTTTCCTCAACTAACCCAATCATCCTGCATGTAGCATGTGTTTGGGACAACAGTGGGTTGCAGCCAACATGTGTAGATCACACTTTTATTTGTAGATGTGATTCTGTATATAGCCTGACCTTTGCAGGCCACGCTTGGTGATGACCTCTGCATGGCAGTCATTGATTGTTTGTCCATTCAGACTTAACTCGTCACCTTTCACGCACCTATTTCCTGCATACAGGTGTGTGAACACGAGAGTGAGAACATATTGGATGAGAAAGATAAAAACAGCCGTTCAAAAATAGGAAGACACTTTCAAACTACTGAAACGTTGACTTAACCCGAGGCATATCAACATAGTTTACTACTTACTCTTAACAACAGGGATCTTTTCAGATCCCAACTTAAAAACCATGCCATTTCACTAAATCAGCCAAAGTTTCACATCAATGACTAAAAATGGTGATTTATTGATAAATTCAACAAACATAAGAAAAATTAAAAAATATATAAAATCTAAAAATAATCGACCAACTGGGGACTTCTATGACCCCAACTCAGAAGCACTAAATTTCATTAAATATGCTGAAGTTTCATATCATTGAGGAAACATAATTATTTTGATTGGATGATGTTTTAGCGATAAAGTAAACAAACTTAAGCATAAAAATTTTTTATTGGACTTGCTCGATACAAATCTCACGTGAAGTAACCATACAGTGCCTATAGAAAGTCTACACCCCCTTTCAAAATTTTCACCTTTGTTGCCTTATAGCCTGGAATTAAATTGCATGAAATCAGACTTTTTCCACGTTTATTGGCACATCGTAACCCACAACTTCCAAGTGAAAATCAAATTCCACAAATTTCAGAGAATTAATTTAAAATACAAAACTATAATATCTTGGTTGTATAAGTGTCTACCCCCCTGAGTTAATACTTGGTGGAAGCACCTTTGACAGCAATTACATTTCTGAGTCTGTTGGGATAGGTCTCTACCAACTTTGCACACCTAGAATGAGCAATATTTGCCCATTCTTCTGTACAAAACTGTTCAAGCTCAGTCAAGTTGCATGGAGAGGGGCGGAGGTGAGGGGGGGGGGCATTCATGGACAGCAATCTTCAAGTCATGCCACAGATTTTCGATTGGATTTCGGTCGGGGCTCTGACTGGGCCACTCAAGGACATTTGCCTTTTTGTTCCTCAACATTTGGCTGTGTGCTTTGGGTCATTGTCATGCTGAAAGATCAATTTCCATCCCAATTTCAGCTTTCTTGCAGAGGGCAGCAGGTTTTCCTCTAGGATTTTTCTGTATTTTGCTTCATCCATTTTCCCTTCCATCCTGACAAGTGCCCCAGTCCCTGCTGATGAGAAACAACCCCATAACATGATGCTGCCAACACCATGCTTCGCAGTAGGAATGGTGTTCATTGGGTGATGTGCTGTGTTGGATTTGTGCCAAACTAACCCCGGTTTGGATTTAGGCAACGAAAAGTTCCATCTTGGTTTCATCAGACCACAAAACTTTTTGCCAAATGGCTTCAGAATCTCCGGAGTGGTATTTTGCATACCTCCAATGGGACTCAAGGTTGGCTTTTTTGAGTAATGCCTTCCTGTTGCCACTCTACCATACAGGCCAGACTTGTGGAGTGCTTGGATATTGTTGTCACGTGCACAGAGTGACCAATCTATGCCATAAAGGCCTGTAGCTCTTTCAAAGTTGCCATTGGCCACTTGGTGTTTCTCTGATTAGTCTCCTCCTTGCTTGGTCATCCAGTTTGGAGGGATGGCCTGATCTAGGCAGGATATTGGTGGTACCATACACCTTCCACTTTAGTCTAGGACCTGGCTTAGACATGTATGCATTTAATTTAGGAGAGGATAACTCAACTGTTTTGGCTAATATGACCCCAAGGAACAACTTGGGATGTGTGTCAAAATCTCTATCCGGGACGAACAGCCCGAAAATGACCACGCCCTTTTTAAAATCTATGTACCCCATTGTCTATCACTCTATGCACCCTATTATCACTCACTCAGCCTGCTTTTGATTTATTCATAGCACCAGTGCTACAAGATCCGGAGAGAGAGAGAGTGAGAGAACGACTTATCCATCCAGGACTGCTATCAACTGAAGGAGAAGTTTCCACTCCTCTACAACTCCTACATGAATGGTGGATTTGTCATGAACACCACCAAGAAAGGTAGTGGAGTGCCCTTTGACCAGGCGCTAGAGCAGTGCTACAATCGGCCTGCCGAAGTGAGTGGGGGGATAATTGGGTCACCAGAAAGAAGGAAGCAGTAGCTCTGTGGGGAATTATCAAGCATAAAAAAGACCAGTACGTTGACCTCCTGAAGATGAAGGATGATGTCGAAGGAGAACTCTCACTTCACCACGACTTCAACCCAAGTACTGCAACCAAGATAGTTGGGATGGTGCAAGACATAGAGGAGTATCTCCTGAAGGTATGCAGTCCTCTACAAGACCAGGTAGCACTGAAGAATGTTCTCCTGGAGAAATTGTGACCAATGTAAATGTAGACAAGTTGTTGTGCTGTATCAAGGAGGGCAGCACTGCTTGTGCTAATTTTATCGATGATCGACTCAGAAATAGGTCGATATCGATACACTCAACTATTAGCAAAATCAAGTTTACGTCCCCTAATACCACCTTGAAATTGGCTCCCAAAGCAGACATCAAAGATGAGACAATCAAAGCTCTCATGTTTATCGAGTATGGAGTCACCAGGGTTCACTGTTGAGGAGCTACTCAAGCATGAGATCACCAACTCTGCATTCTTCTTGGTTGACGAAGATGTTACTTGAGGAAGAGTACCAAATCACAACTTGGGACTGAGCTGCTGAAGTTGTGCCCACTAATAGATCAAAAAGGGCCAGAAACCTCCCCACAAACCCACGCCATCATTATCGACTTCATGGCCTTGGTGAGAAAGGTCCCCTTAAAGAAGCTTGATCCGCCCGTCAACACATTCCATGACTTTGCTATTGCCTTGACATCTATGGTCACAAAGCTGGGCACAACTGTGATGAGATCCATATCGTTTTTGATGCTTACAGAGAGGACAGCATCAAGAATGGAGAGAGGGGGAGAAGAAGAAAGTCAAAAGAAATGGTTGTCCTTGATGTGATATCACCAAACCAAAATGTTCCAGTGGTATTAGAGAACTTTTGGTCATCTTCCATCAGAAAACTGCTTTCCAGGCATTCTATGTTGAGTGGCTCACCACCAATTACCACGGAACCAAACCTCTATACCTCGGTATATCACCACAGGCATGGATGGTGTCAGCTGGGTGTGCTTCTCCATTCCCTCGGCTCAACTGCACACACGAGGAAGCTGATGACAGGATGATGTTCCATGTGCAGGACATTCTAAGTCACCGGTCAGGACCTACATCCATGACGCTGTCATCAGGTGACACAGATGTCTTTGTGTGCCTGTTATACCACATCACAGTCAATTGGAGAGATCTTGGCCTCCAAGAGCTTGGCTCGTCCGCAACTCAGGAGTGAAAAGATCAATATTACCACTCCACGATATCTGCATAGCACTGGGAGACGAGCTCACAAAGTGTCTCCCAGCACTCCATGCGCTGACTGGGTGTGATACAACCAGCAAGATATCAACTAAACTTGCAGCCCTGAAAGCTGTCCGCAAACCAGGAAATTCCTCTCTGATCCTGAATTTTGACTGTCCCCAGCTAGCAGAAAGTGCAAAACAGATGGCAGAGACATTCTTGGTCAAGTGTCTCAAACCATCAACAGACCTAGAGACATTTGACGACCTGCGTCTCACTGCATTTGATAGCAATGCCCTCAAGATGGACTTTGAGAGAAACCACTTGCACCTCAACTAATGCAAGGAAACATATCCAGAGGCTATTACCAACAGCAGCTGTGGGTCCAATCCCCATTTAGAGATGCCACCCTGATTATGAATGCCGAGTCTTATGGGTTTGTAAGAAGGGCAGTTTATTAGTCCCTGAGATTGTGATCTCCAAACCCAAAGGCCTGCCAAATCCCTGCACATGTGGCAAGTGTGCTCGCAAAAATGGGTGTTCCTGCAAGGTAGCTGGGATCAAGTGTTGCAAGTACTGCAAATGCAAGGGAGGTGATTGTTGTAAAAACCCTATCACTGAATGAACACTGCTCATCATCCTCATACCTGGACTCTGTTGTGTTACTCTTCATGTTCCTGACCCTGGTTTACGTGACACATAAACAGTATTAATGTGGTTTTAAAAGTTGTATTGTTGGTGGTTGCAATTTCCCTGCTGATCTTTGAAACATTTAAGCTCTCTAGATACTGCTGCCTACAGTAATAAGTTTTTTTTTATTTTTCATTTTAAGTTAACATTCCATTGATAATAGTATGTAAATGATTGAAAATACAATTTCTTTATATTAATCAAATGCTCGCTTTCTTTCTTTTTAAAAAATCCCTTGTATTGTTCAAATTCCAAAATGTCAGTTCAACTCTAGTAGATGACACAAATCTTCTAACTTTGCTCTAAGTCCGGAAAGTTTAAGTTAAAATATATTGGCAATTCCAGTATGTATGGTAATAAGTATGGTAAATAAAACGGTTTTTAGCCATTTTCTCATAAAAAAATATCAAATTAGAAATTTTACACTCTTCTATGACCCCCCTAAATAAATAAATAAAATAAACATGGCCATTCTGAACATTTTGAGCACCTCAGAAAATCTGTAGCTCCAACGTTTAGAAGATACAGCTATGTCAGAAGAAGCACTTTCGATGAAAAAGGGGTGTGTCATTTTAAAAAGGGCGTGGTCATTTTTGGGCTGTTCGTCCCGGATAGAGATTTTGGCACACATCCCAAGTTGTTCCTTGGGCGTCATATTAGCCTAAAACAGTTGTTATCCTCTCCTAAATTAAGTGCATACATGTCTAAGCCAGGTCCTCTACTACTTCTTTTTGATTGTGTTGACTGTGCTCCAAGGGATATTCAAGGCCTTTGAAATATTTTTATACCCATCTCCTGATCTGTGCCTTTCCACAACTTTATCCCGGAGGTCTTTTGAAAGCTCCTTGGTGCTCATGGTTGAGTCTTTGCTGGGAAATGCACTACCCAGCAGAGGAAACCTTCAGGAACAGCTGATTTTATTCTGAAATAATCAGAATCACCACAATTTAACACAGGTGGAGACCAATTAACTTGGTGTGTACAACTATAAAATTGATTAGTTACACCTGAGCTCATTTAAAATTGCTGTTATAAGGGGGGTGGACACTTATCGAACCAAGATATTCCAGTTTGTATTTCAATTGAGTTTTTGAAATTTGTTTTTCACTTAGAAATTGTGGGTTACGATGTGTAAATAAAGGTGGAAAAGGTCAGATTTCATGAAATTTAATTCCAGGCTTTAAAGCAACAAAAGGTTAAAAAAAAATTGAAAAGGGGTGCAGCCATTCTATAGGCACTGTATATGCAAGAAAATTGAATGAAAACAGCTGGGGTCTTTTTGGACCCCAGAAAGTATTTGCTTGCAACTCTGTGCAGCAAGTGGGATCTTAAAACATCATATGTATTTATTATCAGCACATATAGGTAAACAAACAAATAAAACATGAAATACATTGTTAAACTAACACAGAAATCACATCAAAATGTATGCCTGGGGTCCAAAAAGACCCCTGTTGGTAGGACTAGGATTAATACAAGCAGGGATGTCAATTCGGTACAAGTGAAGAAACAGAGAATAGGCTGTGCGAGTTTGTGGTATTCACGATTTGTGTTTATCATCGTTTTGACTTACAAATTACCGACAGGTAAAAATAAAGTATTGTAGACAAGGCTAGGTAGATATGGTAAAGATGGTACACAGGTAAACACACCACAAAAGCATCATAAGAGAGGAAAGTTAGAGTCCTGTGCTTCATTCTGTCATTTGCAAGTTGCATGATTACGAAACAAACTAGAGCGAAGTCGATGGCGTGCCATCCAAAATCCCCATGCTTCCCACCGAAAGCAAAGTTTAAAGATAGCAAAAGGTTCCACCAGGAATGACAAAATATCAAATTTTGAGTTTTAAAAAAATCTTCTGTTTTGACCCATGACCCTAAGTCCCGCCCACCCCCTGGGGAATGGACCAGGGGATCGAATGGAAAAATATCGTTACATATTTCATGTGTCCCCCAACGTTGATTGCATATTTTGCAACAAAGTATCGTTAAAAAAATGTTTAAAATTGTGCCCCTAATTGCATTTTTTGGTATTTGACCGTTTGACCATGCCCTAGGGGGTGGGGCCAAAAATTATACAGCTCTCACACCTCTCTTGGGCAAGCTCGTAAACCTCTGTAACTTCTACGTTTGGTGAATTTTTGCACAACTGTTTAAGAGATGATAGCGTGGCAGGTGGTACACAAGTAAACATACTACAAAAGTATATGTGTATGTGTATATATATATATATATATATATATATATATATATATATATATATATATATATATATATATATATATATATATAATGTTTG
The DNA here is from genome assembly GCA_035128595.1 of Eptatretus atami. NCBI lineage: Eukaryota > Metazoa > Chordata > Myxini > Myxiniformes > Myxinidae > Eptatretus > Eptatretus atami. The sequence goes on along the minus strand of CM068956.1, from coordinate 181,738,554 downwards.
TGGGTTAGATGGTGGAATTTCATAGGAAAGATAGGATTGTATGAAGTTGCTTGGTCCGTGGACGTGGAGGTAATTTGTAATGTAAATTAGATTAACAGGTGCAATATATTGGTGCTCATGGTTGAGTCTTTGCTTAATCTCAATGTAAATTAAGTCAGGAAACTGTGAGCTTAAGTGTTAGTGTCACTGCACCGGGGGTGGTGCTGCGTTAAATTAGGTAGGGGTGAAGGATAATTTCTCCCAGTATGTGGATTGCCCCCTGTGACCTTCTCCTATGTTTTTGCATTTCAAGACCAGCAATAACAAGAAGCGAATACTTCGATATCGCATGGCTGGGTGCAGTAAAAGTCTAGGTTAAGAATGATGAAACAATTTTGCAGTTATAAATTTAAATGTAGACACGGTGAATTAGCATGCATGATGGGAAGAGTTGTGACGTTGGACAAATTTCTATTTATAGCCTCAGATCAAAGGACGTACGCGGCCATAAGTGTGACAGAAGACACAGGACAGAATAGCCAATTATATAACAGCACGATGTAGCCGCGCTATAAAAAGGGATCACATCCTTAAAACAACAATGGAGCTGCACGTCTAAGCAGGCAAAAAAAACCACGCCCCTGGAGTGGATGATCAATGGGCGTGACGTCAGAGAGCCGGGAGGAGGGAGTGAGGATGGCAGTTAGAGAGTCTCGCGTTGGGTGACAAGAAGGCAGTTGAGACGAAGTTTCAGAGCGGGACAGAAGCGAGGGAGGCAGGATCGGTGGTTGAAAGAGAAGGGCAATACGGCTGGCTTTCCCTCGACACGGTGAAGAAGACTGCACGATTCTTGTGTTCATGCTGAGACGAATTAGCTTGTGTGATGGAGCAAGATGCTGACCAGTGACTGTTGGCTGGATCGTGTCAGACCAGCCTTGAAGCCTTGTGTCGTGCCATCGGGGGAAGAGACGGCGCCATTTTTCAGAGCAACTGCCTCGGCAAGCACAATGAATGAAAGAAGTTGCACGGCGGTTCCTGAGCCCTGATGTTGAGTATCACCACCCAAATTGCCTCCTGTACGTTTGCCCGCCCAGAGAGCGGCTGGGCGCCGTTTTGGCCGCATTTTCCCACGCAGTGACGAAGCTGTTTCATGACCTTCAAGCTACCGAAACTCATCCCTGGGCACACAGCTAAGGAGGAGATTGGGACCATACTCTGTGCAGAGCGTTGGTGCTGCTTAAGCAGTCTCCTTGGCTATTAGGCCTGGACGGGTCGCCACTCCGACACAGTATACCAGCATGCTGGCACTCATTTTGATGACAGGCCGAGTTAACCCCACCTGGTATTAATTCAACAGCAAAGCGGGAATTTTAACTCAGGACCCTAGGATCCAAAGCCCGCAACCCTAACAATAGACACGTGCCCTAACAATAGCAAACACCAGGCATACACAGCTAAGTGCCGGAATAAAGGAGGGATTTTTCTTTTGTTTTATCTGTCCGCTTGTTTGTATTAAAGTCTGTGTGGAGGTGCCTCAAAATTAGATTTCATTTCACCTCACATTCCGTTTTATTATTAACCTTTGAATTATTACCATTGTCGATATTTGATTTATTTTCCTTCTACCCCATATTTATTTAGGTTGCTTGTGTTGTCTATTTGTCGTGGGTTCCGAGATAAACCCCCTTGTGCTGTGCTTCCGTCTGCTCCAACCTTGCTGCCTTTTCCTTCCCGCGGGTACCATAATCTCCGAGAATCTCAGCTGTAAGCCTCCAAGGGAGAAATGCTATCCATCCAGGTAGGGGCAAAACCCCCTGGACACAACAATATTTTGAAGTAACCTTCCTGTGAGCTTTGTCAAATGTGATGTGTTAAATGTGATGCGTCTTGAAATCTAGATTGTGTCACAGCCACGATCTCTTGTTTGAGACTCAAGGCCTCCATCCATTGTTGAAAGCAAATCAGATGAATATCCATGGTTGAGTAATTGGGAAGGCAATGGGAGTGAAGAACAAAGATCAGCCAATTTGAGATAAGGAAAGACTTTCAGTTCTGCCAATTAATTCCACAACTTTGTTTATATTTCTAAGCTTCCTGTGATCTTTTGAATCCATATTTACCCTCCCGTACATCTCCCCGCCTACCCACGTGCAAGTTGCTACGTTTCCTTCCCTCTTCTGACTCCTACTCCTGGCGTGAACATCTCCTTCTTGCCACAATATCTTTACCCATTGCTTCACTGTCATTGCGTTGCTCTCTAGGGAAGCAGAGTAGTATTTTAGAACATGGGCACCGATACCATCTGGGTTCATAACCAATGCAAAGTCAAGGTTAGCTGGAAAGTTCACTTTCCAGAAAGGGAAGGGTTGGCTACAGAGATGAGACATTCTATCTTATGTCAAGCTATACAGCCATTTTAGGTGAGATTGGGGGGGGGGGGGGAGGGGCAGATACAACAAAAACAGACTTATCAAAGAACCACCAGAATTTGATGAAGGAGATTGGTGAGGTTGGAGTGACAGAAGTAGATCCATTCTGTTCAGGAAGGTGGAGGAAAGAGTTTGGGGGGATGAGGGAGCACAGGTTTGTAGTGTGCGAGGCGTGCATGGGCTGGAGGAAACAAAGATGCAGGGGTGCTGGGATAGAGTGGTTACCATAAAATTTTGAACCATTGAGCGCATCATTATATAAGCCGCATCCCCTAAATTTAAAAAAAAATCTGGAATTTAAACACACACAAGACGCACTGGTTTATAAGCCGCAAATGTTGCACAAAAAAACCAAGCACAAAAATGTCCGAAAATTAGCCACAAAAAGTGAGAAACTCGACAGCCACAGAAACTTGTCAGACGCGCGCAAAGCGCAGAAATTCAATCACAAATTCAGTGACAAAGCAACACAAAAATAAAAATACAGCTACACAAAAGATACACAATAATACACACAATCAAAAAATACCGGTAGTCACATTTATTTGGCGTCATCATCATTTCCACTGAAGCCACTGAAAGCTTCGGCTTCAGTGTCAGAGTTGAACAACAGAAGCACAGCTTCTTCTGCTATGGCTGCATCGCTGACCCCGGCCTCTTTTTCACTGTCGGATGAATCCGAGTCTTGCTGGCTGGAGTGGTGGCTTCTCTGTCGTCTGCTACATACAAGAGTTCAGCTTTGCGAAAGCCTTGACGATCGTAGATTGTTTTACTTTTCCCCACGCTGTCAAAATCCATTGACAGACCTCTGCGAAGCTTGCTCATCGCATACGTCCAGTTTTGGTGAAAGATTTTTCGCCACTGGTCATCCATGTTTCCCATTCGACACGAAGTGCTACTTTGAAAGCACGATTAACACTGATATCAAGAGGTTGAAGATATTTGGTCATGCCGCCTGGGATCACTGCTGGGATGGAGTTAGTCGATCCGATTGCTTCTTTTACGGTATCAGTAATGTGGGCCTTCATGCTGTCCAAAACCAACATGGCCTTGTTTCGGTGGAAGAACCCTCCCGGTCGCTTGCCGTAGCACTCAGTGAGCCACGTCTTCATTAGCGTTCATTCATCCACCCTTTCTTGTTCACTTTAATAACGATTCCTTTTGGAAACTTCTCCTTTGGCAATGTAACACGTTTAAAAACGACCATTGGTGGAAGTTTTTCTCCGGATGCCGTGCAGCTCAGGACGCAAGTAAAATTTGTTTTCTCGTGACCAGTTGTTTTTAAACAGATGGACGATTCGCCTTTTTTGTTTACAGTCCAATTGAGAGGTTTGTCAAAGGTCAGAGGGACCTCATCCATATTAATTCTGTCCTGGGAGCAATGAAGTTCTCTGCTATTTTCTCCTGCGTGTAGTTCGAAAGTTTGCGATTTTTTCTTCGAAGTCAGGAGGGAGTTGTTGACAGAGAGTCGTTCGTGCTCTGACAGAAAGACCTTTGCGTTTCATAAATCTGAAACACCATGACTGCACACCCTGAAATTCTTCTATTTTCTTTTCTGCAGCGATCGATCTTACTTTGAGTCTAATCTGAACAGTAGAAACACCCCGACCATACACTCTATGTGTGTTAACCCAGTCTTCAAGTTCGTCTTCCAGTTCGGGCCATCGGCGTTTCCTACCTCTGAAAGCCTTTGTTGACTTTTTGCAGCGAGAAAGTTCGCCCCTCTGCTTTCTCCAACGTCTGATCATGGATTCATTCACTCCAAGTTCATAGGCAGCAGCTCGGTTTCCCTTTTCAATAGCCAGTTCGATCGCCTTCAATTTGAAAGCTGCATCGTAAGCATTGCGTCGTGTTTTCGGCATGATGGAAGTTGTCTGCGCAAGGGCGATTAACTGAATGTTTCGTGTGTGTAAAGGCCGTGTGTAAATTTGGAGGAAAAAAAACCGTTAAACAGTTATCACTAGCACACTTTTACAGTGAGTTTTGAATTCACGAAGAGTCAAAACCAGTTTTGAAACCTAATGTGAATCTAAACATAGACTGGAGACTGGAGACTGACGACAACAACTTGATTTGGCCTGAACGCATCATCGGGAAAACCCGCAACATCGGAAAAAATCCATAAAAAAGCCGCATCGTTATTTTAGCCGCAGAGGTCGAAGTTGAGGGAAACGGTTGCGGTTAATAGTCCGAATTTTACGGTAGTAGCTATGAGCCTGCAATTGCTGTAAGCTGTTTTTCTTTCCTCAATCCCAAGCTTGGTAATATACAGACAAACATTGCAGGCAGGGTGGAAATCATTTAAACGTTTAATGAAAGCAGTGCTGTTAGAGCATGAAGAAACATGCAGTGCAAGATTGCGAGCAGGCCTGGGAGGATAGAGGAAAGGGAACAAACTAGGATTGAAGACATTTTGGAAAAGAAGAGCGAGGTTAGGGAAAGTGAAAAGTAGAGAGAGAAAGGGGATGGAACACTTTCAAACAAGAGTGTTTCCAGCGTGAGCGATGAGCACATTTTGCAAGTTACTGTTTCCCCCCCCCCCCCTACCCTCCTTTCCTATCTCCACTTTTCCTATTCATTTTGAACAGCTGTGGGTCCCACTGACCTAGAGTGAGAGAATGGCAGGTACCGGTACATGGAGGAAGGTCAGGAGGAATAATTGATTTTATAGTGGAGGTGAACAGGTAGGTCAGAGTGAGTAAAGGTAGCAAAATAAAAGAAGAGAAATCAGAGCAGAGAAACAAAAGGAGAAAAAAAAAGAAGAAAGAGAGTAAGAAAAACACTCAGTGTACAAAACATTAGGAACAGCTGCTCTTTCCATGAAATAGACTGATCAGTGATCAGGTAAACCAGGTGAAAGCTATGATCCCTTATTGATTTCACCTGTTAAATCCACTTCAATCAGTGTAGATGAAGTGGAGGAGACAGGTTATAGAAGGATTTTTAAGCCTTGAGACGATTGAGACATGGATTGTGTATGTGTGCCATTCAGAGGGTGAATGGGAAAGGCAAATGATTTAAGTGCCTTTGAACGGGGTATGTAAGTAAGTGCCAGGTGCACCAGTTTGAGTATGTCAACAACAACAACAACAACATTGCTGGGTTTTTCATGCTCAACAGTTTCCTGTGTGCATCAAGAATGTCCACCACCCAAAGGACATCCAGGCAACTGCAGACCAGTGGTCGAAAACGGCTCATTGATGAAAGAGGCCAAAGGAGGCTGACATGAATTGGGAAGAGCAACAGACGGGCTACAGTTAGTCAACTGACAGTCCAATACAACATTGGTGCTGAAAGACCCATAAAAGAATGCACAATTCGTAGTACCTTGATAGGAATGGGGTATGGCAGCTGACGACCACACAAAGTTCCACTTCTTTCAGCAAAAAACAAGAACCTGCAGTTGCAGTGGGCTAAAGAACAAAAACACTGGACACTGAAGGATTGGAAAAATATTGCCTGGTTTGATGAATCCTAGTTCCTGCTGTTTCACGCAGATGGGAGGACTAGGGTATGGAGAAAACCACATGAGTACATGCATCTATCATGCCGTTTGACAACATTGCAGGCTGGAGTTGGTGGTGTGATGATGTGGGGTGTGTTTTCATGGCACACATTGGGCCCCTTGATAAAAGTGGAGCAACGTTTGAATGCCACAGGATATCTGAACATCTTTGCCAATCAGTGCATCCCTTCATGGCAGCAATGTATCTATCTGCGAATGGATTTCTTCAGCAGAATAATGCCCCATGCCACAAAGATTAGAATCACTCAGGAATGGTTCTATGAACATGACAGTGAATTCAGCTTACTGCAGTGGCCTGCCCAGTCACCAGATCTAAATCCAATTGAGCATCTGTGGGATAGGTGGAATGAGCTATTCAGAGTAGAGATCCACTACCAGCCAACTTGACACAACTGTGGAAGCACTGGAGTCAACATCGACCAACATCCCTGTGGAAAGCTTTCGACACCTTGTAGAGTCCATACCCCGACGAATTGAGGCTGTTCTGTTGGCAAAAGGGGGTGCAACTCAATATTAGGAAGGTGTTCCAAATGTTTTGTACTCTGAGTGTAGACAGATTAACAATTGAGACCATGAAACATGTGAGTACCACACATGAACTCGATACAAAGCACAAAGTAAATGCATGAGTAAATGCATGAGGAAATGGGCATATTAGACTATTAACAGCACAGGCAGCAATCGACAACAGTGAGATGAGAAAAATCCCAGAAAGGTACTCTTCGCCTTTGACGTATATCTCTTAGAGCAGAGGAAGACACGTTCATAGTCACGGGAAACTAGTACAATTGCATTGAATTTCCTATTGCAAATAAATGTCATCAATTTCAGGTCTCCATCCCCACCCCTCCCCTCCCAACCCCTCATCCCCAATTTATCTGCCATCTCTCGAATTTCACTCAAAATAAAATGTGATTTTCTTAATGCAGGCTTCCCTTTGCTTCGCTGATGGGTCGAATCAAAAGACAGTATGTTGTACTTCACAAACATATTGCAGGTCTATCTGAGTGTCAATGAGGCTGCAAAGTGAAGTGAAACACAAAAAAGGATCTTTTATAACACTTAATTGGTGTCAGTTGGCTGTGGTTGTTGTGGCTTTTATATATTTCTCTATTTCTTGGAGAAGTATTGCTATATATAAATTTTGTGTGCTCCTCCCATGTCCTTCCAAAGGATTCCTGCTGTCAGAGAATAATAAATGATACCGTTGGAACTGCCACATTAAGCTCCCATTCCCGCTTCGTCTTCTTCCTCATTCCTGGAAGGATGGGCTTTTAAGAGGGAAGTAAATGTGATTCAAGGAACTAATTTTCGTTCCAAGTAAATGGATTATTAGCTTTCCAACCAAATCAATATATTGATTATTACCTTCCCAATGATACCATTTATATTATATTGCACGACAGCAGAAACACTTTGGAATAAAGTGTTACGGATGGAGAAACTCGGCTCCTTATTTGTATAGATTATTAAATAAGCAATGGACAATACCTTTGGAGTCCTAAAGTCCATTTATATATCTGTTCATAATCCAACTTTTACCTTGCATCCTTATCTGAAAAAATAAAAAAAATACTATTAAGCATCAAGTGCAACTTCCATGAATTTCACAGGAATTTCTGTGGAGGCAGCCATCCATGTCTTGTCCACGAATGGCAGCAGCCGATGACGCCAAATTCGTTTGACTGCAATTTGTGGACAGATTTTCTCCCTCCAAAGATCTTCCTGGGAAATTCACTGAAGATGTGTTTGCTGTTTAAGGTGCACTTTATTTTACAATCAAGAATGTAGAGTAAAAAACTTTAACAGTTAAACGGCTGCGATCGGAGATCGCCGATCCGAGTATAGCCCACTCATATATTAGCCAATTGGTAGCACTTGAAATTCTGCCTCATAATGAAAGATGTTTGTTTTTTTTTTCTTTTTTCTACCAAAAAGTAGGACACCACGGACATAAAGACTAAAAACACAATGCCTCCCTCCAGGAATCATAATAATAATAATAATAATAATAATAAAATAATGGGGAAATTAAATAATTGAAAAATGGGGGGAAAAATGAAGTACGTACAGCAAATGAACATTGCAAATTAAAAAAAAACAACATTTTTAATGGAAAGATTATTGTTAAAAATGTGAGACACCATGGACACAAGACTAATCACTTAACACCTCCCTCTGGGAACTATATAATGAAATTTACTATATTATTAGATCTTCACATTTGCTTGTTTTTTAATTTAGAGCTTTCACGAGCAAAGATATGATTTATTAATATGAATATATTATTTCACTAATTTATGGAAAACAGGTTAGGTCATGTCCTAATGCAATTGATCTTTGTCTCATTTGCAGTTCCCTTTATGTTTGACTTGCACAACCTTAAGAAGCAAATTAAATGAAAAAAATCATGAAATCAACAAAGACTTTCTCTTTAAAGAAAGGAGGATTACCAGAAAGTCTTCCAAAAAATTATTTAACAGCTAAAACATCTTCCCGGACAACCCACAAAAGTTGTTTCAAAGCAAGTCCACCTGTGCCTAAGCTGACAACGCTTGCTGTATTGTCTAGCTTGTTGACCATGATGAAGGCAGCAATGACTTTACGGCCAGAAAGCAGACTCGGGTGCTGTGCAGTGAGATCATCAAAATGCTTGTGCGTCATCAAAGCCACCTCGTCGTGGCAGCTACAAACAACACGGTGAACACCTTGGAAGATGTTTACAATTACTTTATTTAGCATGCTTAATTTTTGTTACGAAAATAAATCATGATGGATTAGCACCAAAGCTCTCCTGAGTTCGAAAGATCACCGACTGATCTAAAACTATTTAATTGATTGGATAAAATTAAATACCATCAGGCAGAAGATTTTATCACCCCATTGCCAGCCCTTCCAAGGCCTGACCTTTGGGACCTCAAAGTGTCGCTGCCCTTCTAACATATGGAGAGCATTCTCAGCAGCAGCCAATTTGCTTGCTTCTTGTTGCTGCTTTCAGCAGGGGGAAACCATCGACCTCCAACCTTTGCCTGAATCAGAAACCTGCAGGAACAAAATGTCACAAGGAAATGCAGACAGGAAAGCATATTTCGTGTTTTATGAAAGTGAAGCCACAGCGAAGCAATATTGGACTGAAGATCAGCACCTGGGACGATGAGATGGGTCCACTTGGTCTATCAAGATGAAATCGCAGGCGAATCCTTTGGCCTGCGCATACTGCATAATTGCAGACACTGGGTTCTCAGCACCAGGCCACGCCGAGGTACCGTGGCTCAAAGAGCAACCATCAGTAGCAACTGGAAGGTCTTCCTGGTTCTCATGCTTCACAGAGAGGAACAAGAAACAAACAAACAGGCCAGCATACGATATAGACACGCATGCACACAGTACACAGAAACCCACAATGTTGTAAAAGTAAAGTATTACTCATTAAAAAGAAGAAGAATCGATGTAAGTTTTGCAAGATTTCTTGATATAATACAACCAAAGCAAACAGAGCACTTCTAATGTATGTGATGCGAGTTTCCTGCTTTATGTCAGTAAAGGATAGGGACCAAGTCAATGGCCCAAGACCTTTCCCCATTTCATGTGACACCAAGGATGCACTTACCCCTGCGATACCTGCTGCACCGAGATGTCGCAGTGCATACTTGGCGGCGAGGTGCTTTGCAACCTTCTTGCTACCTGCTTCCGCAGGCATAAACTTTTGCTCTCCGAGGGAAGCCTGCACCATAAACCTGCATAATGACAAGGTACTGAAAGGTATTGCACTGCAAACGCATTTTAATAGCACACTTTCATGTTTTATTTCTGTGACCTATCTGGTGGGAATCGTTTTCCTTATCTGGGCTAATGTCCCACTTTAAAATAAATAATCGAGTCCAACCTCCAAACTTAAGCCATCTTCGCAACTGCATGGGTGAAACTGCAGAACTTTTGAAAAAAAGGAAAGTAACGAGCAAAACGGTTGCTCACAACGGAGTCCGGATAATTCACCACAGGAAATGTTTTAGATTGATGTCAAAATACGCATCTTGGCGGTGATTCTGTCCAAACTGTAAACAAACAAAAAAAAAAAATATTCAATGAAAAAGTGATATTTTGTGAAGAATTTTTTTTTTTTTTACCTGAACAACCATTTCTGGGAAGATTCTTCAGTTAGTTGTACAGCATTTTG
>CM068956.1:181711735-181721895 GCA_035128595.1 Eptatretus atami | reverse complement strand
TTACCTGAACAACCATTTCTGGGAAGATTCTTCAGTTAGTTGGTACAGCATTTTGTTATCATAAAAGTGAATACCACACACATTTAATATAAGAAATCATGATGGATTATAAAGAGGGAGGGAGGAATGTCATGGGTCATGTAATGGAGCAGTTTCCCAGAACTACCCTCACTCCAGTGTAAACCATAGCATCCACTACTCCCTTATGTTTTCTGTGCATTTCTTTACTCGGCAGACACTGGACTCGTTGGTGTCATAATGTCTGCCCAAAAGACCTCGCCTGGCACACTCTGTTGTGTATTCATGGCCATTTTGATTCGATTAAATTTCCTGTATTAAGTGGGTTTTCGCTATAATCGGATCGTGAGTGTATTTTATTTAATTATTTCCATGCCTGTTTTCATGTCCATCTCGCTTTTGTCCCGGGATGCTCTGTTTTTCAACGTCCTGTGCCTTCTTATGACAAACTGTTATTCTGTAAAACCACGTTTGGTGTGGTGACAGACCACTGCGTATTTAGCACGTGAGAAACCATTTTGGCACGGCTTCAATGGCAAATCCCCAGGGGATGTTAAAATTGGTTATGTTCTCGAAAAAGAGACTCATGGAATTATCAATTCCAATCACCCTCTCCAGCAGGGGTAAGTAAACACACACCACACCACATGTGATGTGTACAAGGGAAAGTTGCAAGTCATAAACAAATGAGTTTTAAAATATTTATTTTATTTGCATTTATAACACTTTAGTTCCTGTGCCTTCCACACTATTCTTATCCCCACTCCTCCCCCCAGTGAAACTGAATCGAGCCTGATGGATTTACTTAATGTGGTGGTGATGGTGGTGGTGGTGCAGCACAGGCAAGATGGGCCAAGTGGCCTCCTCCTGCATTAAAGATCCTCGTTAAGATTTATTGCTCTCATATCGATGTGGTAGCAAACTTCACCATGACCAACAGACGTTATCAGGTTTTGTATTTGTATGCAGCAGAATAGTCTTTACTTCGTGCAATGTAAAGATGGCACTTCGATATTTTCCGTGAAGTTCTTAAAGGAGCGAACGGGTATGGGGAAAAAAAATAAAACAATGGATGCTATTTCAGCATTTACCGACATAGACAAAAGTTCGCCTGCTTGGGGACATCTGATTACGGTAACGAGCTTGCAAGCTTTTGTACCCGGCTAACTTCGACAAAAATACCTCATAAAAATCACCATGTGAGTAATTCACATCATCGTGGTCATGATGCGTTAGCATTGCACCTCATCCGGAAGAAATGGGTTGAAAAAAATAATCGCAGCATGCTCTTCTGACAACAAAAATATGGAAACCTCCACATGGGTCATCACAAAAATACAGATTTCCGTAATACACGGTAGGAGTTTCACCCATGCAACTGCACGACGTTATAAGAGATGGGAGTAAATAGAAGTGTGCAACTTTGCCATCAATATGTGTATCCATATCCATGTGGTGCCCAGTCAGAATAAAACGAAGATGTCTCTCGGAAGTGCCGCAGATGTTGGAGCTGTTCGAGTCGCTGGACGGTGCCTAGTTTGAGCTGTTCGAGTCGCTGGATGGCGCTTAGTTTGAGCTGTTCGAGTCGCTGGATGGCGCTTAGTTTGAGCTGTTCGAGTCGATGGACAGCAATTTAATTCCAGACTATAAGACAACAAAAGGTGAAAATTTTGAAAGGGGGTGTAGACTTCCTCTCGGCACGATAGGTGCTTTACCACAGCACCCAGTCCATCAATTTATCGAGACACTGCAGAACAATTGCATTTATCAGCATATTACCGAAACCACACAACACCGCCAAGGGCAGGAGCCTAGCATTTTGAATGTGGTGCAAGCTAATGTGAATTAGACGATTAAATCAATAGAATACCTTGTATGTAGATTAAATCAATAGTAGGGACCATTGTTGTATTAGTGTGGAGCTCAGTTTGTGCAATGTGGAAAATGAACCTCTGTTGAAGTTTAATATCGGGGATTATGAGCAGATGAACCGGAAATTTATGGAGGTAAAATGGGACGAGGAGTTGGAGTTAAACTGTGAAGAGGCATGGTGCTTCTTTGGAGATAAAATAGAGGCAACCATAGACAAATGTATTCCGAAAAGTGTACGGACTAGGAATAGGTGGAAACAGCCATACATCACTCACAAAACAATGGTTCAATGCTGAAAGAGAAGGCTTGGAGAAAGTATGACAGAGTAACCTCGATTATGACAAATACATTTGTCAAGGAGAGAAATAACCTCCGGCGGATGACACGGCAAAACTGAAAAGACTTCGAGGAGAGTTTAGCTGAAAGCATCAGTACAAACCCCAAAAAGATTTTGGAAATATGCAAACAGCAAACTCAAAACAAGGATTGGAGTGGGTGATTTAATACAACCTGATGGGAAAGTTACAGAGGATGACAGAGAAAAGGCAAACACACCAAACGACGATTTTAGTGGTGTTTTCACAGAGGAGAATTTAGTAAATGTGCCAAAACTGGAACGACGCAACATTGGAGCTGCACTGGTGGATGTCAACATCACTGTGGAGGAAGTAAGGAAGAAGCTCCTGAATCTAAATGGCAGTAAGTCAGCAGGACCAGATTGTGTACACCCTCCATATCTCAAGGAAACAGCAAGCATAAGCACAGGTCCCTTAAGACTGATATTCCAGAAATCTTTGGATTAGGGTATTTTACCTGAAGATTGGAGGATGGCAAATGTCACCCCTATTCATAAGAAAGGGAGTTTAAAATTAAAATTAAAACAAAAAAAAAACCTTGAAAAATACTGCTCTGTAAGTCTGACTTTGGTGGCAGGATGGATTTATTCCCAGCAGATCATGCATGTCTCAACTTCTTTGTGTCTTTGAGGAACTGACTCAATTGATTGACCATGGAGATCTTGTCAATATCATGTACTTGGATTTTCATGAAGCTTTCGATGCTGTCCCACATAGAAGGCGCCTTGAGAAAAGTGGCAGCATGTGGAATTGAAGGGAAGCTGCACAGATGGATTGAGGAATTCCCATCTGGCAGAACACGAGAGGTCATCAATGTGGTGAAATCAGAATGGAAATCAGTTGGAGGTGGAGTCCCCCAAGGCAATGCACTGGGGCCTTTGCTGTTTGTGCTGTTTATCAATGATATCCCAGATGGGCTCAAACTCTGTGTATATTTTTGCTGCTGACACAAAAATCATTGGTCCAGTAAAAAGCCAAAGTCAAAAGGACTCGATGCAAGATGATTTGAATGAAGCAAAAAAAATGGTCAGACAAATGGCAACTCCCTTTCAACTTAAACAAATGCAAAGTACTACATGTAGGAAGATCAAACACAATGACTGCTTATCAGATGGGTTGAACAGACTTCCAGGAAGTACAAGAAAAGAAGAACTTGGGGTAGCTACGTGGTATGACATATGAACGACTACAAGCCCTAAATCTCCACTCTATGCAACATAGACACAGAAGAGGTGACATGATTACAGTTTACCAGATCATGGTAGGTGAAGTAAGAATACTAGCAGAGATGTTCTTTACAAGGGCAATCCACCAAAGTACCTGAGGACACACATTCAAGCTTCCCAGATACAGGTCGAGACTGGATATTAGAAGCAAGTTCTTCAGTCAGAGGATTATAACAGATTGGAACAATCTCCCTGAAAGTGTGGTTGAAGCAAAATCGATCCAATCCTTTAAGGCCAAACTTGACATTCATTGGTGGAATCAAAGGTTCCTGACTGACAGTCCATAACGCATACACAAATAGTATGGAAAGTATTACCAGATATTGTAGAGAAGACCGGGATGACTACAGGAATATTCCTCCTTTCCTGTATGATGGCGACGACGACGACCCTTGATTGTAAACAAATTTCATTTGAACAATCTGTGATACGATCACCTTCACCACAATGATCAGTCTCATTCTCTCAGCAAGGGAGCCTCGTGAGTGGAGGAGGCCAATGGGCTGACCACGTGCCTCGTGGTTGCAGCAGGTTGATCAGCATCTCAAGGAGATGGGGATGGGCCAGGCATCTGCACCTGGGGGATGGCCAGACGGAGGCCCCTGGAGAACTGGTGGAAAGTGGACGCAGCGTCGCGCTGCTCCGGCGCATGCTCCCATACCTGACCTGACCAGATCAGTATCTTGTGGCATGTCATTTAGCTCATACAGTACTTGAACCCGTGAAGGGATCAAATCAATGACATTCTGTATACATGAGAGCCTGATCCAGATATTGTCAAACGTGGAGTTAAATTTTGTTGCAGCTCTTGGCCATTACTTGGCAGAGGTTGGCCTTTCCATACATTCCAATCCACATGTTCTCATATATGCATTTTCTCACTAATGTCAGAACTCAGTGGTGCCCAGGGAAGAAACTTAAACACAATTCATCTCTTCCAAGCAGAGGTGGTTCTGCACGTATGACATCTGCAACGCATCCAGAAAGCCCTCTACCTGGAAGAGATTAAACGTGCCTTTTCCCAAGCCCTACAGAGTCCTGACGTTAATAACAAAGGGCATGCCACCAGAGAGCAATCCATACAGCAGTCCATTTGATCCAAGTGTTTGTCTCACAGATTGTGAAAATAAAGTTTCTTTACAATCAGTCGTGTTAATTTTTTTCTGGCAAGGCACTGCATGTAATATGTACAAATATCCACCTCTGAATGTTTATGGAAGGTGGACGGAGGTTCTGTTTTCACCCCTGTCCATCGGTTTGTCTGTCTGAAAGCAGGATATCTCAAAAAGTTATGGATTCAGATGAAACGTGGTGGACAGGTTGGGTGTGTGACTAGGGTGAACCCGATTCGATAATTTTTTTCCATTCCTAAGTGATTCTACACCATTGAGAGATGGTGCCAAAAATTATATGTAGCACGATATTTCAAAAAGTTATGGACGACTTTTGATGAAACTTGGTGGATTAGTTGGTTTGGTGTCAAGAACAATCAGATTCGATTTTGGTTCAGGTCCAGATCCAGATCCGGCGCATCAGTGGGATACAAAACGTAAACTGTTCAGCCCGGCAGAGGTATACGCTCTCCCGAATGCCGTTCTTTTACGTCCTGGTCCATTTCCTGTGTCCAAGCTCCTCCATGAGCTGAGTTTCTGAATACAAAAAAGTTGCGCTGAGCAATGCCATTCATGACAGACATTCAGAAAGTCAATAAAATATTGCGAAGTTATATTGCAATGTCAAGGTCCGATTCCATGCCATATTTATTGGTTCACGACCGCCAGCCAGAGTGACCACTATATTCGTTATGTCTGTGTGTCTGTCTGTGTGTGTGTCTGTGTGTGTGTCCCTGTGTGTGTGTCTGTGTGTGTGTGTCTGTGTGTGTGTGTCTGTGTGTGTGTCTGTGTGTGTGTCTGTGTTGTGTGTCTGTGTGTGTGTCTGTGTGTGTGGTCTGTGTGTGTGTCTGTGTGTGTGTGTGTGTGTCTGTGTGTGTGTGTCTGTGTGTGTGTCTGTGTGTGTGTCTGTTCTGAGTGTCTGTCTGTGTGTCCAAAGCATAACTCCGTGGACTTTGATCCGATCTTGATGAAACTTGGTTGTGTGATCGATATCAATGTCTAGTTGTGTTTTCCTGGATGAAGGTGCCACGCCCATTGTGGGCGGAGCCACGCCCAAAAAATAGCTATTTTTAGGGGGTAGTCGGATTAAAAATCTATCTTCTTTCCTCGGGAATTGACTGAATGGAATGGGTTCTTCGGTATTTGAATAGCAAAATGAATTATCTAAAACTTGTCTGATTTTTCATTTTCGTCCCAAGGTCAAAAACTTAGAAAAATTGCGAATTTTGACATAAAAATCATACGACCGCCAAACTTTGAGAGCTCGGATGACAATATTTTATGCATAATCTGAGGTCATTCCCCACCTAAAGTCTTGAAACCATTTTGCTCTATCTCGAACACCTTGCCGTGGCGCCCCCTTCAAGTTTGTTTTTACGCTGATTTCATCAAGTATGGATAATCCGAGGAGTGTGAAATGCCATATAGCCTATATGACGTTATATTGTTCCTGGAATGTTCCGGAGGAAGTTTTGCACCAAAGGTCATAATCCTTGACCTTTGACCTAAAAGGCCACAAAGGTCAAATTTTCAAGTTTGTGGGAATCGAACCGGGTTTTCGACCTTCTTCGACGAACTAACTCCAATAAGCTATACCACATATCCCGTTTTCATATTTTAATGTCCACAACATTGTTTTGTGACCTTTAAAGGTCATGCAAAGGTCAAATTTTTAAAGTTGTTGAACGAAACCGGGTTTTCGACATTTTGCAGCCAATAACCTGTCACTTGTACCACATCATGTTGATCATTTTTATAACTTGGTCAAAAATTATCACATTGTCTCATCCTTGACTTCTGAAACAATCTACATCGTCAAATACCGCTCGTGAATAATTATCGAGCGTCTTCAGACTTGTTTTTTTTTTTTTACAAACAACTAAATCATTGCAACTAAAACATCCGGTGCGTTACAGGAAGCAGCGGTGCAGCGTGGAGCATCTTTGGCAGGGATGCAAATGCAGTCGTTCCCTCCACAGAGCGACATTCGTCCTTTCTTACACTTACCTTGGAGGAATTATTTGCTCGTCATGCTCCTTGCGATGTTTATCCAACATTGCATAATGATTAAATAAATAAATAAAAATAAAAATAATGGCAATGATCATTCTACCTTGGATTATGCGGTGGCCCATCAGTGTGAAGCAGCACGAAAGAACAAAGTCGCCCAACTCCTTGTGCATACTCCATCAATTCGCTAACTGGAGACTTATCAGCAGAACTCAACTCCCATTCCAACGAGTCATCATCATGAGTACTCTGTGGACACAAAGTTCATCAACTTACATATCACTCGCGGTTTACATTCACTGCACTGCGTGACAGCCTGGTGTTGGCTCAGTGGTTCGGGTGGCGGCCAGGGATCCAAAAGGTCCTGAGTTCAAGCCCCGTCGGCCGCTGAATTAATACACCGGGGGGTTGACTCAGCCTGTCATCCTTCCGAGGTCGGCGAAATGAGTACCAGTTCCAGTGTGTGTACTGGTAGAGGGGCACTGCATCAGCGACACAGTCGCGCTTTAAGAAATGATAGCTACCCCGGCAGCTAAGCTGCCATACGACCACTACCACTGCACCGCATGCTACTGGATGTAGTGCACAAACCTCTGCAAGCACCATGTCAGAATGAACTCCACGATACGACGCCATGCAGTCCGTGTTTACCGAGGGTAGCAACACCTTGTACACCTCTGTATTCAAAAGGTCAGATGGTAGCGCAGGAACGCTTTTGCCAAGGTTCCTCGGATCATGGATAGACTGCACACCGTTCTTCGTAACGTTCGTTGCACCGCCGCCGTCGTCGTCCTTGGTGGCTTCCACCTGCAGCGTGCTCAGGATCTTCGGCGTCAAGAGTACCCCGTGGGAAGGATCTTCGGTTTCGGGTGCACGGTCCACGCAGGTGTCCTCACAAGGGCAGCGATCCTGATCGACCCGGTGCCCGTCGACCATGTCGTCCGAACCTGCTGAAATTGTAAGCATTTGAGAGAAAAACTGCGGCAGAGATCGATAGTTACAACTCGAGAGCTTACAGCACAGCGGAGAGCGAGTCCGGTTGGCACGACCTCCGGGCACCACCTTCGAATCACCTGGTTGCGCTCCACTCGTCGCCTTGGTCTTGCCAGAAGCGCTCGACCAAATCGGGGGGGTACCGTGGGTGTGCTTTAACTTCCCTTCCCTCTCCAGATGGTACAGATGACGGTTCACGATGGTCTTTCGCAACCGCATAAAGCGGGAAACATCGACGGCCTTGACCCTCGGGTTTTGCTGCACGAACAAGAGGATACTGTCCGAAGGGTTCGGGGAATGAGCTTCACGTCGCCCGTTGTTGCGAATCATCGGCGATTCGCTATCGGGCAGCCGGTCTCACGAAGCGCTTTCCGTCTCGACGACGACGACGACGACGTACCGACGATGCCGTGCTATTTGACGTTGCTCGAAACTCATCTCAACATCGAGGCCTACCTTCCTCTCCGTCGGACTTCAAAACTTCACTTCCTCCATTTGAAGCGCAAACCGAAACCAAGCACGTGTTCCTGGAATTGACGTCATCACGGCCGTAAAACGCGCGCGTTGGTTAAGCAACGATAATTAAAATTTAATCAAACATTTATATTAGAACCCTACGATTAAGGGTTAGTTTTTGGGGGTTTGTTCATTTATTTAATGCAAACGGAACACAATTCTCGGCACATCACAACCATACGAAGAAGGAAAATGGACCAACCGAGCTGATACATATATAGTGTAGTAGATTGTAGAAAAATGGTGGCGATTATGATTACAAGCATCAAATTTGGCATTTCTGTTCTGCAGGGCTTTCATGATCAAATCTGCCCGATTGGCCATTTGAAAATCCAAATTTTGAAAAATTTGAAGAAAAAAAAATTCAAAAAAATTTGAACTCACAGCTGGCTGAAATTCTTGAAGCGCAAGTGAACATCCCAGACAGAGAACAAGGGGAGATGCAGTCATCATTGATGGCTCAGACTTATCAATGCCCTACCTCCACGCACTTCAAAGATATTTGATGACTATGCTAAAGAAGACATCATCCCAAAGGTGAATCCTATGGTCCAGGTACGAGAGGGTGGACGTAGTTTTGATGTGTACAAGAAGTCAAGTCTGAAGTCCGAGCAAGGTCGAAAAGGGGGCAAGGAATCAGAAGAAGAGTGACGGAACCAGTAAGACCCCAAGTAACTGGAAAGCTTTCTTCGAGATGACAGCAACAAGACTGAGCCGTTTCACTTCTTGGGGAAAAGATGTGTGAAGCACAGACGACAAGCACAGTCATTGTCACAAAAGGAGAAGATGCCATTAGCAACACAAGGAAGTCACTGGATGCTGTGTCTCCATGTTGTCATGAAGAAGCTGACACTCGAATATTTGACATCGCCAGGGATGCAACGACGGATGGAGCAAGTCCATTATCATTAAGGCTAATGACACGGACGTACTAGTCATACAATATTTGTACTGCCATCCTTACAGGAACAGGTCTTGAGAACATGTGGATTGCCTTTGGCCAAGGAGCCAAGGAGCCAAGGCGCGATGGATTCCAGTCCATGAGGTAGTTTCTGCAATAGGGCCTGAGAAAGCTAGAGGGATCCCATACTTCCATGCGTTCACTGGATGTGACGTCGTGTCTGCCTTCCGCGGTAAAGGGAAGAAAACTGCATGGCAGACTTGGAACGTCTTTGATGATGTTTCTGAAACATTCACCAATCTCAGCCAGCATCCAACATTGATTCGTGATCTTGACTTTTTGAAGTTTTTTTTTTTTTTTCAAATTTTTCGAAATTGGATTTTCAAATGGCCAATCAGGCAGATTTGATTAGAATCCCCGAGAAACAAATGTGCAAATTTGATGCTTGTATCATCATTTGCACGATTCCTCTCAAAAATTGCTGTTATCTGCCCCACTAATATATGATCTTTCCTCCAAACAAGGAAACTTCCATGGATCTATTTTATATGTAAGCAAATATGGTGGACTATGTAAAATCTCCACCAGAGGCTGCATCCACCTCTTCCCCTTTACTCCCTTCTTTTTCTTGAACGGCCACAATTACCCACCTTTCTTGTGGGGTCGCCAAAGGAAGCTTGGCCCGAGTCTTCACGAACGGCTGGCCAGGCCACGTTCAGCTAGTTAGGGCAGGAATTTGGAATTTTTTCCTTTGCTCCCTACATATCTCTCTTTCCACCCCTAACACCATTCACTGACTAACCTCCTGTTATCTTCTGTTTTGTATGCAGTCAAGGCTTGTGGAAGAGCTGGAACATAGAAAGGGACATTCAAAAATTACATAACATTTTCTGGCCAAATCTGACACCCCCCCCCCCCACTGTTAGCACTCCAACAGACACCCCCTAAAATATTCCATAAATATCGTGTTATATATCGTTTTTGGCCCTCTCATTCAATGATGAAGAATCACTTTAAATTTTCTCAGATGCGTATCCAGATTCAAATGCAGATATTCACCAAAATCTAATCAATTTGTCCTTATCACACACCTAACCTGTCCACCAAATTTCGTCCGAATCCATGCACAACTTTTTAAGATACCCCGTTCAAAAAC
>CM068956.1:181699613-181711415 GCA_035128595.1 Eptatretus atami | reverse complement strand
AGATACCTGGGAGGAGGGGGAGGGGTTATATAAGACCAGAGGGCACAAGACCAGAAAGGAAGCAGAAGAAGACAGAGAGACCACCCACCTGTCTGCAATGGCAAGGTGATAGGCCCATAGACTCAGCTTCATCATGGGAGGTTCCAATGATCTTGGAGGCCTTGGTTTCCATGGCGGCAAACTGAGCAGTGTGAGGCAGGGCCACCAGTCCAAAGGGGAGAGCAGTACTCCATCAAGCTGCGGATGGAGGCTTGTAGGTGGATAGGAGTTCAGGTGTCCCAAGGAAGGACTTTATACGATGGAGGATGCCCAGTCGGTGACTGGCTTTGGAGACTAACTTTGAAATGTGGTTTGCCCAAGAAACATCATGGCTGATAGTGAGACCCAAGAGTTTGAGTGACTGAATATATTTGAGAGGGTTGTTAAGAAAGTAGATGGGAGGGTTTGCCAGATGCCCAGACGGTTCTTAGAAGGTGAGATGGAGAGATGGAGAGATGGAGAGATGGAGAGATGGAGAGATGGAGAGATGGAGAGAGAGAGAGAGAGAGTCTTGTCAGTCTGAATAGAAGGAAGAGGCTGCAGCCTGCCTATCTGAAGGATGAAAGAAATCACAGTAGAGTGAGGAGTCGTCAGCAAATGGATAGAGCATTTTCCAGAGAGTCAGAGAGATTGTTGATGTGTTCTGCCAAGGGGATGAAGTGACAATAGGCTTAAAGGAGTGATAGGAACAATTCAAAGGTAGTAAGTAGAGCATCAAAACAGGAGGAAATATTTTGCATGCTACAGGCATAACATATTGTTGCGGGCCGGCGGGGTCGGGTGAGACGTCCACTAGCTACGTCGATTCCCACCAGACTCCCCGGAATTGTAGGCCGTCGCTCACGGATAATTCCGTGACGCGGCGGGTCACTTAACCGACCGTGGACGCCAATACCTCAACCACGTGGCATAGGGTCCTCCTGTCAAGAATCAAGTTACCTAATTAAGCACGCGGTTTCGACTACCGGGGAACCACGCCCTCGGTACGGCTTGCCGAGACGGTATCTACATAAGCTTTTTCGGATCGGATTGAGTCGAGCGGCACCTGCCAAGGAATGTTAGCGGCTAGAAGGAACGCGATCATTATCGGGAATAAAGGGCTAAACTTCAGATCCGAACATGCTGGACCAATGGAGGAAAGACAAAGACGAGCTGGGAACATTCAACATTTATTTTATTATCATAAGCGGGAAAGCATGTGGACAAAAAAAGGTTTATTCAGTATGTAATGCAGGGGAAAGATGGAGAGGTGTGGTGGGCATTTTACAAGCATCTAACAAAAGTGGACACAGTGCAGACTTGACGCGAGATTAATAAAGCAACAATTACAACAATGAAGATTTACAGGCTTTTTAACGGACAGCGCCAACACTCTCAGACAAAATAAACCCAATGAAAAGGAAAGGAACTTTTGCAGCCAGGGAGGAGGGAGTTGAGGCTACGAGTTTTTTGGTACTGATGTTTTCGGGGGAGGGATGCTCAGTGGTGCGGCACCCGACAACTGTGCAGTTCGGTCCACAGCAATGTGGTAACGTGTCTGGCGGAGTCCAGAGGCGAGAGATGAGTAGTAGGCAGGACCAGATAAGGGCTGGTCGAGGTGTGTGGCGCGGACCAGTACAGTATGGGGCCGTCGAGGCGCGGTAGGCAGACAGGCAGCAGGACACTTTCACAAAACTCTCTTCAACCTCTCCAACTTGAATTCTCTTCAACGACTCAGACAAACTCGTATTCTAACTCGACCTCTCCAACGACCCGCAAAACCAACTCGACACAACTCTGAGGATTGCTCCGTACTTTTTTGATCACGGAGCTCGGGGAGGAGCCATGGCTAAACCGATGTCATCGTCCGATCCGAGCATTCCGATTGGACCGGGCCTTCATGTGGTCCGCCTTACTGGGCGGGGTTTCAGCCAGACGCTTGTTTGGCCCGCCCAGCTGGGTGCAAAACGAACGTGATTCACCGCCCACATCTGGTTTGGAGTAGATGGTGGAATACTCAAAGCGCCGGTCTACTCCATGGTGCACGTTGCGATTTTGCCTCAGAAGCGATCGTTGGGGAGGGTACCGTGAGTTGTCACGCTGTGGCAAGCGAGACGAAGGGCAAGCAGGCAGAGGGTTTCAGTTGTCGTGGATTTTGCCTCAAAAATGAAATGGAGGGAATAAAATAAAAGGGGAAAAAATGATTTATTAATCCTAACTATAGCCCATCGCAATGCACCCCCGTGTCTTCCCACTACACAAGGAAGGGATGGATCTACACGTATATTAATTGAATAACTGACTCGGGACAACTCTCTGTTGTATGCATACGGTTCCGAGAACCGTAACAATATCCAACTCACTGAAGAACTTTGCATGGCTTCATATGATGCTCTGCACATATTTAAACACTCGACATGATATAATTTGTGGCAGGAATCACAGCAAATGCCTCGCTGGTCCCATCTCACTGCTTTTTTACAGAACCCACATTGATACATGACAGGGCATGGGTTAACTTGAATGCCATAAGCTTATACAAGGAGAAGATGACAAATCGTTGACTTGGGTTTGTGATGCTTGAGTAACACAGTCTTCCTACTGTCAGAATTTGGGCCAGGAGTAACAGCATAATTAAGATGAGCATTCAATTGGATATGAAGTTGTGCATCTGTGGCAAATTTATCACTATACAGAAATAGCAAGCATGAATATTGTAGTCATACTTGGTTCATACAGATCCTCCTTAAACTGAAGTGGCAAGTGATGAAGTGTTGCAAGTACCTCACTCTAAGTGCTAAATCACAGACCTGATGGAAGCCATTGTTGGAGGAAAGTGGTGGGTGGTCATGCCACATCTCAACCAACATATCCACAGCAGAGAGCTGCCCCTTTTCCTTGGTCTTGGTCACAAACCATACACATACACTCTTTTGAGGGTGCTCGCACTCCTGTTGCTGCTCCACCACCTCTTCCTCATCTTCATCACCTTCACTATGAAGCCATTGGTGCTGCACCTCAGCTGCCTTCATCAGGAATTCTTTGGAAAGATGTTCAATGAGATTTATGTAGCAACAAATAACCCCAACAGATGCGAAAAGACTCTGAAACAATGATTAAAAACTCTCACTCCACAGCGCCCCCGAAAAAACTAAAAAACAAAATATCCCCAAACCCAAAAAACGAAAAGTCTGAAAACCAAAACCTGCTACGGTGACCGTTTGGGCCACGCTGGTGATCAAAACACTGATTGGTTGCCTTGATCTTGCAGTCTGTTCAAGCCCACCAACAGGGCATCTAATATTTGAGCATGCATGGCCTGTGTTAGTCCTTGATAAAGTGCAGTGAATTTGGTACATCTGCTATACAAACTGTTCCGAGAGTCGATGAATGCTTGTTATACCATCCTGGCAGGGGCTACCCGGCATTGCCTGGGAGTGGGGAGGGGGGGGGGGGTGGGGATATCCGGTGTTACCCGGCTGGGTGAGCTTTTCCCGGCAGTAGTTTCTGGATGTGTTGGACATTGAAAAGCTGTGGAGTTATTGGCCTCATGGTGGTTACTTACCTTTTGCCTGTGGGCCGGTGTCAGCACTGCCTGACCCCATATTCCAAAATACCCTTTAAAGCAGCCTTTGGTGGCCTCAAAATGGACTGCAAGGCCAAGTTGTGGTAGCTTAAAACTTTGCCCAGATACTGAATTACCTACACCCAAAATTTTGGACCTCTAAGGTGCTACAGTTTGACCGGAAAAGAATAACGTACAAATGCATAAACAAACAGACAAAAACTTGAATATTTGAAAACATTTATAAGATCTCTTGTTAACTCCCCTGGAACTTAGTTCCGGGGAGCTTATGGGATGGCGTGTCGTCTGTCCGTCAGTACGTCCGTCCATTTGTCCATCTGTCAACACTTGTAACTTCTCTGAAACTACAAATACAATTCCGAAGAAACTTGACTACAGCCTTCATCACCCATTATGTATCAAAAGTCGTTCACCATATTAAAAATAATATATATATATATGTATATATATATATAATATATATATATATATATATATATATATATATATATATATATATATAATATATATATATATAAAAAAGCGGGGTCTAAAAAAACTACAAACACAATTCCAATGAAATTTGACTACAACCTCTCAACCCATTATGTACAAAAGTCGTTCACCACATTAAAAAAAAAACATTTAACCGGGTCTCAGGTGATGTACGGCGGGTGGAGAGGGGTGGGCCCCCAAAATATATATTTGCTTTCCTCTCCGAAACTTCACACACTATTCCGATGAAACTTCACCCCACCCCTCATCACCCGTGATGTGCAAAACTTTGTTCACAGCATAAAAATTTTTTTTTAAAGAATCGGGGTAAGGGGTGTACGGGGGAGGAGGTTGCCCCCAAAATATGTGTTTGCTTTCTTCTCCGAAACTACACACACAATTCTGATGAAACATCACCATGACGTTCATCATCCATGATTTACCAAAGTTTGTTCACGAGAGTAAAAAAAAAAAAAATTGGGATCTAAGGAGGTCTACAGGGGGGTTACCTCCAAATCGGTATTTATTCTCTTCTCAGAAACTACAAACAAAATTTTGATGAAACTTGACCACAATCTTCATCACCCGTGATTCACCAAAGTTTGTTCATGGCATTAAAAAAAATAATAATAATAATAAAATAAAAAATCAGCCGTTTCTCCCCCAAAATAGGTATTTACTTTCTTCTCCGTTACATATTTTGTGGGTCATCCATGCCTACCAGTGGTTCCCTCATTATCTTATCTAGCTGCTACCAGGTGAGCCCCCAGGGGTATTGCCCCTATTTCTTTAGGTTGTAACTTATCTTGCTCTTTCCCTTTGTTTTGTAATCTCGTGCTTTTGTTTATTTTGTTTCAGCACTGTTTCATTCAGATGAATAAAGCCATGCTTAGGATCTAAAGCATTACTTCCTTCAATATATTCGACTGTGAACCATCAACTAGATATCTTCAACCATGGATAAATTCCTCAGACCCGAACGGTTCGATGCCAACCCCAACTCTAGCACAACAGGTAAACAATGGAGCCACTGGCACCGCACATTCCAACACATTCTCTAAACCATCTCACCGCTCGGAGACATGAATGTAGTGAGATGCTTGACCTTTACCATCTCCAATCGCTAAAGCAACTCGACAAAGATTGCAACTTCCATGATGTAACAGCTACACAATGCCATGATAACTCAATCAGAGACTCCTTCATCAATGGACTGCATCCTCTCATATTCGCCGATGACTCTTGGAGAATAAGACTCTAGAGTCTCGATCTTCAGTCTGCCTTTGTCCAGGCCCGCACACTGGAGATGGCCCAGTGGAGATTACCATGCACCCTCGATCCTGATGGCTGCTGCTGCCACCGTGGGTACCCACAGTGTGCCATTCACTTGTATCTAGGAGACTTTGGATACCTCTGCTATAGCCACCAGCTGAACCACTAACATCCGCTGCTGTAACCACAAAATGTTTCTTCTGCTGATACATACAATAAACATCCTTGGAGCAAATGCACCATCAAAGATGCAACCTGCAATCTTTGCACAAAAGGTTTTGTGAGTCAATGTTTTGTGTGAAGTCCCATAATTTCAAACTGTCTCCATCTACGTGCAAAGTCTTCATGGCCTCCACATCCATCTCTACCAAGGCCCTGGGATACTGCTGTGTGGAACTCATCTACAGAGGCTGTGTTTATCACAATGTGAAACTCACTGTCCTCCAGGACACGACTTCTTGAGACAGCATGCTAATATCGAGATTTCCTTCAATGGTGATAAACCCCCTCTTAAAGTATGCAGCCTGGCTACTGCTTTGGTCCCTCCACTGTCACTGTTCTCCAACCTCACAAACTGCTGACCTATCGCCATAAAGTCCAGGCGGTATATGGCTGCAGACACCAAATATATACAGGCTGATATTAAGAGACTGTTATATGAAGGTGTAGTTGAAGCCAGTGAATCTCCTTGGTAAGCACAAGTACTCATGCCCACCAACGGGCACGAGAAAGAGCGGATGGTTGTGGACTATATTCTCAAACAATTAACCACTTCACCCTCTTGGATGCATACCCCTCCCACAAATTGACAAGATGGTAGGAAATGTCGCCCATTACCAGGTCTTCAGCACACTAGATCTATATAGCGCCAACCACCAGATTGTAATAAAAGGAAGAAGAAAACCAGTGCACTGCTTATGAAGCTAACCAAAGGCTGTACCAGTACCTCCGAATCACCTTCGGCATAATGAATGGCATTGATAGCTTCCAATACATAATAGACAACATCATAACTGAGGAAAATCTCCATGATACACTTGATTATGCAGACAATGTCACGAGCTGTGGCAGGAGCTACCAAGATCATGACACCAATCTTGAGAGATTCCTTCAAGCTACCAATAGGTACAACTTGACCTTCAATACTGATAACAGCATATTTTCTGCAAGCTCCATCGATGTTCTTGGCTACTCTATCAACAATGGCTCGATTAGACTGGACCCTGAACACCTTTGGCCCACCCAGGAGCTGTCACTACTGCATGATCTGCCATCTCTACTTTGTGTTGTCAGCATGTTCTCTCACTGTTTGCAGTGGATTGTCAAATTATCTGACAAGATCCATCCACTTTTACAAGCTTTCCTTCAAACAAGTAAATGCTTTCCACTATCAGCTGTTGTGACTTAAACTTTCAAGAGATGTAGAGACTGTTGTAGTAATGGCTATAGATGATGCAGCTCCTTTCATCGTAAAGACTGACACATCTGATTACGCCATCACAGCCACACTTGATCAGTTAGGTTGACGGGTCACCATTTTTTCGAGAACCCTTTTAAAATCAGAGCACCGCCACTCTGCTTAGGAGAAAGAGACATACCCCATTGTCAAATCTTTGCGAAAATGGAGGCACTGAATTTTAGCACATTATTTTCAGCTGATCACAGACCAAAAATCTGTTGCCTTCGTGTTCAACAACAAAAAGGCCAGAAAAATTACAAAATGAGAAGATCATGAGATGGCACATTGAACTTTCATGCGATAGCTACGATATCGTGGCAATCAGATGGGTAGGACAATGCTGCTGCTGATACACTCTCACATACAAGGTCCATCTAAAAAGTAACGGGACTGACTTCACAGAAATTTTATTCCAAAACATAAATTGAAATCACAGCTTGTCCCCTTCAAAAGAGTTTCCCTCCAGTCTCACACACTTGTCCATCCTCTTTTTCCACGCTTCGATGCACCCCCGGAAGGCTTCTTCTGGAATCCTCCGGAGCTCGTTGTCACGGCCCTTTTGATGGGCTCCACATCAGGAAATCGGGTCCCCTTGATCACCCCCTTGAGCTTGGGGAATCGGAAAAAAATCACAAGGGGCCAAGTCTGGCGAATACGGGGGTTGCTCCACGTTGGCACGTTCCTCTCCGTCAGAAACTGTCGGATGCTCAGGGCACTGTGAGCAGGGGCGTTGTCATGGTGGAGCACCCAGGCGTTGTTCTCCCACAGATCACTCCTCTTGTTCCGGACTGATTGCATGAGGTGCGGAGGATCTCCTGTACACGTATTGATTCACTGTTTGACCCTGTGGTAGAAACTCGAAGCGGACGATGCCCTTGATGTCAAAAAACGCGATGAGCATCACTTGATCTTACACTTCGACATCCTTGCTTTCTTTGGTCTTGATGATGCCAGACTTTTCACTGATGACTCTGCCGTTTGGTCTTGGGATCGTCTTCGAATATCCACGATTCATTGTCAGTAATGACTCTCCCGAGCAGGTCTGGATCGTCCTCGAAGCGCTCGATAATGTCTTGAGAGACGGTGACGCTTTGCTGTTTCTGGTCCTCGGGCAACAGCTTGGGGACTATCTTTGCGCATTTCGAGATTTTCAGTGATGATCGCTCAGATAGTGTCCTGTTGATGGAAAGTTCCTCAGCAATCATCCGCACCGTGAGTCGACGATCTGCACGCACCATCAGCTTCACACGCTCAATGTTGTCCGCCGTTCTGCTCGTTGAAGGTCTTCCAGATTGTGGATCATCTTCAACCTCCTCCCGTCCCTCTTTGAACCTCTTGTGCCATTCAAATGCACATGTACGTGACATCGTTTCGTCCCCGTAGACTTGCTGCAGCATTGCAAATGATTCGGAAGGTGTTTTGCCAAGTTTGACAAGAAACTTCAGATTGGCTCTCTGCTCACGACTTATAGCGCGACAACCCAGACTGGACAACGTGTAAAGCACGACCTGTAAAAAATCACACAATGAGCACAGTCAACCATCACCAATCATATATATTGCTGGAATGTTGCGAAAGACTGTGACGCAACCCGTTCATTCAAGTTGTCTAAGTGGAGCACACAGCAGGCTCAGTCCCGTTACTTTTAGCAGACCTCGTATGTGCTGCTCTGCAGCTAACAGTGACTCTCTCTGAGCTCCATTACTCAATATGCCACCTAGGTATTACAAGAATGGCACACATTGAATGATGTCGCAAACTTTCATACTCAATAGATAACATTAAAAAAAGACGAGTGTTTCTTCTTGCCAGTTTGTGCTGAACTAAAGCCTAGATTCTTCAACCCCCCCCCCCCCCACCAGATAAATTGATAAAAGCAACACTGCATTTTCGAGGGGTTGAACATCAAATTTAAGGGGCCTTTACACACCAGTCAACCACAATAAATACCTGCTTTCTATGTCAAGTTCTCTAGGTTCCCTTTTGTTTTCTCTTGTTCTGACCTCAACACAACCACTGTCATCAAGTGTTTTTACAAACTGTTCTCAATCTTTGGCATTATCTTGCATTCCGATTGCGGCTCTTTATTCATGTCCAGTCATCTTAGAGGCTTCCTTCATGGATGCGGTATCGACTATCGACATTGGCTGTACTACGGCCAACAATCCACAGGGGGATGGCCAGGGAGAACGGCATTATTTGGAAGGCAATGACCCTTGCTCTTAAGTTGAGAGGCCTCTCTAATGTAAAGTGGGAAGCTGTTCTCCCCAACATCATTCACTCTGTGTGATCCCTCCTGTCTACTGTGACCCCTCAAGATGGGATATTTGGGTTTCACCATTGGTCAACCAAAGGTCATGCAATTCCATCCTGGATTGCATTTCCCTGCAGCCAAGTGTGCTAGACAAAGCATGATGCTTTGTTGAATGAAGTTGATCCACTGGAGGCCAACCCTGAGTAAGCCCACGTCAGACTTCGTGATGGAAGGGAGACCACCATGTCCATACAGCAACTGGAATCTCAAGGCGACTTCCTGGGTCTTGCCAAAGCTGGTAACACAATGCCTACGGAACGCATGGACTCTTGTGCAGAAACTTTGAGTGATGTGTTGAAATAATTTGTCTTTTCAAAACATTCATTTTGATATCCAAGATGCCTAAATTTCCTGAAGTTGAATAATTGACCTCATGCCATTCCTGACCTTCAAATTAGGTCATATTTGAGTAAAGCTTGTCAAGAATGGGACTAAAGTATTTGTCTTGGTCCACTCTTTATTTTGACACCAAACATGACTAGGTTGTTAGCGGTTTGAAATTTGACCCCTGTCGACCCACTAGTTGACCTCCCCTGATCTTTGGAGGAGTCAGCTGTTTGGGTCACTTTTGGATCCTTGTTCCTTGGGTCAAGATTCATAGTACTGTGTTGAAAATCTCTTTTCACAAGCGTAGCAACAAACTGAATGATTCAATGGATCCTCGTCTCCACTATTGGGAAATGGAATGATAGATTATTTCCAGACAGATTGAAGGTAGCCGAAAGAGAAGGACAGGCCAAAGATCACAGATAGGGAAGCATGAGTAGCAGAGCAGGATTTGAGAACATGAACACCGAAACTCTCTGGGCTTGTCGCTGATGCACAGTCAAGGCTTTCTTTACTTTCTCAGGTGAGAAAGACACAAAGTCCAGTAGACAGTGGGTACGAAGGGGTAAGGTGTAGACAGAGCAGGATGAGTTTGGTATACGAGATTTGGAGACAACCACGGAGTTGAGACATCTCTTGAGCAGTCTGTGATGAAGCCATTTGAGGTGAGGGAGGGGGTGGAGTTGGAGCGAAAATCACAGACAGACGATGCGGGAACACCAAGACTTTGCACAGATCACATGAACACATATCACAAACAGGACAGTGACATGAAGTACAGTGACATTAGTAGACAATGGAGAAATCAACATGCAGTCTATGTGATTTGATCCTCAGATCCCAACACCATGAGTCAAGCACTCAGACGAGAACGCAAAGCAAGTCAAGCTTAAACAGGTTTTACAGCAGCTGTGGCTGTAGGTTACAATTTGCAAACAAAATAGAAACCAAACACCTTTAAATGTTGTTGCTTCAGGAATGTGAAAAAGAAATACAAAATGTGTCCTCTTTAAATATTCCTTTTTATTGTAGTCACAGACAAGACAAATATGGACAGTGGCAACAAAGTAATAGGGTATAGCGTGTTTCATGTCATGACAACGATGAATGGGAAGTTAGAACTAAACAACCATGACCAAAACCAACAATCTCCCTGGCTTCAAGGACCTGCAAAATAGATGGATGCAGTGGATCATGTTAACAACGGCAAAGGACATGAGAGAAGAAAACACTTTTACAAAGATAAGGAATTTGACAAATAATGCAAATGAGGGTTTTCTCTGTAATCTATTTTTTTTTCCTTGGCAGTCTAATGAAACAATACAAGAAATAAATGGTTGATTTATCCACCATGAAAGAGGAAAAGTTGCTGACATTTCGGTCTTTACCCTCTGTCGAAGTGAGAGAAAGAGAAAAAGAGAGAAAGAGAGAAAGAGAGAGACTGTAAATGCGAAGTGGTTGACAGAGGGTCGGTGACGTCACCAATGACCTCACACTCATCAATATTCCCGATGATATTATTTCAACCGTGCAGGACACACAATCCATCACACGGCAATTTGTGGCTTAACTCTTCACACCAACAAAGACTCCCAGAAACTCAAAGAACAGCACTTCATCTACGAACTTGGAACATCAGCACCGAACAGTTTGAATGAAAAGTTTTCCTTCAGCTAATATCATGCCAACCAACACACACCCAGTCTTTTTTTCTTTTTTTTACCTTTTTAAGGCATTTCGTTATTCCTCCTCATCTTCTCCATCATGTTCAAACCAAAATGCGTTGTTCACCTCTGTCATGTCAGGGGTGAGGTCATTGGTGACATCCCCGATCCCATATCAACCACTTAGTATACATATATATAAGTTAAAAAAATTAAGATACATATATAGATAAATAAATATAAATATATTATATTAAACATTAATATAATGATATAAAATATATGTTATATTATATATATATATATATTATATATTATATATATATATATATAGTAATATGTATATACTATATGCGACCGATAAACCCCGTAGGGTCTACCGTTGGACGGTAGATGTAAAAAAATCATTTTCAAAACCCCCAAAAAACAAAGATAGCTCCAGCGAACTATACCTGAGGTTAGCGGAGGTTACTTCCGAAGAGTACATGATGAATGGAATTGATTTTTGAATAATTTTTCCGTTGCCCGATTTGAACGAAGCTTGATACTGCACACCGCAGGCGAATGGTGAGTAAGGTGGCCCTCAAATTTTTGCGCTATCGTGTACCGTTTTAGCTGTATTTTGGGAAAATACATACATACAAGATGAGAGTTTTAGTAATATATAGAAGATAGATAGATATTATAT
>CM068956.1:181669718-181697511 GCA_035128595.1 Eptatretus atami | reverse complement strand
TTGCCGATAGAAGAAAGCATATCTCCAACTAACAATCTCCTTTTATTCAGGCCAGACCTTCAAGTTTTGTCAGCAAAATCTACATTACACCACTTCCCACGTAATTTGTTTCTCCAACTCTTTGTTATGTCTTCCAATTATTTTTGAAGCCCGGAGTTCAGCCTGCCTTTCGTTGGCATTTCACCGCTGTTGAAATTACGCAACCCGTTCCAATGCTCCAACCGCACTAAACCAGCAAATAAGGAATTAGAAATGGAGAAATCCTCCACTCGTCTCTCTTTTGAATATTTTTTTCAACATTGGTTTTTGTCATTTTAATTTTAAGTGAGCCAGTATCGTTCAAGATTTTAACCTGTTCTCTGTGAGCAAAACATCAATCCTTACTGCTCCTTTTCTCTGAATGGTATTAACGTTAATCGTACCAAGGCTTTTGATTATTGAACACAAGATGATAGTATTATGAAGATTGATTTGTATTAAACATATACCCCAGTTGGTACTTTGCCACTCATTTATGAACAAAAAAATTAATGTGAGACTAATCATAACACAATTATCTGTTTAATCTGTAATTCTGTTTCTTCCAAAGCAAACAATATGTATCAACTTTTTCACTCTCTCCTCTTTCAATGTATAGGGAATATCACTCGATTCAAACTTTATAGTTTCCTTTGAGACACTCAGATCAAACGCATAGATTGTATACAAACTTTTAATGCTGTCATATCCAAAATAGTTCTTTATTTCATTACTTTTCACCACACCTTTTGGTAAGGACTTGTATGCTTCAGTCATAATCATTTCTTTTACCAATTAAATCCAATCTATCTCGTGGATTAAAAATGTTCCCATCGAAGAAACACTAAGTTGTTTCACCTCCGCATTATCACTCCAATGCATTATTTCTTATCTGGCAGTATGCCATCTGTTGTTTAAAATGATCCACCAGATATCGTGGCTGTCCTTTCCGAACACCCAATTCACGGGTTAAGTGTTTGGTTTAGTTTAACATGGACATCTTCTTTTTGAGGATACGATTACATTTATAGTGGTTTCTTGAGTTAAGTCTTCTATTCAACATCTCTTCTGTTTTAAGTTTAGGATATATTCACTTAAGATACCCAACTCATTTCATCAATTACAAATTCTATTTCTGATCACCAAAAGCACTACCAACACCAAAAAAGTAATCTATTTTCAGTATCGTTCCTTGCAGTTGAAATCTAATTTTAAGACCATACAGAACTTTTCATGATCACAAAATCAAAATATACTGTAAGGGAACTACCACCAGTTAAAACTATTAAACTGCTTCTGTAATCATCATTATACGCTCCTTTCCTTTGAATTATATCCAGGGTCTGTGGTTTTTCCCGTTGACATATCAGGAAGAAACCTTCGACAACCCCGTTCCCATTCTATCACTGAATGAATATAGTGTAAATTCATCATTTCAGATACAGCAGAGACATAATCAACTGCTTCAACTTCTTGTATTCCAATGTTACAAAACGAACATATCCAACATTTTCCAGAAGAAATTCATTTACGAGTGCTAGCGTTTGTGTTATTCCAGCCTTAGTTGGAATGATAAATTTACCACAACAAGAAACTTTCGGATTAGGGATTCAAATAAGTTTGTTGATTATTTATTTTTCAAAAAACTTTTTGTACCATTTGCATTCCAGTCTGTTCCAGTTATTGATTTACCTGAAGTAATCTTCTTTTTAGTGGAGTTGAGATATAATAGTATCATCCAAATCATAATACATATCAATTGGCTTCCATACTTGTATTTATTGAGGAAAAAAGATGTATTAAACTTTTGAAACCCTGACCCAGTATTGTAATTATTTTCTTGGGGAGACAACTGAGTTTGCCTTTCTTAATTTCTCTATTTGCTTGTAATTATGAGATCCTTTGGCATCTTTTATGGCTCTTTCACACCTGCACATTCCACACAGAAGCAAGGTTGAACCAATTAGGTCTTTATTGTTTAAGAAAAGTTGAACCGATACCCATTGGAGTTCATTTATCCCATCGCCCTCTAAATTGATGTCCGCACCCCTTGTTCTTAGTTATAGTATCCTCTACAAGATACATACCTTCACCCTTTTAGTTATGGGGAAAGGAACATCCCATCCCTGTAATTATTTTATATTTTCCCAACTCGTGTTTCCTCACGGATAACCATCGATATTTATTATTGAAAACTTCAGTAGGTAATGCTGATGATATAACTTCTCCATTAAAGAAATCATAACAATTACTTGTCGTTATCCTAAAAATTTACTCTGTGTATGGTTTTTTCCTGGACACTGGAGATAAACCAAATTTTTGGGTTCCATATGAATTTATAACCAATTGGGGTTAGAATATTGCGCTGGATGAAAAATATTATTGTTTTATTCCATTCATTATAGGCAACATCAATCATCACAGTGAATTAATACCGAATTTTTCCTGAGGGATATTTGAATGACATTTCACTGTTAAAACGTCCCATTAGTTTCAATCTTTTTTCTGAGGAGAAAAGCAATAACTCTTCTAAATGATTATTTCAATTGTGAAATCAACCTGTAGTTTATTTTTAAGTTTATTCGTTGATTTGAAGATTGTTTTGAAATATCCTAAACAATATTTTTCTGGTTCATCACCCTGTTCTTCATAAGACGAACAATTCGGAAGGAATATTTGAGAAATCTCATTGCTCCGGGTGAGTTTATCGTTTGGTTCCACTTCCGGATTATAACTAAACTTGTCATTTTTCCCAGTTATAATTAAATAAGGTATTATAAAGTTTTCCAGGACAATAAGTGCCTCATATTCTTTTGTTGGTCAAGTTGTATTGGCGTGTGGAAATGGAAGATGGGTGGTCGCTTTGTTGTGAAATTAAACTAAGATTTGCTTCTCATCTTATTTAATAGATAAAATGTCTTTAATATTTGATATTATTAATTATTTTTCATGCTTCATTCAACTGGTTTAAAATGCTGATGCTTCATTAAAACATATTGTTATTTCCAGCCTTCTACTAACCAACAACAATAAACAGTCCTATTTAACTAATTGCGATGGGTTCATTTGGAAGAAACAAACACCTGACAAGGATACTTAAAGCCTGAATAATGTGTTTCTCTTCTCATTCTTGCCACGTTACCAGGAAATAGTCTTAAACCCTATTAATGGAAAGAGTTAAGCAGATCAATATATTCTCTATCATCATTATTTTCATTCCAATGGTTTATCAAAATTACTTTGATGTCACCCCCTCACAGTAACAGGAGTTGAGCAGAACCCAAGAACTTTATTCATCATTTAAATATCAATACCTTTTTCTTGAACAGATATAAATATTGCTGGGTTGTCTGTTGGAATGAGTCCTGCTTTGGTTTTTGAATCGCTGAATATTCATTTGTTTGAAGAGCATTCACAATTAATCAGGGGGTGATTTAATAGTCTTCCCAGTTGTTAAAGAATCCTTCATCATTCATATTTCGAATTCTCCTATATGCTCTAATTCTTCCTCCGTCATTGGACTGAAATCTTTATCATTTGAAAGTTTTTTTAGGAGTATATTTCTATTGTGGGAACTGTGGAAACATCTATAATTGTTTCTTTGGAAGTATTTAAAAAGTGGTTAAAAAATTTCTCTTGTTTTCTTTCAAATGCTTCTTCACCCGTTAGTTTCGTCTGTGTTTCTTCTTATTGTCTTCCTTTTGTTTTACAACTTTGAAACCAACTCTTGATGTCCTTAAATCTTCTTGCTCTTTCTTTCGTATCCATTTTTTATGGAAATATCATTTAATTCTCAGGTCTTGTTTTCAACAACAATATATTTATATTTTTCAGTCGTGTGCTTCATGTAATCCCAAATTCCTTTTTACTCCATATGTTAGAACCAATTATCTCTCCAAATTGTTTATATCTATTTGTGAATTTAACTGACTATAATAAAGTATTAGCATTGTTTCTGATGGAACGTACGAGGAAGTTGACAAGACGGATTGGACTAATAAATACAATTACAAAGAAAGAAATGTCTCCCTCTTTTGGCGTTAGCTGTCTATTACCGTTTGGTTCTCTCATTAACACATCATCAAAGATACGAGGTTCTTTTTAGATTTATCCAAATGCTTTGGAGACGGTATATCATCCGTATTATCACTAAGAATACAAGTTTATCGGTTTTGATTTCTTTTTACATCTCTGTTGTATCACAATAGTTTATTATATCTTCAATGTTATAATCATTCGGTTTTTTGAAGTTTAAAATAACCGATTATATCTTCTTTTTGAGATCAGCAGTTAAAACCGTTGTGAGAGATAGTTGATACTCTGCTTGAAAACTTCGACTGTGTGAAAATATTAAATTATCATAATCTAAAAAGTTGCGGAGTCAGGAGCCTCTTTCCAAAAGTAAGCAGGTTTTTTCGCATTCGCTTGAACCAACTATGAGATATTAATGATTTGGGAGATTTTTATGTGTTTAATTTATTTTGTGTTCCCAAATGGGTAAAAAAATCATTCATTCATATATTTGGAAAACAGGTTATTTAAGTTTTATTATTGGGGGCGCCTTTTTTAGAAAACTATATTTATCAAGTTCAGGTTTAATTTCAAGATAATCCATATTTTTATTTATACCAATATCTTGTGTTGATATTTCCCTGAAAATTGGGACATCGTGAATAATATATAATAACAATCCTTTGAACATTTCTCGAATACGTTCATTTTTCCCTTGTAAGGAAGGTGTGTATCACCTCATACTTTACATTCATTTTCTCTAATGAATCTTGTAAAGTAATTCATTTTTTGGTTAATCTAAAAGAATTATTTTCCTTTTATATATTTTTATTATCTTAATTAGATGATAATCACAGAATATACATTGTTTATAGGCTTTTCGACTCTGTGTTTAATCCCACCTATCACACGCCCAGACAATTCTCAATTTTCATATGGAGAATCAGGAAAGTCTAGCATATTATTAAAGTAAAACTTTACTAAACTAAAGTCATCTCAGAATTCAATCTATAAAACTATCATAATCACTCTCCATAATCTTCAAACAATCTTCAGTTGAATATTGACTCATATTTAATTAAGTAGAAACAACATACCACTTGTATCATATACTTTTTTTTTCATTACCAGATTCAACTACAACATTTTTAAAATTAAAGGTAATTTTAAAATGATCCTTTACTACTATGAACGAGATGTCATTTCACAATAATATTAACATCCTTTATTTCATCAGGATTTACATCTTTGGTGTTGTTTGAAAAAAAACATACCAAATTCTCCTTGCATATTAAGATGGTTCTTATCTTTTCTTTCTAAAGTTCATATCCATAAGGTTTTTATTTTTTGATACTTTTTCTTGTTTCATGCTTTTTCTAGTTTTGAATATATATAACCAGAAGGAAGGAGAAACTTTTTGTTAGAGATACTTTATTGAATGTTCTTCCGGTATACTAAAAGCCCTTCCACTGAAGGAATTGAAGAACTTCTTTATTCCACATAAATTGTTTTTATCCATAGTTGTATATTTATCTTTGTTCAATTTACATCCGTTGACATATTTCTCAGTATCTTTAACAAATGAAGAGATGATTGAACTTCTTTGTGTCTTGAAACATTGTTATTTATTAAGTGAAAAAGTTGGAGGAGAAAAGTTTTTAAGCACAGATTACCTTAAATTAAACGAAATGGTTCATCAAAGAAAATTCGTTAAGCAAGATTATTATTAATAAATATGGTGAATACAACGTACTTGCAGTTTGTAATCACGAATATAAATATTATAAAAACACCTTCGAACCAACAACACACATTTTAATCTATTTCATAAAATATCTCCTCTGAGTGGAAAGGAAACATTGTGTATCTGCTCAAAGATGTTTTGAAGAGTAGTTATAAGAATTCACCCTTCAATCACAAAAAAACACAAGAAAAATTGAGTTTAAAGTAAAGGGAGACTATATATATTGAAAACTTGATGGGCATTAAAGGGCATTATAAAAATAAGGATTTTTCCAATTTGGAAACCCATCCAATTCATCAATAGCTGAATCAATTGAGAAAATTGTGAAACCTGATGTTGAAAAAGTTATTAAAAAGACATTAAAAGAAATGAAACTTTAATTTTATTATGGGAAGTGAAAATGAATATGAAAAGACAAGATGAGAACAAACTCCTTATATGAGAACAGATCTTCAATTTTAAACATCATTTCAAGATTTTTTGAATATGGGAGGGTTTATGAGAACTACAAGACAGAGGACGGAATGTTAAAATACAGTGGTAGGAAGTTGGGATTTAATAATTTTAAAAATCATCTTTTTGATATACACATTCTAAATCATCCCTCTTAAAGCTTCTATTCTAATTGAATTACAAAGAATAAAACTTAAGAGGCAGTTGTTAATATTAAAGAACAATGAATAATAATGTTTATCTCTGGTCTGTTCTTGTTCACTTACATCCACCAATGTATTCAAGAAAGATGTAAAACAATATATGAAAATATGAGAATACCTTTGGACATTAAGATTTTAATTCCCAATGCACTAACAGATATTCCTAAATTGGAGAAAAAAGAATAATCTTTCTATTATTGTATATGGATTAACGGATACAAACAAAGCTCAAATATTAAAATTTCATACAACTATAAAATGAAGAAACACACCATGATCTTTTATATTTTAGTGTTGAAAAGAATTCACATTTTACATTTAGATCATAATTTATTCAAGATAAATCTCTTCTCGATGTATTCAGAAACAGCAAACAAAATAATCCTTGTAAGCGAGGTCTTCATTCATTCATACAAAAGAATGATTAGAAACAACATTCAAAATATTGTAGTAATCATAATTCAGCTGTAATTACAATGCCTAAACCTGCGTTGAAAAGATTTCTTTTGAAATTATAATAAATCTATCATGCACCCATTTGATATTCGCTGATTTTGAATGTATCTAAAAAAAGATAAATACTGCTTCTCCTTAATCAAAAGAATCCATATACAATAAATATCAAAAACATATTCCTTTGGTTTCTGTTATTATATCAAATCAATTGTGAGAAAAGTATAAATAAACTTGAACATTATAGTTGGAAAAAAAAGCTTCACAAGAAGTTTTTTTTGTAAAATGATTAGAAAAGATTGTGTAACTAACTAACATTAATGAAAGAACAAATTGAAACTGATGAAATTACGAAGAGAAAAATTAGAATTTAGGAAAGAACAATATCTGTCATATTTGTGAGAGGAAATAGGAGTTCTAAATTAGGGATCCTTGTTCATCTTACTGGTAAATATGGAGTCCGCTCATTCCTTATTGAAATCTTAATTATAAATTTCTTCTTTTTATTTCAGGTCTTTCTTCACAACAGCGGCCAACTTTGATACCACATCTATTTATAAATGAAACGTTCAAAAACACCAGGGAATATTTCTGCCATTAACAAACACAAGTCAAAAGTATATTTCATTTACAAAATGATATTCACAAAACCTTTTAACTCTATTAGGTTTCTCGATTCTTACAAGTTATGGGAACACCACTACCTACCTTAGCATCAAATCAAGCTCCACGGGCTCTTTTCCAAATCTTAATTCATTTCTTCAAAAAGAGAAAATTCAACGAAAGAGAAATTCAGATTTAAGAGAGAATTCAAAGTTAAAGAGAAATTCTAATTAATGAGGAAATTAAGAAGAAATTCTAACTGAAAGATTGAAATTCTAATTATAAAAGAAATTCAAAACAATGAATGAAATTCTAACTTAAAGAGGAAATTCTGTTTAAAGATGAAATTTCTGATTAAAGAGGAAATTCTAACTAGAGAGGAAAATTTTTAAACAAGAATGAAATTCAAAGTAAAGATAAAATTCTTAAAGTAAGGAATTATCCTTATGATATATGGATTCATTTATGAGATTTAAGAAACACAACTTCCTTTCAAAAGAAAGTTTCTATATAACCTTATGAAGAAGAGATAAGTGATAAGGAATATAAACACGCACAAGAAATTTGGGAAAATATTTAAGATAAAGGAACCTGGAGATATATCATGATTTTGTATCTAAAAACAGATGTTTTATGTTAGCTGATGTGTTTGAAGCTTTTTAGATCACTCTTGTATAATAAAAATTGTTATTGGATTAGATCCTACCACTAGTTTCACAGCTCCTGTTTAGCTTGGAGATGCAAGTTGAAAATTGACAAACAAGATATAATTTAATCAGTGATTAGATATTGCTTTTGATGATTGAGAAGTCTAAGAGAGGTGGAATATCACAAGTATGTTCAAAAAGATATGCTAAATCAAATAATAAATATCTTCCAAATTATGATAGTGAAAGATAGTAATATTGATGATTTTTGATGCTAATAATTTGTATGGATGGGCAATGTCTCATCTCTGGCCTTATGGTAATTAGGTGGGGAAGAAGATTATGAAAAGCTTTGATGAATATTGTTTATTTCTCTCAAGAGGGATTGAATGAGGTGAAGAAGAAGGTTTTTAATTTTTTTGAAGTGATTAGTACCGTTGATCTTCATAATAAGCATAAAGACCTTCCTTTTGCAGTTGAGAAAAGAACCCCAAAGAAAAATGGTAAGGATGATTAGTATAAAAGTTTTAATATTAAAAGCAAAATCCAACAGAAAAAAGTTATTAACAACATTCTTGATAAAGAGGAATATGTTTGTTCAGAGAGCTTGAAACAGTTTTTGAGAGAAGGATTGAGAGCTAGCTAAATTCATTAGAGTTTTAAATTTTAAACAAGTCCTTGATGAAAAAAGTATATTAAATTCAATACAGATATGAGAACAAATACAAAAGTAAAATTTGAAGGGGAATTCTATAATGATGAATAATGCTTTCTTTGGAAGACAATGAGAATGTTAGAAACAGGCAAAAACATTAGATTGCAACATCTGGAAAAGAAGCTTCATAGGATTGATAAATAAACCAAGTTTTAAGAAGAAGAGGTTTTCAGAGACTTTTCTGCCTATTCATATGGAAAGAAAGTATTGTAATGGATAAACCAATTATATTGGAACAGCAGATTCTTCGATTTATCAAAGATATCGATGTATGATTATTTGTATAATGCCTTAAAGAAAGAGTATGTGAAAATGTTTCATTGTTGTATAGGACACTGATAGTTTATTCCTAGATATAAAACTGATGATTGTTTTAAAGATATGAGAAAAATATGGAGTATATGATACAAGTAATTTTAGTAAGAAGAGTGAGTTTATTTTCAAAAAAATAATGAAAGGTTATTGGTTAGAGTTTAAGGATGAGTTGGTGGAAAAGTTTAATGATTGAGTTTATTGGTGAGAGCAAAGGCATATGCTTTAATATGGTGATCAATTGATGAGGTTTAAGGAATAAAGAAAGATGTAATAAAGAAATCAATAAATTTTTAGAAATTATTATAATTGTTTGATGAATAAGAAGAAGAAATAGAAAATGAATACAATAAAAAGTTATAACAATAAGATATATGTGGAAGAAGTAAATAAAGGACATTAGGAGCCTTTGATGATAAAGAGATTTATTTTTAGATAATGGAATAGATTGTGTTCCATATGGCACAGTTGTATGATAGAGTGTCATAGAATAGATTGTGTTTTAACGAGGGGAAGATGGGTTGGGGTTTTAAAGGGCTACCGTCGCGTTTTTTCACAATATATAAAAGCGTCAAAACCAAATTAATCAAACAAAGAGTGAAGAAAATCTCAGTCTTGGATATTAAATGGAAAAAATAGATGAATGTGAAAATATCAAA
Organism: Eptatretus atami; assembly: GCA_035128595.1. Taxonomy (NCBI): domain Eukaryota; kingdom Metazoa; phylum Chordata; class Myxini; order Myxiniformes; family Myxinidae; genus Eptatretus; species Eptatretus atami. The sequence goes on along the minus strand of CM068956.1, from coordinate 181,687,693 downwards.
TAAGTTCTTATTGAAAAAATAACTAAACAAGGTAAAATAAACAAAATAAGCGAATCAATTAAAAATTAGTAGTTAGAGGATGTAAAGAAAAAAATAAATATCCTTGAATGGACTGAAAACTTTGATTGTTATCAATTGAACATTGGGAAAAAACAAGTTACTATATCTCAAATGATATGTGGCTCAGGAGGTGCGTCAAACAAGAGCATTAGAGAAGTTTATCATTTCGTCTAGACCATATCAGGCATCTTAAAAAATATAAGTTCAATGTTATATTTTTCAAATTTTTAGTTGGGATTATGTGCCAAAGAAAATTAAATATTGAAGTGAATTTGAAATAAAATCTTTTATAGTTTCATGAGTGGCTAAACAAATACGATTTGGTTATTTAAATAGCAGTGCCCTAGCTTACAATGTTATCAAGATATTTCTTTAAATTCACTCTATAAAATCCCACATTACTACTTTTACTACTTGAACAAATCTGTTTTATTTGCATTGTTATTTTGAAAAGATGCCCCTCGGTTAAAAAGGGTGAGACAAATAAAATATACCTGGATAAATAAAGGGCGTGTTTATTTTTTGGGGAAAAAAATTGTAATCGCTCGAGATCGCCCATCATTAACATGGGTGAAAGTGAGCCAGAATCAGTAATTCACATCTATACTGGCAGCTGCCGTGCCGTCGTGCAAAAAAAACACCACTTTCCAAACCGGTGCTAAACACGAACAATATACAGCCGTTCCTTCGCTCTCGTAAACGAGATTGGATTGAGCATTGTTTATCTATAAAATGTGCATAAGAAATCGACAAATAGATACAGAATCATATACGGAAGTCAGGCAGTTCAACTACTACTGGAATGTGCTTCCGACGAATTCATCATTCCACTAATTAACCTTTCATTGCAAGTTACACATGCTGTAGACCTTACACTATCAGAGTAATTAAAATTCAATTAAAATCAAGTTTTACTCCCTGTCTTTGCTAGCCATGACATTTTGCTCCATTGACATTGCCATCCTAGCCACAGAACTAGGCGCCTTTCTCCATCGGCCACGCCTACGCTAGCAACGTTTCCGTCATTGGTTTGGTAAATAAATGGTGCCGCAACCCGCCAACATGTCTCCTGTCGATTCGAGTAACTAACGCCTATTCCCCACTGGCCAGCCTACGCCCAAAAGTTCCTTGTCATGTTAGGTAATAGTGCTGCAGTGCAATCGTTCTATCATTGGTTTGAAATAAATGGTAAACTTGGGAACACTGTTCCGATTAAATCCATACCTTTGAAAAGGCACATACTCAGGTCCCCCGCATATACTGCAAGTTTCAATTAGATCGGTACACATGCGTGTTGTCGAAACAGCAGGTCCATGGTCACAGACACTAACACACATCACAGACACAACACAGGACACAGACACAACACAGACACACACAACAATTGCTTGAATGAATATAGACAGATGTAAAAAGAAACTCATCAGATGCATTGTTACCACTTCGTTGTCTCCGAATATAGGAACATGACGAGAACATGTCCATTCCAATCATGTTTCGATTCCCTCACCCTACTTGGGGATCCAATGCGAACCGTTGGGTGAAAGCACTATAGTAACTTAATTGCGATACTAGTCATACATTTTTTGACGGTCGCTGAAAATATTTGCAAATGAGTTGATATTAGTGCGCATAAAAGCGTGAAGGCCGATAATTTTGATTTTCGAAACAACGATAATATATATAAAATATTTTTCGGATTTTTTTCAAAATTTCAAAGTCCCTGTGCGTCCGATCTGAACACATCGTACGGTGCGTCCATAGCAACGGTGCTAGAAAGCATACAAACTAGATCCTGGTCTGAACCTACCAGTCAAGCTTTCATCAAATACGTTGATCCTCTGGCTCCAAGCTGTCATTACAATAACATACCAGACAGACGGGAAAAACCTGAAAAATTACCAAACCAATGCCACTCCTACCGCGGTAACTATAGGTTCCCTTTCCTCATCGGGAAAACAGCGGTAGGCACATGGGGGGTCGCTAGACTAAGGCGAATTTGAAATATGTAGATAAGAGAACACAATCAGATGGCATTTTTGCCGTTTCGTTGTTCCATATAGGAACATGACGAGCAACTGTCCATTCATCATTTTGTTCGATTCCCTAACCCTACGTTAGGGAATCCAACTGCGAACGTTGGGGGTGAAAGCATATAGTAATATAATTGCATTATAGTCATAGAGTCTTTGACGGATCGGCTGAAATTTTTGGACAAAGAGGTTGATTATACTGCGCCATAAAAGCACGGAAGCCAATTTTTGATTTCGAAAAAAAAATATATAAATATTTTTCGGATTTTTTCAAAAATTTCAAAGTCCCTTGCGAGCAAATGGTGGCGTCCATAGCATCGATGCTCAAAAGCATAACAACTTTGATCCTGACTGAACCTACCAGTCCAAGTTTCATCAAAATCGGTGACTCCTCTGGCCTTCGAGACTTGATCCACTACATACAAACAAAACAGACGGACATACAGACAGACGGAAAACCTGAGACTAAGGGTAGCCGAGCGACCACCCAATATATATATATATATATATATATATATATATATATATATACCTGGGAGATTTCTTCAACATATGTATCTTATATATCTCCCCTCAACACAGGGTAAAGCCCAAAGGGTCAGCACATTTTCATCTTTCATGGCAGACAAATCAACCATTTTCTTCTTGTTTTTACTCTCTTGTACCTCTGGGGCACTGCCTGTGTGGCCAAACCCCTTTGCTTTGCCACCCTGGATGGTTTATAGATTGTCACACTGCAACACTGCAGTGATGCCTTCAATGTATGCAACATGCATTTCCTGCAACGTGCATTCAAATTTTAAAATCCCACATCACGAACAACCTGTGCTGCAGAAGTGGTGGAAAATGTCTTCCAGTGTTCCTCTCAGCTGGTCGGTGTCCACCCAGCCCACTCCACTGTGGTGTTGCAGTGTGACAATCTATACTCATCACTTCTTTGAAAACTCACATAGAAAACCCAGAAGTTTCTCAACCCTCTCCCCCGAAACCTTTACATTCCTTGTATTGATGCATCACTTTTGTTCTGCAGTCGGGCTGCATGGAGCTCCTTCCGCAACTCAGATATCTTATGAATTAGGTCAACATTCTCCTGTGAGGTAAACAATGACAGCCAATCCAATTATAAGTACAATCGGAAAGTGATGTTTATTAAGTTTTTCCTGTAAAATGAATTCAAATTGTTTGCAAACCTTTAATGTATTCAGGGCCTCACTGTGGCTGCTTGTTGCACCAGAAACAAGAAGGGGGAGCCGGGAAGCCAAGCTCCGCTCCAGGAATTGTCTCTGTCGCCCAAGTTCTGCCTTCTCTTCATCCTCTGGATGATACTTCCATTCATGACATCTGACCTGTTGCAACAAATAAGTATCAAACTCAACTTCTAGAGCCATCTTGCACCCTATATCATCCTTTATGATAGCTTTAGTAACACGTAACTGAAACACAATCTTGCCAGTGCTTTGGTTACAGAGACACAACCTGCCCACCTTTGGATATTGAGCATACATTTCCTTCAGGTGGGCATGCAGAACATTGGGCTCCTGGAGAGAGTCCATGCAGGTTTGTAGGTCATTGCTCAGCCGGATCAACAACATACGCTTATCGTACACCTGTACAGATAACATGTCAGCATACAAAGGGTAAGACATGCAAACAACACTGAATCACTCAAACACCTCTTCCTAGTCTAAAGCTATGCCTGCTCATTTAAACTCAAATTGTAAGTTCCCCTTCAAGCAACGTCACACACACACACACTCATAGATAAACAGCATCTGTCCTCTCATTAAGCACAACCAGGTTACTAACACACCTTACCCATACACCATCTAGGGTGTCAAGGGAAAAGGGTGTGGCAACACAAACAGTGCCCCCAGCCCAGAAGTACAGAAACACAGTTGTTCTTACCCAATCAACAAGTAAAAAAAGACATAAAATGTCATAGTCCCCATTGTTTTAGTAATTTTGCTGTGTGGCGTTAAAGGGCTATCCCATATTTATGTACAATGAAAATGGCTGCCAGTCTACCAGTCAGCCATCTTTGATCAGATCACAAAATACAGTGAGGGGTAAATGGACGCCATCATCGATTGCGTTTGTGCCAAACTTGAACAAAATCGGACCATGCACGTCTGAGAAATGGTTGGGGACAGATTTAAGTCACAAAATGGCCACCAGTCGGCCATCTTGGATCTGATCGCAATAAAAAAACAAAGACATGCATATGTAAGCCATCATTCATTATCTGTGTGCCAAGTTTGAACAAGATCAGTCAATACATGTCTGAGAAATGGTTGAAGACTTGTTCAACATCAGGTGTTTTAGAACTAAAATGGTCGCCAGCTGCCATCTGGGTCTGATCTCGAAAGAAAAGGATGTGCTTAATTAAGCCGTCATTCATTATCTGTGTGCCACGTTTGAACAAGATCAGTAAATGCATGTCCGAGAAATGGTTGAGGACGTGTTAGAAACCGGGAAGGGGGGGGGGTTATCACTAAAATGGCCGCCAGTCGGCCATATTGGATCTGGTGTCGGAAAAAAATGACATGCATATGCAAGCCATCATTCTTTATGTATGTGCCAAGTTTGAACAACATCGGGAAAAGCATGTCTGGAAATGGTTGAGACATGTTCAACATCGGGTTTTTTTTTTACAACTAAAATTGCCACCAGTCTACCACTTGGCCATCTTTGATCAGATCACAAAATAAAGTTAGGAGCAAGTGTATGCTATTGTGTACTGTGTTTTGTGCAAGTTTGAACAAAATCGGACCATGCATGTCGGAGAAATGGTTGGGGATACGTTTAAGTAATAAATGGCTGCTAGTCAGCCATCTTGGATCTGATCTCCAAAAAAAAGACGTGCATATGTAAGCCATCATTCATTATCTGTGAGTAGTGGCAAAAGGGTGGGTTTGATGCAGTAATGTGTCCCATTTCAAAAAGTCGCAAAATTTGTTTGCTTACACTCACTCATATTTCTCCTTTTCAAACGGGAACACATTATTTCATCAAACACCTACCTTTTGACATGACTTCCCTGTGGGGATGGGCTTCGCATTCCTTCCATATGATAATTTCTTTAACCAAATTGAGATCTCATCAATATTGATGTTCTATTTTAAGGAATAACTTAATTTTCTTACAACACTCATCACCATTGAGTATACCTGAACTTGGTTCTTGGTTTAAGTATCTTTGTTGAGCAGAGATGAAATGACAAACCTCTCTTAATGCTTTTGTCTGAGCACTTCATTTCAGGGAAATGACAGCCTTGCCCAACTTGGATATTTTCCCAGACTTACCCCGTTGTTCTCTTTCCTGTTTTTCAACGCACCCAGTATTTTCCCGAAATACTGTCAGACTGTGTTTCACTTCCTCAAAATACTTTTTACATTATAAAAAGCTACGTTTCTCCAACATGAAAGATTTTGGCCCAACGGAGATGAACGACAACTTGCTTTTTTGCAATCTTTCCTCTGATGAAGAATATAATTCCCCATCACAACATTGGTAAGTTTCATACACAATTAAAACTGTTAATGAAAACCTTGTATATGATTAATTATGAAATTAATTATTTATTTTCCTTTTTATTACAGCATTGCAAACTGTTAATTTTTTATATTATCATTGTAAACAGCATCATACACTATTAATACATATACCTTGAAAAACGGTGCCCAGCTGATGATCCGAGCAGTTGGGAAATCAGTAAATTGCTTATAAGTTAAGGTTATAACTTCACATAAAATAGCTTTTGTAAATACTTACCAGTACATCATATATGTGTTTGTGTGTTTACACATATGTGTGTCTGTAGGTGTGTGTGTGTGTGTGTGTGTGTGTGTGTGTGTGTGTTGTTACGGCTGTGGAAATTCGCGAAGCACCATATAGGTCTTAGATCAGTTATGTCGATAAGTCTGTGTTCAGATAGATTTCCCACCGATGTCTAAGGGAGTTTATTCGTGTAACCGGGCTGTGATCTTTGAGTTAGCCGTTATTCTTTTGCTATCGTTATTTTGGACCAACCGCTTCACAACAACCACCTCCACCACCAACATTGCTCTCATCAACCGCTTCATAAATACCACCTACCACCACATCGCTCCTCACAACCGCCTTCACACAACCACCTCCTCCACAACCGCCTTCACACAAACCAGCTTCTCCACAACGCCAACCACAACCACCTTCTTCACAACGCCAACATCTCACAATAACATCTCCACATCTTCCCCCAATAACACAACACGAACAACATCGCTTCACCTTCAACTCCGCAAACGCCGCCATCTTGCGCCGGCCACGGCGAGATCGCTGCAAACAGACGCGGGGGTTTCCTCGTTGTGCAGGGCCGGTGATCTCCGCACACGTCCGCTCCATTTGTGGGCGCCAGCGAGGTGATTTCAAACACGTCCGCTCGCTCCGAGCTTCGCCTCGGAATTCGGATCAGGAGATCGAGAGGGGCGGAGCCAGTGGGGGTCAGAGGTGAAAGAGCGGAGATCAAAACCTCGCCTCACGAACCCTATAAAAAAACGCGCAGAGCGCCAAGCTCCTCAGTTCAGTCGGTCGGGGTTTGGAGTGGTGTGAAGAGCAAGGTTCGAGTCCAGTGAGAGGCAGTGGAGGTCTAGGTTCACCGAGGAGAGCGGAGCTGAGAGCGCGGCCAGGCCTGCCGTGCCGCGCAGAACTGCGCGTTCGTGTGCGGGACGTGGGAGGGAGCCGGAGAGAGGTCGCCAGCCAGCATCAAACGGTCCGAGGTGATCGGGCTTCGGGACAGTCCGAGCGGCGCTGAGGGACGGATGGGCTCTTAAAGAGAGCATCAACTCTAAGTGAGCAAAAGACCCGTTCGTTCCTCTGAGCTGTTGCCGGCTGGGCCCGAATCACCAGGCCGTCAAACGAGGCCTGGGCCGGACCGCGGTCACGACAGCTGCCGTGACGACGGGACGTCGCGGGTCACCCAGCGAGGCACCTCGAAGGTGAAGTAACCAGCCCGGCCTCACGGAGCTTCTGCGGTCATCACAGCTCCGTGAAATAAAGACCCAAGAGGTCCAATCTACCCTCGTCTTTCCTGGGGTTTTTCTTTGTTTCTTTGAATGAACGTTGTGGCGCCATGTCCGTAGGTAGAACTGTATAAGTGTACGTAATTAATAGAACGGTGGTAGTTGTTTTTCTTGCTCCGCGTCTTGTCCCTACCCCATTCATTGCGTGCTTGTACATTGCATTGCTTTTGTTTGCCTCACCTGATTGCATACATGACTGCATATGTGTGTGTGTGCAAATAAATGTGCTTGTGTGAATGTAAACCTGTTGTTTTGCGTCCTTTTCCCTCCATCGAACTGCCGTATTGCATTCGGAATATAGTTGGCTTTTTAAGAGCCGATAAAGTGATCGGTCCAACGGGGCTGCGCGATAATACCCCGCTCGGTTATCCCAAAACGAAGCGAGCTGCTTAAGCGGCTCGTTTCCAAGCGGCCCCGTTGAGGTAACGTCTCTCGGTAGTCTGCCCGCGCGATTAATTAGGTATATCGACAATTCGGCGATTGACCTGTAGCGCGGTAGAGTGTTGACTCGGCTGTGTGTGCATCCAAAACACACCCGTAGCGGATTTCGGCGTTTGATCCGGAAGGCTGCGACTGGATTGTCCGTTCGGTGGGCGAGAGCGGCCGCCATTGGCTAGAAGCGGTCGTCCGCACGCTGGCGGGCGAGAATCTACAACAATATATATGTGTGTTTGTATGTATATGTATGTGTGTGATGTTTATATATGTGTGTTTGTGTGTGTGTGTGTGTGTGTGTGTGTGTGTGTGTGTGTGTGTGTTACGTCTGGCTTCCTTCTTGAACTATGGTGCAGTAATTGGTCTTTATTTTGATTGTATACGATTAATTATATAACTAATTATTTATTTTTCTTTTTATACAGCATTTAAAATTCGCTCATAAATGAGGTGGATTGTTATGCTGATGACCTCCACAAGCAATAGGAGATCTAACTAAGGTCCTGACTTAAGTTCAGTTTGTTGGTCATAACTTTCACAATGACCTAAATATATTTATTAATAACCTGCCTCCGAGATGGAGATCACAGAATTTACCCAATGTTTCAACATTCTTTGAAGATTTTCGTTCAAGGTAATATACATGATAAAATACGATGATGTTAAATGAGACTCCCTGTTCTCTTAAACACACTGGTTATTCTCTTGAACTGCGTGCATGTTGCTTTTACAGTGTCAATCACAAAGAAAGCGCAGGTATGTTGCCTCTTGTTCCACCCAATGTATCAACGTTTTTTGAAGATTTACGTGAAAGGTAATATACATAATAAAATATGATGATGTTAAATGACACTGCCTGTTTTCTCAAACACACTGTTTATTCTCTCGAACACTGTGTTTGCTGCTTTTACAGTTGCAATCACGAAGAAAGCGCAGATATGTTGCCTCTTATTCCAAACAGTCATCAGAGACTTCTTCTTCTTCTTTCGGCTGCTCCCGTTAGGGGTCGCCACAGCGGATCATCCGTTATGATCCGCATAATGATTTGGCACAGGTTTTATGCCGGATGCCCTTCCTGACGCAACCCTGGTCGCCTCTTACGACACAGGGATATGGTACACCTATTTTAACCGGGGCATACACCGGGCCCAGTACACTGGTACTCACTTCGCCGACCTCGGAAGGATGACAGGCTGAGTCAACCTCCTGATGTGTATTAATTCAAGCGGCCAACGGGGCTTGAACTCAGGACCTTTTGGATCCCAAGCCGCTACGCCAACACCAGGCTAAGTCATCAGAGACTACCCCATGTAATTAATTATTGAACTCTCTAACTGAAACTAAGATATGAGAGTTAGGATTTATATATTTATTGACAATGCGATATACTCCGGTACCTCCTTTGGTATTCACACGTGTGTTATATAATATGAGTAGTAGATTAATGGGGTTTCTGGGACATCCATGCAAATGAATGGGGTGAAGGGGAAAAACTCTTAATTGATCCCCGAAAACCCCTAAACAGGAGGATAATTCCTCCCATACAAATGTATTGGGAGAACTCTCTGACTCGAGACCCATCAGGACAAAGAGAAGTATGATTTTCTGCCATACAAATGTATAGGGAGAACTCTCTGACTCGAGACCCATCAGGACAAAAAGAGGAGAATGATTTTCTGCCATACAAGCTCATGTTAAATGAGACGTCTCAGGGCCCAAAAAACCTCATACAAATAATAGGGGAAGTTTTCTTGATCAAGGCTTATTTGGTGAAAAGAGGAGAATGATTTTCTCTCCCCTCGGACTCTTACTCCACTCAAAAGTGAGCCAACGAATATTTGATCATGTTCTATTTGAGGTAATAAATTAATTTTCCTATACTTCATCACCATCGAGTATGTTCACAAATATTATTTTAGAACTTCGTTCTTGGTTTATATGTCTTTGTTGAGCAGAAATAAAATGATAAACTTCTTTAATGCTCTTGTTTGACTACCTCCTGAGCCTCAGATTATTTTTGCATTAGCCACCCCACTTTGCATAAGCCCGCCCACTTCTCGAGGTATTTTCAAAGGCAGCCCACTTTTCCTAAGCCCCGCCCACTTTTCATGAGGATTTTATAAGCCACGCCCACTTTTCCTAAGCCCCGCCTACTCTTACTAATTCAGTTAATCTCTGACTCACAAAGAATCAGAGAAAATTCTAGAATGTTATGTTTTTGAAAAATTTCCCAACGAAGGCTTGCCTGGGCTTGCCCAGGGAATTTCCAAAGGAAACCACACACAACCAGTCTTTCTGATAAAAGCTTCAAACCCAGACTCCATTTTAACATTTTTACTTTTACCGACAATGGAGTGCTGTGCTGAGCTTGAGTGGGATGACTTTGGATTCCTTGGAGTTCTACTACTTGTATGGAACTAAACCTTCAAGTTGATGAACTGGATTCAAACCTCTTATCTATATAGGTAAGATTTTATTTTCCTATTTACAGAGTTTGATTTAAGCATCTACTCATTATAATCTGTGTCGATATTATGTTTTTTTTTTTATTGTATGTTTAGTATTATTATATCTGTTTTGCTTGAAATTATTTAATTTTAAATCACAGAGAATAAGGGAAAAGAAAGGGAAGTGTGCCCTCACCAAACTACCCCTCCCTCCCACCCTGCCTCCTCCATGCAGTGTGCGGAAGGGTGGAAGGTGGAGGGGGAGGAGGTGGGTCAAGGGTGGGGGCAACAAGGGAGGGGATGATGGGTATATGGGTGTGGCTGTGTGGGTGTCGCTTGTGTGGGTGTCGCTTGTGGGTGTGTGGGTGTGGCTTGTGTGGGTGTGGCTTGTGTGGGGACAAAGAAGGGGTTGGATGAATTTTAATTAAATAAACATTGTGTGTGTGTGGGGGGAACTAATAAACAATCCTTGGATGAGGAGTATGGATGTGTATGTGATTGTGATGGATGTGAATTTGGAGTGGAGTGAACTCATTTTATTTATCATCTTTTCTTTGTAATTCTTGTGGAAGTAAGATGAGAGCCCAATATTCTTCTCCCTTTAAATCATATAATTTGTAAGTCCAAGGAGCTGTATTCATTACAACAATGATTGTTAAAACCTCATTTGTCCATTGCTTTGTATAACCTTTATCAAAGTGTGGTTTCCACTGATATATTCATACATCACCACCAATCTTAAACTTTGTATTTCTCAGATTAATCTCCCTTTCATATTCAATTTTCATAAATGTTTGATGGTTTTAATTTTGTTGAGGAATGAACTGTGTTGTTGTAATTATCTCCATTGTCCAGAATTAAAGATACCCATTGTTGAGAACCGAGTTTAGTAAATTTTTTATATAGTCTCTCTTTTAAAGTGCAATTAAAACATTCACTAACAACTGCCTTTCCTTCATGAAAGGTGCTGTATAATGAAATACTGTTGTCTTTCAGAAAATTCAAAAATGTTTTGTTGTAGAATTCTGTTCCCTCATCACTCCACAATTTATTTTGTTTTCTCTTGCTTTTATTAAATATCTGTTGGAAGGCTAACATAAGAGTATTACCTCTTGTTTTTTCAAAGGAACAACCCACGCATATCTACTCCTCAAATCAATAATGGTTAAAGCAAACTTGTACCCCTTATCATTATTGAGTTCAATCAAGTCAGCAGACCAGATATAATCAACTTCTTTGGAATAAAACCTTCCTTCTTTTAAACTCTGTGATTATTGGTATGTAATTCATCAGCTCATTGGTCTTCAATCTTAATGACATCATCAGAGCTTAATAGTTTTTTTGAGCACCAAGTCAAAGTCTCAATTTAGCACTTATCACCTTCTTCACGATGAACCTATCAACTTTTTCTCTCAAGGTTGGATTTCGTATCAAAGACAAATTACACATTTCTCGATCCACTTCGTGTTTTTCTTCCAATGTCAATAACGCTTCTCAATTTAAGGAAAAAATAATCAAAATTTTTGTTTTTTTAATTAGCATTTTTTAAAATTCAAAATCAGACTTACATTGACAGAAAATGTACAACTATACATATAATGACAACACAAGTACACTTATGTGGAAGAAAAGTGCCTTCTCAATTACTTTCATTTCAATTCAGAAATATAGATAATCGTTGTTCTGCAACCCAACTTCAGTCGCTCCAGCAGCTGCGTGGCTCAGTTGTGTGAGCTGTCCACTTAGGTGCATGAGCGGCAGTACTCTGCTAGTGTCCTCTTACTATACATTACTGTGATTCACGATGAATCGAAAGTGCAAGATGACCAAACAGTTCTGCTATATCTGTGGTAAAGTGACCATGCCAGACCGGCAGTCTAACATCACATGTTTTGTAAGGAAAGCTATCACGCATACTTTGGAATGAAACTTGGTGACCAGGACAAAGCCTTTGCCCCTCACATATGCTGCAAAACGTGCGTTGAGAGTCGCGGGCTGGAGCCACAAGAAGATTGAGTGTCTGCCTTTTGGTATCCCAATGGTGTGGAGGGAGGGAAGAGATCATACTAATGACTGTTATTTCTGTATGACAAACCTACAAGGTGAGTTTATCAATTTTGTTTGAGTTTAACTTTATGTTTAAAAATTCCCAAATATTCTAAATTGTTTAACTTTATATTCATGTCACTCCCTTGACGGTATGTTATCTCTTTCATTTTAGCTTAAATCGAAAAAACCAACACTTAAAGTATCCAGACGTGCACCTGCCATTAAACCAGTGCCTCATGACCAGGAATTCCAATTTCAGCACCGCCCGAAAATTGCAGACATTCGGCGTCGATTCCGATGAACAAATGGAAGATGTGACATATCTGGTACATTCAACCTACGGGCGAGACAAGTCAACCCAAACTTTTTAGCCAAGCGGAGTGAAATGATTTGACAAGAGATTTGTGTTTGTCAAATAATCTGCTCAGTTGCTAGGGTCACGACTTCTGAAAATTGTTTGTTAGCTCCTGAAATATATTCCCTGTACCGCAGCCGTGAAGTAGAGTTTCGAGAATATTTTAGTTCGGACATGAAGTTTCTCTGGTTTCTGGAGCAACACACGGCCTCATTGCAGCTATGGGTTTAGCGTATGATCCTACAGAATGGCGGCTCTTCATCGACTCCTCAAGTAGAAGCTTGAAAGCAGTACTACCTTCAATGGCAACAAGATCGCGTCTGTTCCGGTGGGTCACTCGGTACAGATGACTGAGAACTATAGTAACATGGAGCATTTGCTAACTGCTTTGAAGTACAAAGATCACAATTGGATGATTTGCGACGACCTAAAGGTATGTTGGTGTCAACCTAGTTACATATATTTTTCTACTTTATTATTGAAATATTCTTAACATGGATTAAAATAAGTTATATGATAAAATATATATTAATAAACTGGAATAACAAATTTTAAAACAATATGTGTGTTTTTATTATTTATAGGTCGTGTCCATGGTGCTGGGTCTACAAGCGGCTACACAAATACCTCTGCTTCTCTGTCTGTGGGACAGCCGAGCAGACAGCAGCACTATGACAACGCAACTGGCACAAAAGATCTGGCCTGAACAGGTTCCCACAACGTTGTGTCACACGCTCTTGTGAATCCTCAGAAGATTCTACTTCCGCCACTGCCATCAAGCTCGGACTTATGAAAGATTTGTCAAAGCACTAACAAAGAAGGTCGAGCTTTCGCTTTCCTGAACAAGAAATTCCTCACGTAAGTGAGGCCAAACTGAAAGCAGGCATTTTTGATGGCCCTCAGATCAGGGAGCTTATGAAAGTTCTAAATTCGACGAAAGTATGGAGAGCATGAGAGGAATGCCTGGCTCTCATTCAAATCCATTGTGACGAACTTCTGGCAATCACCGAAGTTCAGAGTATGAATGTGTTGTGGAAGGCTTCTGCAGGTTCCAGGCTTTGGTGCATGCATGTCCATAAGATGCATTTCTCAGCTCGCATTTAGACTACTTTCCGGAAAACTGTGGTGATGTCACGAGGAGCAAGGAGAACGGTTTCACCAGGATATTCGAGTGATGGAAGAGAGGTACAGGGCCGATGGATGTCACATGCTTGCAGACTACTGTTGGTGCTCAAGAGAGATGTTACAGATGCGAACACAGACGAAAATCTTTGCGAAAGCCATTTATTCCGCTTTATTGTTTTCCTCGTCTTTTTAATGTTGAATATCACATAGCGGTACTTGTGCATCATTTTATATATAGTTTGTACATTTTCTGTCAATGTAAGTCGATTTTGAATTAAAAAATGCTAATTAAAAAACAAAATTTTGATTATTTTTTTTCCTTAAAATTGAGATAGCATAAAACTTGACTGATTGAGCGATGAGATACATTCTAATTCAGCATGCAAAAACATTAAGACCAGTTGAGAACTAGCCACTCTGAATGAGCGACCAGTGTTATGGAAATAGCCGACATGGAAGAAAAACACGAAGTGGATCGAGAAATGGTAATTTGTCTTTGATACGAAATCCAACCTTGAGAGAAAAAGTTGATAGGTTCATCGTGAGAAGGTGATAAGTGCTAAATTGAGACTTTGACTTGGTGCTCAAAAAACTATATAAGCTCTGATGATGTCATTGATGAGACCAATGAGCTGATGAATTACATACCAATAATCACAGAGTTTAAAAAAGGAAGTTTTATTCCAAAGAAGTTGATTATATCTGGTCGCTGACTTGATTGAACTCAATAATGATAAGGGTACAAGTTTGCTTTAACCATTATTGATTGAGGAGTAGATGATGCGTGGGTTGTTCCTTTGAAAACAAGAGGTAATATCTCTTATGTTGATTACACAGATATTAATAAAAGCAAGAAAACAAAATAATTGTGAGTGATGGAACAGAATTCTACAACAAAAATTTTTGAATTTTCTGAAGACAACGTATTTCATTATACAGCACCTTTCATGAGGAAAGGCAGTTGTTAGTGAATGTTTTAATTGCACTTTAAAGAGAGACTATATAAAAATTACAACTCGTTCTCAACAATGGGTATCTTTAATTCTGGACAATGGAGATAATTACAACACAAGTTCATTCCTCAACAAAATTAAAACCATCAAACATTATGAAAATTGAATATGAAAGGGAGATTAATCTGAGAATACAAAGTTTAAGATTGGTGGTGATGTAGAATATATCAGTGGAAACACACTTTGATAAAGGTTATACAAAGCAATGGACAAATGAGGTTTTAACATCATTGTTGTAATGAATACAGCTCCTTGGACTTACAAATTATATGATTTAAAGGGAGAAGAAATTGGTTCATTTATTCACAAGAATTACAAAGAAAAGATGATAAATAAAATGAGTTCACTCCACTCCAAATTCACATCCATCACACATCCACATCTACACATCATACTCCTCATCCAAGGATTGTTTATTAGTTCCCCCCACACACACACAATGTTATTTAATTTAAAATTCACTCCAACCCCTTCTTTGTCCTCCACACAAGCCACACCACACAAGCCACACCCACACACCACACCACACACCCACACAACACACCCACACAGCCACACCCATAACCCATCATCCCCTCCTTGTGCCCCCACCCTTGACCCACCTCCTCCCCTCCCACCTTCCACCCTTCCGCACACATGCATGGGAGGGCAGGGTGGGAGGGGGAGGGGTGAGTTTTGGTGAGGCACACTCCCTTTCTTTCCCTTATTCTCTGTGATTAAAATTAAATAATTCAAGCAAAACAGATATAATAATACTAAACATACAATAAAAAAAAAACATAAAAATCGACACAGATTATAATGAGAGATAGCTTAATCAACTCTTAAATAGGAAATAAAATCTATATATAGATAGAGCGCTCTTGAATCCAGTTCAATCAACTGAAGGTTGTTCCATACAAGTAAGTAGAATCCAAGGAACTCCAAAGATCATCCCACTCAAGCCAGCTAGACTCCATTGCGGTAAAAGTAAAACATGTTAAAATGGAGCGGTTTGAAGCTTTATGCAGAAAGACTGTTTGTGTGACTTCTTTAGAAATATCCCATGGGCAAGCCCAGGCAAGCTTCTTGGGCAAAAATTTTCAAAAACATAACATTCTAGAATTCCTAAGGACTATCTTTGGAGTCAGAGGATTAACTGGACAATAGCATAACGAGTAGCGGGGTCTTAGGAAAGTGGGCCGTGGGCTTAAAAATCACTATAAAGTGCGGGGCTAGAAAAGTGGCGGCTTGAAAATACCTCAGAAGTGGCAGGGCTATGCAAGTCGGACGCTGGCTAATGCAAAAATAATCGAGCTCAGAGGTAGTCAAACAGAGCATTAAGGAGAGTTTTACATTCTATCTTCTGCTTCACAAAGACATAAAAACCAAGAACGAAGTTAAAATAATATTTGTGAACTACCGATGGTAGGAACTATAGGAAAATTAATTTTTACCTCAATAGAACATGATCAAATAATTCTTGCTCACTCTTTGAGTGGAGTAAAGTCCGAGGGAGAGAAAATCATTCTCCTTTTTCACCAAATAAGCCTTGATCAAGAAAACTCCCCTATTCATATTGTCATGAGGTTTTGTTGGCCCTGAGCCTCTCCATTTAACATGAAGTTGTATGGCAGAAAATGCATCTTCCTCCTTTTGTCCTGATGGGTCGAGTCAGAGAGTTCTCCTATCATGTAGGCAGAAAATCAACTTCTTCTTGTCTGACGCCGGTCTCGAAGTCAGAGAGTTCTCAATACATTGTATGGGAGAATTATCTCTTTTAGGGTTTTCGGGATCAATTCAAAGAGTTCCCCTCACCATTCATATTGCATGGATGTCCCAGAAACGCCATTACATCTACTTGCATATTATAATAACACATCGTGTGAAGACAAAGAAGTACGGAGTATATCGGATTGTTCATACTATACTAATCCTAATCTCATATCTAGTTTCAGTTAGAGATTCAATAATTATTAACATGGGGTATCTCTGATGACTTAGCTGGCTGTTTGGCTAGCGGCTTGGGATCCAAAAGTCTGAATTTCAAGCCCTGTGGCGCTTGAATTAATACCATCAGGAGGTTGACTCCAGCCTTCATCCTTCGAGCGCGAAGTGGTACAGTGTTACTCGGGCCGGTGTAGCCCCGTTTAAAATAGTGTACCATACCTGTTGGCGTAAGAGCGGACCAGGGCTGCGTCAGGAAGGGCAATCCGCTAACACTGTGCCAAATCATTATGCCGGATCATAACGGATGATCCGCTGTGCGACCCCTAACGGGAGAGCCGAAAGAAATAAAAGAAGTCTTAATGACGTTTGGAATAAGAGGCAACTATCTGCGCTTCTCGTGATTGAACTGTAAAAGAGCAACACAGTCTTCGAGAGAATGAAACAGTGTGTTCTGAGAAAACAGCATGTCATTTAACATCATCATATTTTTTAGTATATTACTTTTCACGTAATCTTCAAAAAACGTTGATACTTGGGTGAACAGAGAGCAACACCTGCCGTCTTCTTGTATTGACACTGGTAAAAGCAACATGCACGCAGTTCAGGAGAAAACCAGTTGTTTAAGAAAGGGAGTCTCATTTAAACATCATCGATTTGATCATGTTATATTACTGACGAAATTTCAAAGTATCATGAACTTGGGTAATTGTGCACATGCCATCTCGGAGGCAGTATAAAAATATTTAGGTCATAGTGAAGTCTATGACAACAAAACGAACTTATCAGACTAGTAAATCTTTCCCATTTGCTTGTGAGGCATCAGCTCATAAAATCCTCATTTAGACGAAATTTTAAATGCCTGTCATAAAAAGAAATAAATAATTAGTTATATATTAATCATATACAATCAAAATAAAGAGCAATCTTACTGCCATAGTTCGAGAAGGAAGCCAGACGTAACACACACACACACAGCACAACACACACAAGCACACACACACACACACATACAAACACAATATATAAACCACACAGCACATAATATACATACAAACAACATATAATTGCTGTAGATTTCGCCCACACGCGTGCGGATGACGCTTCTGCCAATGCGCCACTCTCGCCCCGACGGACAATCCATCGAGCTTCCCGACAAAACGCAAATCCGCTACGGGTGTGTTTGCGATCACACCACAGCTAGTCACACTACTGACGCGCTACACAGGTAATCGCCCGAATTGTCGATATCTAATTAATCGCGCGGCAGACTACCGAGCGACTGTACCTAACGGGCCGCTTGGAAACGAGCCGCTTAAGCAGCTCGCTTCGTTTTTGGGATAACCGAGCGGGTATATGCGCAGGCCCCGTTGGACCCGATCACTTTAATCGGCTCTAAAAAGCAACTAATATTTCGAATGCAATCGGCAGCTAATGGAGGGAACAAGGACACAAAAAACAGGTTACATTCA